>JACEFZ010020530.1:0-217181 GCA_014155875.1 Cepaea nemoralis
TTACCGCAGTCGTTTTATTTTACCTGTCTGTTGTTTGCGACATATTTTACATAACTTCTTTGAACAAGCTGCTTGCAGGTATTTCTCTCACGTTTAATATAATTTTGTAAATGTGCATATCCATCGAGGAACCTGTGAAGTTCCCTATTATTCAACATAAAATCCCCGATACTTAAACATTCACGTTTCTTTTACCATTCTTATGACAAGTACATTCCGTCCTAACGAATGACCTTCAGCTAAGTGATTATCACCTGAGTCTAACTATTATAGTTCCCTGAACACTTTCTGTTGCATGTTTTATCGGCATTGTATTCTAGTCTTCAGTCTGTCGACAAACACTGAGACATGCGTTTTACCTGTGTGATGATGATCAGTTAAATTTCTTAGCCATATGTTTTTCGGGCTTCGATGATTTGTTATGGGTCTTTGAATTTTCACCAGGTTTCACCTCTCTGCTGGGCACACCCTTAATTTTTCTTTTTTCTTTATTTATATGGGTCAGAAGTCAAACTGATCTTTTGTACGTTGGCTTCTGTTGAGGCCAAGTTTTCTTCTTTCCTCGCCATCTGTTGAGATATGTTACCAAAATTATGCGATTCTTGTTATTTTTTTTTCTCGTTTTCAATGGAATTAGCCATTCCTTGTATATTATGATGGCTTGAACACTATAATCTTTTTCAACCGCTTTCAGTACTCTATATTTGTGGGTCAGACTATAGGCATCCCAACCTTGATTTGCGCTGTTTGCTAGCAAGTGCGTCACACGTGTCAGGGAGTACCTTGTGAAAACAAATCCGGGAGATTCACAGCCTCAACAATTTATAATTTATCAATTCAAATATACAAATTTTTTCAACAATAGTTGATTCTCAAAACCCCGTTAGCAACAAATACTATTAATCTCTGTTAATTAGTACTTCTGTAAAATTTATCTAATTTTAACTTATACTAAATCCTACACAATCGAATTGATCGCGGAGTCGAAAGACCTTAACTTATGTATTCCTGTTCAACCCGAATTCGACACTAAGAATTTAAATGACCTCTTTATGATTTCACAAAATTTCCTTACACCAACATAAAAATTTTTACTGCTCTAATCAAGCTCGTATAAAGTATGATCAGAACAACGGAACAGAGTCTCTGGATTTCATTTCCTTACCCTAACGTTTAAATCACGAAGTTCGAATTTCAACATCATTTCCAAATATTTCCCTGGACGTGCCTCACGCCGATATCCACGGCTCGCAATAAACCAAAGACATTTGCATTACCGCTCGATTAACTGTATGCTGTTGGATTCTTTCCATTTCCTCAAGCCTCGAAGGGCACCTCTCACGCAATCCGACAAAATTTCTTTTCATTTCCTTTTTTTCTTTTATGCTCATGACTTCAGTACACAATATGAAAACGCACTTTCCAGCCATGCTAAGTCTGGCTTTTCATATATACTATCAAACGTAATTCATGGCGCACAGCAACCAATTTTGAATACTTAAAAGCTGAACGCTTATACTAGTATCTCCATTTTCATAGTTGGATATTATCTCGCCTATGGTCAGTTGTTAAATACGTGATTGCAAACCCCGATGGGAGAATCAAGTGCTTTCTTTCTTTTACTGTGAGAGTCGATCTGTATAAAATATTGCAGACCCTTGCATTACAGATATTATGGACACTGTTGGCCAGTGATTTTGGACCAGTAACTTGAGTTCACCTTCAACAATCCCACCGGTGTTTTTTTATTAAAACTCATACTGTTTATACATGATTCTTTGATGCAGAAAGGCATTACTTGAATCCTAAATTTTTGCGCTGGTTCAGTTTCTTTTTTTACCAAACTAAATTCATTAATACGTCTTAAATGTTAACAACAGTCTTTCAATAAAATACGAAGGATTCAATTCAAAACCGTTTTCTTTTAGCGGATGACCTTGAAATTTGATCTCCTTCTCCAATCAGGAATCTAGTTTGGCACCCCATAACCCTTTTAGTACAGCTACCAACAAGTCAACGCTTTCATCTTGTTGTTTTTCAGACACTTAACTACTTCTCCTCGGACATGCCAGGATAAGACACAGACGAAGAACTATGGTGCTGGTATTTCTCATATCCCGCGACTACCATGTTATTCTGTCACAGGTCATAAGGCACAAAATATTCAAACCTGTTGTTTATCAGAGATACACAACTAAGGCGGTAGTGGTCCTTGTGATCTACTATCTAGTATCAGACAATGTCAGTCTTCTACGCGTTTTAGTTTTCGTCCTTTGAAAGTATTTGTTATTGATGAACAACAATTCCTATCTCAGTGGCGCATATGATGGAAGACTCCTCTTCGGTGTGACATCTCTTCTTGCGTTGGTTCCCAAGTCAAGTATACACACACTAGTGACGTGTAGTTTCTGGACTCTTCTTTGTGTGTTGTTCCTTAGATACACTCCTCTTCCTGATTTCGTGCAACCCCACTTCACTATTGTTTTCCCCCTCAGCAATGGGACTGATGCGCAGCCTTTTCCTTGTAATGCTTTACTTATTTCTTAACCTAGACTTCCCTCAATGTTACATTATATATGTGACTGATTTTACAACTTGGGGATTATAATGTTTCCTGCGTGTTGCTGGTAAGATTGAATTTTCTCTATTCTGTTCCTGCTCTGGTGTGCTTTCAGGGCTAAGTCAGTTGAGTAAATCCTGTGGTGGGGACTGTCTAAGTAACATCAAAATAGTAAATGATTTGAACTGAGAATTAGTGTCTTGTCCTGAGCTGCCAGCCTCAAAGCTACAACAAGGGGTTCCGCGGTCTTCCTTCCATCCCACTGTCAGTCAAATTTAATCCCACTTCATCTCTCCTGAGGCTGCAGAATAATAAAGTGTCCGGTTACCTTTCGAGCTCCGACCTCCTTAAAAGATGTCCTCAGGTATATGCTCTTGGTTTCATCTCTTGTTGAAGTAAATGAGATTCTGGGAGTCTTGTACTGCGGACCAGTTAAACCACTAATTTTGGGCACAAACCGTTGTCTCAGGTAACTGTTACTAGGTAGAATTTATCTGAACTGATAATTATGATCCTTCCCGCGTCTGCAGTAATGATATATCACTGGGATTCAGTTACTGTTCAATGCCTCCGCTATTCAGTTCAGAGGTAATTCCACTTCATGATTCTTTGTGAACGAAGGAATGTGAGAATCGGCTAGTCTCCGCCTGCGACATCATTAAAGGTTGATCTTCAGTTCCCTCTTTTCTCTCCGAGATTCATTTCTCATTAGACGTCAAGGGTGGTTTCCTGGAATAGTCCCTGGTACTGCAGTTTAAACGACTATTGCCGTGGTCGCAAAAAGTTATCAAGTTTGTGATGTTTGAGTGCCTTTAGCAGTTTTCTTCCATCTTTTCAGTTTAGGACAGGTGTCGAATGAGAACTGGGTAGTTCACGGTCCACTAACTGTGTCGTGATTCCGCGGGGTGGCAAGATGCTCCTTCTTCCTGGTTGGTGAGCATCCTATCGCTTACCTATGTTCCGCTAGAAAGGTTAGCTTCTCCGCATTGATTACTTCCATTGCTGTTTATTAATCTCTCGCTTCTTCAGTTTTGCCTACGATCCTTTGCTTACAAATAACTCATCAATTGTTTTTATTCATATGTTCATTCCTCCGCCATGTCCACTTCTGTCATTCGCTCTGATTATATTTCTAATGTTCTCCTAGTTAAGACCTCTTATTCTCCAAACCTTCTCGTGGCCGCTAAGTAATCTGTTACGCGCTCTTCAGATATACTAGATCTGGGAAGGTGAGTCCATATTTGCTAATGTAAGCTCATATGTATCTATCAAATTCAGAGCATAAGCTAGACAAGACAGGAGTGAAACCAATGACGCAGAATCAAAACCAATGTGAGATAGAGAGTTAACCTCTCAGCAGTGAAAGACAAAATGAAAGTAATATTAAAGTAGGTTCTGGCGCCCAGTGAAGTAAGTGTGGAGATATATACAACAGTAATCAATAATATTTACCAAAATAAATATTTAAAAATACACTGCTACATGTCTATAATGATAATATGATTAAGTAATGCTTAAAAATGGCCAAATCAATCAAAGCAGTTTAAATCAAGAAACACATTCATGTAATTAGATGAAGTGATCAGTTGAGCAGAAATGATGAATGATACACTAAATGATAAGAATTAAAATACGTATCAAAAATGAGATGAGGTAGTTTCATAAGTTCTTATATGTTATACAATTTTGAAAAGTTACTATCTATACTCTGTACACTCTCAACTAAAATAGCTGCATCTGAATGATAAGTCTATTTGAGACTGAATATTACAAGAGTTAACTTTTAAAATCGTATGTCTAGGTTCTAGTACCGGAGTCTATGAAAGCCGAGAAGTCCGAATTCACAATCCCGACGAGAATAGACCAAGTCAGAGGATTGGTGGTTAAAATTAGATCCCGGACGAGGCCCCCAATCTGTCATAAGTCGGGGTTGCCCACAAGCTTGGATGACTGGATTAGTTCACTGTGCGAGCAAACTCCCAAATAGTCAGAAACTGACTAGGGACAAAATCTATATGCGAACGACAGATTAAGCCTGAAATATACAACGTACACTCTGTAAAGTGGCTCGTTCAAAGAAATGAACTTGATGAATATCCGCCACAGGAATGGGAAAGAGAGGTTAGCTTAAGATAGATGATTTCAAGTCTAAAGTATTATGTAGTATGACGACTAATCTCAGTACAGGTTTTCTCCGACGCTCCTTCCATGGTGATCTAGTGAACCCCCACCAATGTACACAACACACGTAAGCATCAATTGGGATTAACATATAACGAGAGAACTAGGAGTTTACAGTATTATTACTAACATGTATATACTCATAGAGATCTGATGGTTTTATATGAGGAGATGAAATCATATAACAATTATGTGATGAGAACATTACGTAAGTTACTTGTTACTTCATCTATCGGGAACTGTGTCCAGATCCCCCATCTCAGTAGACCTCAAAAAAAAGAAAAAACAGCTTGCCTGTATTCTGACGATCCTGTCAGTCCTGACCCATCCTAGTCTTACTCTATTTTGAGATCTTAAAACTTAGGTGCTCTTGGAGAGCTTGAAAGAATAGTAAGAATGTGATATCAGTTCTACATCAGCGCATAATCCTAATTAAAAACATATATAACACAAACATATACAATGACCAGTCTGCCAAGTTTATCTTCCAGCTATACGGTGTTCCCATCCTCTTCTCCCTATGTCTTAGTCTGAGGGCGGGCTTTTAAATTGTCTCACACGCCTGTGAAATTACATTTCTGCCGCGCGATTTCCATGTCGCTAATAAAGAACATTGCTGGTGTCATACAGCCCGATTCCGTCCAAAGTATGCGGTGTTTTAGCAACTCTACATGGGTCGGTAAGTAGGTATTATAACAATGCCCTGATCATCGGGCTGAAGCTTAGTGATCCAGTATGCTGTGCCGGTTTCCATGCTTACCGGGGACGCCTACGCCCACAATCACTGAGGAAAGTTTAGGCAACATATACCCTTATAGCCATAGGGTGGGTAATGTCGTACCATTACACCTCTGCTTTCCACCACAATCATTGGCAATGTGGCAATGCGCAGACAATAGCATAAACTTCATATTGGTAGGTTTTGCATATGACAATCAATATATCAAACCTCCAGTACACATAAACATATTGATTAAACTAGACATATATGATACTTTAACATCATAGCATACTGCACTAGTTAAGTCTTGTAGATACGAAATGAGAAGTATATACCAAAAAAGAATGTATGTACGAAGCATGATTACTAGCTCGTATATTCAATGAAATTTACACATACATACACCAAAAATATCCGTAAACCATTATATTACTTCAGATGGAAAATAATGAGACTCAACATAATAGCCTCAGCATGCATTATATGAGTACAAATTGTATAGCTAAAAAATGGTATATACAACAAGTCTTTAATTGAAAGTTACACACAGACAAAAGCCATATTGCTGCTCGCCCCGGTGTTACCAGGAAATAGTCAGTGATATATCTTATAAACAAATGAACATCACCCAAAAAAGAGGACGTAGTCAGTTTAGAAAGCGAATGGCAAGCACTGCTACGACACCTCAAGTTATATCTAGACAAAGACCTGCCTTCATAAGTTTTACTTCTCAGAAGCAGTATGCACTTACAGCACAATATTTATTGAAACACAGACTGAATCAGGAATAATTCACACTCCAGTACCCTACGACAATGATAGTTCTTGCAAAACCTAGATCAGATATTAGACTGAAAGTCAGTAACTACGAAATAACGTTGTAGTGAAATCTAAACATAATACAGAAATCATACATATGACCATCAGAACAAGTGAGATAGTTCCTACATGTTCAGCGATTTTTCGTTTCAACACAGACCAGAGATGGGAACTTATTTAAGCTGAGTCCAGCAGACCCTATTATCTCCTTGGCCCCTTTCTGTCTGGTAGACCGAAACATGTGACCTCCTAAGGTAACTAATTCTATTGCAAGTGTGTGGCCAGTTCACACCTCTTTCTCATGTCAGACTGACTTATCTCCCCTGGCCAGTCATAAATCTATTCTGAATCCGACGAACCTGTCGAGACCAAAAGGTAGTGTCACACCTCGGAGGTTTTGAGTTGCCAGCCCCAGATCAGTTCATCAAGTCTGCCCTCCAGTGGGGTGATTATCAGTTTGACCTGAACACTTTACATGGGACTGCTGTGTGTGTTTATTCTGGGTTTATGCAATTACCACCATCCTGATTTTAGTAGCCAGCAGATATTGTTTCGACACTCCACTGTGAATGGGTCCTTTTGCACAAACATTTTATGCGCTTATAGTGTGCAGCCTGATTGTTTGTCTTCCATTTCTAATCCTTTGATATATAGGAATTGCATTTGTTTTCGACTGTAACTTCTCTAACATGCCGTGAACTGCGAAAACGTGTGTCTGGGCAGTGAAAGGCTGCCAATTCTGACGTGGCTTACCAGATCACTAGATAAGAATGTAATATATATAGTTGCATGGCAAATAGATGTGTGTTCAGCATTAAACAATGACAAGTGTAGGCCTCCTTTAAGTTAAGAGGCAGGCATTATTCAGATATATGGAAACCTCAAGGAAGATGAACAACATATCTTGTTGTAAATTTTGATGCCAGACTGCTGCATGGAGAAGAACGATATACAAAGCAGTGACCAAAGTCCAGTTAGTAAGATAGTGTCATCTGAGAAAAATCAAGTGGCGATCATTGTGAGCGAGAGAAATACATGGCAAAGTTTATCAACAGAAAAACGACTATGCTTGGAACCCTGCATGGCGTTAGCATCAAAACCACACACAGGGGCTGGAAAGGTGCAAAATCAAGCACTTTCACAAAGGAGGATGAGGTTAACCCTATAGTGGCGATGGAATGGACATAAGCATTGAGCAAGTGAAGTTATTAAAAACGCTAATAAAGCAGTAAAAGTTTCTCAGCATGTCAAAGTATTCTACGAAGAAAAGGTTTGAAAACCAGACGGGGGAAGGTTTGAAAAGAAGCTAGTTGTCAACAAGGGTCAAACGACTCTGCGGAGAAACATGATTGCCAAAGTTGGTATCCCCGAAAGCTAGTGTCACAGAGAGACTTCGTGAAAAGAGGACATTATCACTCCAAATTCAGACGAGAATGTGGGGGGGGGAATGCTGTCGAAATGGAGGAGCGGGATGTGAACATGAGTACCCAAATAATATAGGGACACCTCAAAGGTGTTGTCTCGCCCGGTTCATTGCCCTGGGGTGTGTGGGCTTAGGGAAAATGCTGACACATGGACCGCATGATACACCTAGAACAAGAAAAAAAAAAAAACAACCAGCCTAAGGTGTGAACATGGAACGTACGACCATGACCCTGGCATCTCAGGACGATCTAAACGAGATTGTGGATGCCTGCAAAAATGCAGTTATAAACAACGAACTACTAGATGGGTGATAGGCATGTCGCCCTGCAAGAGACCAGACTCAAAGAATCTGGAAGCTATGTGAGGAGAGGGGACTTCACTTTTATGGCATGTGCAAGCCGTGCGGAGAGACCATGGAGCAGGAGTTGCTTCGGTATCAGAAACAGCTGGCTTTAAGTCCTATATACACCAAGTGATGGCACTGAAAGAATATGAAGCTCCAATCAGACAGAGGCAGGACCAGTTAGTATATAAGCGTTTAGCCCCAAACCCCAAACACTAAGAAAAGCACTTTACAGAACACATCTTCTCATAAACTCTGTGCTACAATGCGCCAAACTGCGACAATGACAGATAAAGAGAAAAGAAAAATCACAAACAACAGAAAATGAGATTCACATGAGAAGTATGACTCAACGTTATCAAGTAAGAGATAAGATCAGAAAGAAGAAATCAGGACCTAAAGTAGGGGTTTTAAAGCTGCCTTCTAGATTTATTTAGAAAAGCGAGCAAGTCAATGGGTTTGGCCAGGCAAGTAGGCTACCAGTCAACAGCATATGCAACAACAAGCAATATGTACAAGACCAGATGGAAACAGAAGACAGAGGCCGACAAAGGTAAACGTGTGGACTGAAGAAATACAGAATCCAGGGAATGTCGATATACGAATGCCATTACTGTCGGGCACTCTCCACGAGAGTCTTTATATTCACTCGACACCGCAAGTACAAGAGGAACATGATGAGATGAGATGAGACGCCCCAGACTAACGGCAGCATCAGATCTAAAGACAAGTTCTATGCGACGACCTAGCAAAGAAGTCAGGTGAAACACCAGAGAAACAACATCTTTTATCTGTGGGGGATTATCCAATGCCAGGTCGCTCGACCACGATCTTGCCTTGCATGTCTAGGACTAGTTGGCCGTTGGAAGATCAATGGGACAATGGGAGTCTTTGGAATCTGCAGTCACCACATAATCTTGTGACGTGACCAAAACCTCTTTGACACGAAACCTCAACACAAGGTATTATGGAGGCACCCAGATCAAAGAAACTGGTATAACAAACTCGACCGCGTGCTCATGCTCAAAGCAGCAACCCTCGCAAGTACGGCTGGACTCGCGCTATCATTAGTGCTGACTGGACACCGACATCCACTTCGTATCAGCAAGGTGAGATAAAGGTCAGGGAAGGGATGCTGAGGAAGGGGATCGAGCCGCTATGGGACTGAAATGGTCGAGTGACACACGACGGTATGATCTGGAACGACGTAACTAAATAACTAAAGCGAAGATAAAGCCCAGAGAATCTAACAGAAGCCGAACAGAATGGAAGAACACGCATTGTCACCAGCGGCACCCAAAATAAAGAGAAGGTCAACAAATTCATGCCGGCTCTAGCGGATACTCTGCCGGCCCCAAAGACGGAAAATTCCACCGAGAGTGATAGGAAGTCATGTTTCGGAGACACAGACTATTCTACAATACAGCCACTATCAACATTTGGCAAGAAGCAAACTAAAGTCAAACCGGACTGGTTTGAAGCACCATCTGAAGAGGATGCTCCCAGTCATGGACGATAAAGAGATCATGCATTCTCAATGTATATAAAAACATCCTTCATGTAGAAAAACACTGAGGCATGACGAACGGCCAGAAATAGAGTACAACAGATGACAGAAGATGGGCGAACAGTTACTGGCACACTCTCTGTCAAATTCAAACTTGTTGCAGGACACTGGAAATAAGAGGAATTTTTACGAGGGCAGTCAAGCAAGTGTCGGCCATCAAAAAAATTAAGATGGGCCCATTACGATCAACTGATGGGGGGTAATCATAAAATCGCGAGCGAAACAAAAGGATAGCTGGGTGTAGAAACTTTCAGAGACTATACTCAGTGGGTAAACACTGTCAGTGAAGAAGTCGGAAGCATCGATCAACAGTCCGCATGCCTGCCTTGGATAACGAACATGATTGCTCACAGAACATCAGCGAAAATCACTAGATCTCATCAAATCCGGCAAGTGGGCACTGGAAAAGTTGTATTCACCTGAAATGAAAATGTAGCAAAGAAACAAGCATCTCAGAACTGCATGCAATATTACAGCTATGCTGGAAGAAAATATTCAATACCACAAGATACGAAAGACGCAACACGTTACCATTTATAAACAAAGGCGACAGAAGCGACTGCAACAACATCGCGCCTTCTCCGTTCAGAATTACAGGCAAGATTTTGCCAGAGAATCCTTAAAAGATTACACATTTGCTTGAAAGACTACTACCCGAATCGCAGGCGGATTTAGACCCAACAGGTCACCATCGAATGATGTTCACTCACTCCGGCAGCTCAAAGAGAAGTGACAGAGAACATGAGGAAGTCCATTATATATCGACTCACAAAGGATTTGACCTCGTGAAGCAGAAGGCGGACTTTAAGGTCCTTGAAAAGTGTTTGGATGTCCACACCCAACCCTTCTAGTCTCGTGAAATCATTTCCACAGCGAAAACATGATAGGGAGGACCATTTTATTTGACGGATTCAAAATCCAGTCATTCGCATCCAGCAGCGGAGTAACGCAGGCTGCGTGCTTGCGCATAACACTCTTGGTATCTTCTTCGACTGTTCCTCTGAAGGCAAGCATTGGGACTGCCACTGAAAGGCATAGATAGAGTCTCCATCACAAGATCTGATGGCAAACTTTTTAACCCACAAGCTCAAGCAAGAGACAAAATAAAAAAATCAGAGCGTAAGAGAACTACTTTGCAGATGATGCAGCACGACTACTCTACAGCAAAAGATCTCCAAAGGTCATAGATCGTTTTGCAACCGCCTGCAAATACTTTGGCCTCACATTAGCTAAATAAAACACACGGTGATGGACAGATGCTGATGCGCTCCCTCCGTCATCAAAATCTATAATTACGAATGTAAGGTCGTCCCGATTTCGTGGATCTGGGGTCGACAATATCAGATAATCTTTCATTAGAGACAGAATCGGCAGCAGTATTATTGGAAATGGCAGCCACAACATTTCCAGGCTATAGCTAAAGAGTTTTGAGTGAGCTAATAGACTAACAGAGCGTACAAAAAGCTCAGTATATTAAAGCTGTGTTGTTAACACACACTCTATGGTGTCTGAAAACAACTGGACCCTGTCACTCAGGAAGGAAAGAAGTTGAATTACCTGACAATGAGATGTCTGAGACGATTATCCTGGCATACTATGGAAAGGACCGAATAACAAACAAAACAGGTGTTGACAAGAGCAGATATTACCACAGTGCTACACCCTCCTCAAGCACAGAGGACGCCTCCGGTGCCGGGCCCCGTTATCTCGAATGGAGGATAAACGTATTCCCAAAGAGTCTCCTTTCCGGGACTAGCCACAGAAAGAGGCCAACGGAAGACCCCAAATGCGATATAGGTTAGGATGTGTGTTAACAAGATATGAAACCATTGATAGATCCAGCCACTGTGGGAGAGTTGCAACAAACAGAGCTCCGGAGAAGATGATGAACGAAACGGGACTGCGGCTCTTGAGCGCAATCAGATCCAACAAACTGAGGATAGCGGCACAGGTCAAAGCGCGTCAACTACTGCGGGACTTGCCTCGTCTTACAGATGCGGAAACTGTGACAGATTGTCACTATCGAATTGGACTCTACAGCCACAGCGGTGCGGCTAGGCACATCCTAAGCGGCACAACTCTAAGTCCTTCAGGATTCGTGAAAGAGGTTCTACTGTTACTACTAGGACACGACACAGAGTACCAAACATAGACAGGACATTATTATAATACCAATCCATACACTAGGAGGTATATATATATCAGTTTGTATGTACGATTCACATATAATCTGATATAGGTCATACACTCGACGCAGTCAGGACCTCGGGCCAAGGAAAACCATTTATTGCATCCATCGATGGGTAAAGCACACACAGTCCACGAACACTGTAACGGAAAGTGATCCTTTTGTTAAGACATCATCTATGAGGCACCTGTAAGGGATGCTTTTTACGCTAAAAATTGGGATCTTAATTCGGAAGAGCACCCCCGAAGGCACATCTTTTGCCGTTCTAACACAGAGCCATCCAGTAAAATGATGAAAACATTCGGACACGAAGTGGTAGAGGAATCAGGGGGTATGGTGGAAGGGGAGAAGAAGAAAACAAGAAAACACTAGATCATCCTAGGGCAACGAGAAAAATTATGATGTGGACCAAATCACACTGACACAAATTTCAATAAACCTGAGATTAAGATGAGATTGCTTTGAAGAAGACCGCCAAACTTAGCTCTCTGAAACCCAGTTAGAAAATGATGTTATGTCAGATATATATCAGTGGCATGAACACCTTGTATCACATACACTGTCAATCAGAATGATGATTAGGCCATCTCGTTAGATGCAACAACCAGCAATCTGCAAACACTGGTGGTACTCAAAGAATATCTGATACGGAGAAACGGACGCCTACGCCCGAAGAGACAAATGGAGTGACGAATCAAAGACGTTATTACAATCAACAGTGGAATGGCCATGTCCAAGCCACTCCATCGGGCGCGCAACGTCAGCTGTCTCATTTTTACCATGCTGAAGCAAAAGTGGAGAGGAGGTGGTGGATGATGATGACGATGAACAAAGGGCATCAATATTCGGTCACACATCGAGCATCAAATATACAATAAGATTCAATGACGGACAGTGGCGGTAGGTGATAATCCATGGGTTTGTATGCACAATAAATTTCAAGTAGATATTGTATATATGTGTTGTTTGTAATCTATATTAGCAACGGCACTCTGTGATCAATTCAATACCTGTAATTTATATCTTGGATATATTATATAGCGGTCTCTATGGCCGAACGGGGTACACGACTTTGTCTCCGTAATCCCGTTTATCATCGCAGGGTCTCGCAGCGCGCTGGGAACTGGAAGCGTTTTACTTACTACCCAGCGTTGAGTGACGCGGGAATTACTGAGCCGGCCTGTCCGCTCAAGAAAGCGATGGCCAACGACTGAACGTAAATGGCCAAGAAGATAATCACAACAAACAAATGCTGGTGTGACTTGCGATAGTTCGGTAAAGGAATGCAACTAATATACTTATATACTGTTTCTGTAGGCCAGCATGGACCGAATGAATAAGAACGCGTCGTCTTAAACAACAGTGTGCGTGATGCGAGGTTAGGTTTTTCAACCCCTACACGACAGCTGACTAATAAGGTGACTACTGTGTCCTTGACTTGGGGTAGTTAATTACAAGTTACTCTGAAGGCTGAGTGGTCGCAATGTGCGAAGACACTTGTTAATAGGAAAGCTAAACTACATTGCAAATACATTCAGTCCATGACTTCCTACCACTAAATCTGAGTGGTTATGGACTTACGCATAGAGTTCAAAAGTCGAAGCGAAGCCGCAAAATATATATATATAATATTGAAATCACAAAACATCCTATCAAGAATATCCCGATGTGTTGTTTCACCTGACGTGGATGGAGGGGGAGTGTCGTGAAAGCAGCACTTTACATCCCAGAACAATTTTCGTGTTCTCAACTTTTGCTGGACATGTAGAGAGTACAGAAGAAACAAAGGGAATTCTCTTAAAAAGAAGATGGGGGAGTAAGAAACTGACCCTGAATTGATAACAATATTACACGAAGCAGTGTTAAACCGACACCGTGACTTGTGGAGATGGGCAAGTATAACTGCCCAGGCAGGATCGCAAGAACCGGGGCTGTAAAATTGCCAATCCAGCAGACACACAGATTCAGTATGAAGTGTGTGAAACAGGGACATTGTATTAAAACCGACCAACACTGCATAGAGTCTAGTAATTAACCTGTAGAAAGGTAGAAAGGCCGCGTTATTGAATCTGGTTAGAAGGATGAATAAATTATTCGGACTGGATCAGAAGGAGGTGTTGTGTGTGTGACAAAGGCAATTAAAACACTGGGCATGTGGACTTGGAAGCCGGGGACATCTTGATTGTGATCGAGAAGATTTTCCGGAAGGTTTTATTGGTGGAGCGAGGTTGCAAATGGACTGCTACTGAAGACAGAATGGTTTTGAATGAATGTGCGACTTTGTACAAGGACAGAGAGGAGCAAGTGTTAATGCTAAGTTCAGAAGAATGTATACTGGACATGCTGGGAGATAAGTGTCTGCCACTGTAGGGAGTGTGTGAAATGTGTGAAACAGATCTGATAAGGAAATGCGAGCAGGGACTGGAGGACGTTGAATGGTTGGCTGGGATAGACAGAAATAGGTGCCAAGGAGATAATAGTGTCTCAGACACTGTCATGTGCTGGACTCAGCTTAAATAAGACAGTTGCATAGTGGACCGGTGTCAGTGTTAGAAATGAAAAATCTCTTCCTAAACAGGTAGCAGCCAGCTGTCCGTAGTCATATGTATGATTCGATGTGTGCTAGACTTCACTAGGAAAGTAATGTCAGCAACTATCCAAGTTTTTAGAGGACTGGCTTTCTGTCGGCATCGTGGTAGGCTAGTTCAGTGAGCCAATCAGTCTTCTCCTGTTGCTGATTGTGAACTATTCATTCTCAGTCAGTGTACAAAACATATGGCTCATGTGTTATCTTATCGAGAGGAGAACTTATGGAAAGCAGATCTTGGCTAAGTTCGTAGATATACTTAGGTGTCGTGTTGTAGATGCCTGTCAGTCTTTGAAACTAGCCTAGTGCTTTTGGGTGTGTATTTGTTGTACAGAATATAGTCAACTGACTATTCTTTAATTCTTACCACAGCAATGCTAGATGGTGACTTAAACCAGGCAGGACCCAGCAATGCAGCTTGTCCTGGGTGGTTACTTGAATGGAGACTGTGTTTATATGTCTCATATTTACGATAAACAATATTTTAATAATTTGCATAATGCTATAAAGTAAAAGTGATATGTCTAGTGTTAATTAATAGTTGTAGGGTAAATTTGATGTTCGATATATCTGAATTGTTCATATGCAAAATGTGGTATCACTTGGGACATGGCACTCAGACAAACTTTATTTGGTCTGATAACCGTATATGGATAAATATGTTCTCCCAGTTTGTCGTAGACAAGGATTATTTACGTCCTTTTTGCATTAATAATACGTATGTAAGACATAACCCTTATATGCCATTTTGAATTTGCATACCTAGAGGTTAGTTGATGTTTGATTGTTATATTGTAACTCATACGAAGGAATTTGGTGTTATGCTATTGTGGCACATTGGCATTGGCCCATCAGATGCATTTGTTAGCAGAGGGTAATGGCACGATACTGGTCACGACTATGTAGCCCTGGATGAAAGGTACTTTAATTATGATACCATTACCGAACCTGTGAAGCTGTATAAACCACTTGGACGGAGCGGTGTACGACCCACATATGTCGTATTAGCGACATGGGACATAGGACGCAGAGAATGTATAATAATACAGGCGTGTGAGATAAAGTGAAAAGCCGTCCCGAATAAGACAGTAAGAGGAGAGAGAATATGGAGGTAGAAGGAGGTTGGTGAACGCACTGGAAGATAACTTGGCCAGACGTGGTCATGTAATATGTGTGCTGCCTAGGATACATGTATTCACTTAGGAGTGTACTGATCGTAGAACTAGGATATAAACACATTCTTGAATTGTCTCCAAGCGCTCACAAAGAGCACCTAGGATGACTCTCAAGATCTAAGAGACGACTAGTTAGTGCAAGACTTTGACATGGCGTCAGATCCCACAGCAGCTGTTGTTCTACTGGAGAGGTCGCTGATCTGACCATCGGCTGTTGCTGGATCGGAGCATAAACGAATGTTAGCGGACCGCTCACTGATCCAGAAGGGCGAAAGGGGAATTCAGAGATAGTATGTTATAGAAATCATTTCCTTTTGTTCAGGATTTACTGTGTTAGGTACATAAATTATACCATTTCATCATCATCATCTTGAAAAACATAAGATGTCTAATAATAATGAGAGCAAATAACAAGGTTGGTAGTGTATATGAACTCATAGTTCAGTCGTATACTAGTTAATCCAATTGTGGCATAGTTTTGTGTGTTGTGTCATTGGGGGGAGCTTACGTACACACAAAGGAAGGGAACAGTCAGGGAGAAAATCCTTACTGGCATAGCTGTTAAGTACCTTAAATTTAGACCTTAAAAATCTACTTAGCAACACCTTCTCCCTCCTATTCCTGGCAAATATCAGCACAGTTCCATTCAATTTTGTTACGAGCCATTTGGAGCTGAGGTTGGATTATTCCAGAGCTTATATCTGTAGTCTAGCATAAGATTGTGAGTCCCTAGTCAATTTCTTGAACTATTTGGGGTTGCACGCCAGTGAATAAATACTTTCATCTAGCGTGGCGCACCAGACTTCTGAAGGGAGCTTGGAGTTCATACAATGGACTGAGAGATATGGCGGCAGTAAGCGTCGTAGCTACAGCAGGGCCTCCAAGACGGACAGGTCAAAAGGGTAGAGAAAGACAAAGATGAACACCCTGGTCCTCTAGGTTGGGGGTTGAGGTGTGCGGCGTAACATCCGCACCTTTGAAAAACAAAAATATATTGTAGCAAACCAGTACATAAGCTCGGAATTCGGACTGACTTATTTGGACAACGACATTGGAACGTTAAAGGAGACTCTTTAGATTGGAAAAATGGAATGACGGACATATATCGAGCTGGGCGGCTTAAGAACGCGTATGATCACCCCAAGAGCTAGTTGAAATATCAAATGGCATATAACAGCAACTTCAGAAAGAAATAAGTTGGCCAGGAGAGGGTTACTTTAGAGTCAAATGAGGAATGATTGTAATATATGGAGGAAACACCCAGAAATAAAACATGAATAGCAACAAGGTTTTGTCATCAAAAAGAGTTACGGGGGAACGGGTCTAAACTTAAAAAGCGTAATGACGAAATAGTAAATTAAGAAGGAAAGGTACAAGGAAAAATATAACGATGATATGTACATGCACCTACTGAAGAGAAGAAGATGAAGTTAAGAAGACTGTCATAATGATTGAAAGATGTCATTAAAGAAGCCCCCAAAACAGGACATTCCTAGATTTTCTGGGAAACTTCAATGCAAAAATAGGTAGCGAGAAAACTCATAAAAAAAGTTGCACGGTATGGAAAGCCTACATACAACTGCAAATGATAATGGATAGGAGAGTCATCAAACTGGCAGAAGCCAAGGGACGCAGATTAGCAGTACCAGGACTCAAAGAAAGGATATACACAAACAAACTTGCGCAATCATGTGACAGGGAGAACCTATAATCAAATAGAATCAATTTTAATAGCAACAGAAAATGCATCAAAAATACACAACAAGTAGAAGTTATGAGAGCTGATGCCACAGCGACCACTTCCTCGTTGGAGCAAAATTAAAATTAAAACGACGAGAGCTTCTATACTAACTACAAAGAGAACACCCACATAAACAGAGACAAACACAAGAAAACAGTCAAAGAGAAATACAGATGAAATAAATGTAAACTGCAACCTGGAAAACTCTTTGTAGGAAAGACGTTTGACTAAACTTGGAGTTTGAACATCAAGAATTACATATTCAATCTACCGTAGAAGAATGTCTCGTGTGTTAATCACACATAGAAAGAAAAAGATGTTTCAAAAAAGATTAATGTGAAGAAAGAAGCAGCATGAGGAAAAAAAAATGCCAGACATTTCTGGTTAAATGACTCAACACATTCAAAAGGAAGAGCATATAGAAATTAATGTTAAGAGGCTACAATAATAGTCGACAGCAAAGCGAGAATTATGAGTATATTAATCAAAGATCTGGAAACTAATCACCAGAAAAACGAATACAGAAAGTGTTTTTTTTAAAGAATTGTAGTTAATGAAACGATGGTCACCAACACAAAGACATGGTGTTTAAAGACAAAATGGGAATGTGATAAATACAATGATGTGGGAAATGTGCAACACATGGAAAGAATATTTTGTTGAATTACTAAATTGTGAAGCTCCAAGTAACACTTTCCCACAGGAAGAGGTTCTAACGTGTGAACCACAAATTGAAGAACCTGCATTTAAGAAATCCTATATGTAATCATACGATTAAAAACAATAAGGAACTAGGGGTGAGGAATGCTGTCATGAATTTATAAAGCGCAGGTGGCCCTGCATTTACATCATAAAGCTATACGAACTTAATAATATAAATCTGGATGGACCAGAAGAATTACCCCAGACCGAAGAGCATATTGATACCTGTATTCTTAGAAAGGAGACACGTTCAATGGGAAAAATTATAGAAGATATCACTACTGTCCTAACAAGCTATAAAGTACATCACCTCCCAGAGGGTCTCACACCACCTTGCCTTGGTGGTGGTAGTTGAGTGTCCCACTGACCCCAAGCGATTAGCCGAGATTATTAACTACATATCGCGAAAGCTCTTGGGATAGGGACTAGGAATAAGCGAAGACACAACCGGCTACTCGGACAGGTCAGAATTAGGATAAAGCAAGTCTAATCCGGCGAGCCGATGCAATAATCGTCAGGATCACAACCTCAAAGGCTTTCAGCGAGGGGTATGGCTGAACGTCTCTAAGCCATAAACCCTCGGATACGTTTGTGAGAGCCGGAGACACATTATACATCGAAATGAGGTGAGTGTGCTGAGCACTCCTACATGCTTGGTGCAGATACGCGTTTCGATGGCTATTAGCGGGGGTATATAGTGGATCCCGGTGAGAAGGGCCTGGCATCGTTTCTCGACAACAGGCCGCTCGGATGTAAGGTGCGAGCCGGCAGCACATGTAGCTACTCGTATGAGCGAGTACTACAATGGTGGGCGAAAACACCGGTCGCACTGTGTCTGATGAAATATCATGTACCGTACTCATAGAGTGAGTAGTAGTCAAAGGGTAAAAAATTGTTCTCGTGGACAACTAATGGAAACGCTTACGCTGAGAATCCATTACGTGCAGCGAAGCAAAAGCTTGCTGTGTAGGAAGTCGAAATAAGAGTCTAACTTTGTCTCGAAACCCGAGATAGGTAACATCGTTAAAAATGCCCACTGAAGACGGAAGTGCCAGCATGGGCGCAAAATAAAAATGGCACTACGCAATACGTCCGAGTGAAAGGTCTTTCGTGACCGGAAAAGCTTAAACTTTCTGTTCCCCCTTTTTGTGTGTACGTTGCTAGGAAAAGATTTACATAGTTTTATTGAATGCCGCTCTTGTTCGGGAAAAGCTATGAATAGGTAGTTTTCCCGAATGTCCGTCGGATGCTAGAAACAGCTCTGAGTTGGGCACAACGACAAAGCACATGTCCGCGAAAACGAAAATCGCTGAGTGGGATACTGTCTGCGACAGACCGGTCGGTTTGTGCACGGAACGCGCCCGGGGGCGAACGAAATGCTCTATAAATATATTGAACGTGAGATTTTAAAGCAGCCATTCTTATTTCTACCGGGTTGGTACAGACATCTCCGTTTTTCGAGGACAGGAAGCACAGTAGTCAGCGGACCTCCATCGCGGATGCTTAGTTAGTACTGGTTGGGAATAGGATCCACATGCGTAGCTGGTTTCGGACCGGTGGATGGAATTCGGGTTTGTGAGCAGTTCACGCTATTTCTGTTGTTTGATCGTTTCTTGCTAGGACTGGTTCAACCCTTGTTTATGTGACGGATCGGTCTGCAATTGAATTCGGTTTATGTGATTTAATGCAACAATAGGACTGAGGTGGCATAGCGCGTAGAGTGTTGGAGTTGATCCTCGTTGCAATTTTGCTCGATTTTGGGCTTGTAAGGACAATAGTGTACAGTATTAGGTGATGGGCGGATCAGATGTGGGGGGTTTTCTTAACGGTGGACACACTGTTGGAATGTATATTAGAGGTGATGGAATGGGACTTGTGACGCCTTACTAGTGTCAGGGTTGGAGGAAGTTATGTGCACTCTCACCTGTTCCCTTTTGTGTGCATTTGGTTAACGAGTTCCAGGCTCGAATGTTGTGGTAAATTTAATTGTCCTAAGGTGTGGTAAATGGGGATTTTGTTGGAGTTTGGTGTGCTATGGGTGGGAAATTGTACTTTCTTCTCGTTTTCGATTTTATGTAGACGGCGTCCGGGTGGTTTAATGTTTGGTTGTTACTCAGGGACTGTGGTATCGTACTCTTAGGGTTGATTACGGGTTGGTACCATAACGATGCTGGACTCTACTGGTGGACTGAAGCTTAGTTTTGGAGTAAGAATTTTTTCTGAAAGATTGTTAGTTATCTTGTCTGGCTGAAAGTTACTCTAATCCATATAGTGGACTGTGTATACTTCTTTTTTTGGGTTGGAGATGCCTAGAGGTGCGGGTGTTGGTTGTTTATCGTTTCTTAGCGCTTTAACAACTAGTAAGTTCCGTTGAAACTCGTTGAGGGTTGAAGTTTACTTTGTTGTGTTTGTTGCTGTACCTCATGGGAAGTGAGTGTTGTTAGGTCGAAATAGCTGAACGTGTGTGATTGTGTCAATTATATCAGTAGAGTACTGGTATTCGCCAATTAATAAAAATTGGGTATAAGGTCGGTGTAGTATGGTTATGTTGTCTTTTTACTTTAGTTAACGTATTAGTGGTCCAGTCATTTGTTTGTTTTTGTGATTTTAGCGAAACCTTTTCGGTGGTTTGGGTTGAAATGGGGTTGGACTTACTGTATATCATTTGGACCATTGTTAAGCATCATTTGATACTGCTTAACGTGTTTGATTGGCAATGGTGGGGATGGGAGTGAGTGAGAAGGATGTGGGGTATTGTGTATCGATTTATTACTTAAGTTAGACTAGTCATGCTGTTTCGTCATATAAGATTTCGTTGTGATTTCAACTTTATTGGACTGGAGTTTTTCCTGATTGGAGGGAAAGGGAACATTGTCGTGTCTTGGAAAAATACATTCTAGAGTCCAGGTTTTTCTTCTAAGTTGTGCCTTGCTTGCCCTGAGGATCTTCATGTGTGTTTTATGATCGAGGTGCACGAATCAGTCATGTAATAAAGTAAAAGTGCCGCTGGGGTAGGGGTGGTGTTGTTGAAGTAGAGGATTTTTAGAAGTAATAATTATTATTAGTCATTAGTTCCTGTTGATTTATTTTAGAAGGTGTTGTCTCCTAAATAGACTGTTAATTATATAAACATAAGTCCCATGGAATTCACAAGATTAGAAAGCTATGAAGGTTGGTTAAAATACCATGAGGCTTTGTCATGTTATTGTTTATAAGTACGGTTACGTGTACGGTATGTCTGGTTATGTGATTTAGTTGTTTGCTGTATGCTTGTGCTTATGTATAGATTCAGAATTAGATGATTTATTTAAAGTGATATTTTAGTTAATCCATACACATATAGACGTGGTTGTAACATATTTAGCTTACGGTGGATTCAGGACATAATAAGTCGTCTGTTTTTCGCCCTTTGCAACCTTTCCGTGTGAGCACGCTGATTGGATGCCTTTACGCTCCCCCCTGAGGGTTCCCTGGTCGTGGGATACTATTAAATTTCTTGGTTACTCTTTTATTTTACCACTAAGACGTTTACATTCTTCATTTGCTAAATCTGATGTTTTCTGCTGGTGCTAGGCGCATTTTTGAAAAGGTTATGACAAGTGTCATAGATATAGTCTACGAATGCCTTATGCGGGAATTTGCGATAATACAAGGAAGCTAATCAACAAATGACTAGACTGAGCATGGAAGTTACTTATAATATATAGTAACAATATAAAGGCAAGGAAATCAGACCCTTTCCCAAATAACATTGGCTTGAAACAGGTGTATTGCACTATCGCCGCCTACTCTTCAATCTAGGACTCTAGAGAAAGTTTGTAATGGAAAGTAAAGGAGGAATGTGACATGGAGGAAACATCCAAGCTGCCTTAGTTATGCAGATGAGTATAGATATTATAGGGGAAATATGACAAAAGACATGTAGAAATATTGACGCACTTAAAGGAAAAAAGCCCAAAGATGGGGCTCGGTTCTTCAACCAAGATAAGACAGAATATGCTTGGTAATTTCAAGAGAAGCAAATGGCCCTAAAAACTCTGTGCCACATACAAATAGATAATAGGACCATTTAAAAAAGAACGGAATATCATATACAAAATGACCTGCGGCAACGATATCTTCAACTGGTTCCCCAACATCATAATGGGGAAGAAATACAAAATACGAATCAATTCGGAAATTAAGTATCTATGCACGACAACATATCACGAAATTCAAAGCGCTTGTCTCGTAACACCAATATCACAATAAAAAACATCTGATCAGACCAGTTTTGGCGCTGGATGGCTCTGAAACTGGTATGAAGTACAACGAAAGGAGACGAAGCCTTGTTCAAACTTTAGAAACAAGATTTTTAAGACGCATCTTTGGACCCATTAGGGATACCCAAAGTGGGGAGTGGAAAAAGAAGAAGTAACAAAGGACACATTGTACGATCTGTTTAAGTTGTCCCGCTGAAATCACTTTGGTATCATGAAGGCTAATAGACTACAATGGGCTGTGGCAGATAGAAAGAAGGAGAAGACAATAGGGAAAAAAAAATCGATACACTCAGGAAAAAATATGATCATAAAATTTTGTTGATTGTCTACGTTAATTTCTTCTAATCAATTTATGATTTTAATTGTCTCATGTTAGTACTTGGTCATTGGTTTTTCGTCTGTCCATGGTGTTTTCTTGCAATTTTTCCTCAGAAACCACATTTCTGCAGCCATCAGATGTTTGTTCGCCTGCTGACTCTGCACATTGTCTAAGTTTCACTCCATACAATAAGACGGCTCTATGATCTCCTTCAACACTGTCTTGTTTTATTTGACATCTTTTATTGATCACATGTTTTTTCATCGTGCTAAGGCGACTTTCGCGCATGGCAATTCTTGTGTATCTGACTCTAATCTCTTCAAGGCATCTATCCCATCAGTATGTTATTAGACTGTTCCATGAGATACTGTACCGGCTTCACTGTTGAAGAATATTCCCATTTACTTGTCTATTCATTAGTGGCACTTCGATTCTTAATCCGAGTGACGACCATAACCTGTGGCTTTACAATTTAGTCGCACACCCAGTGCCTCACATGATGTACAACAACATGACTCATACTTGACAACTAATATGTTGCAGATCCTTCGCACTTGCCTGCAATCAATACTTGTATCATCTGCATCATCTATGATGTATTATGATTCGGTTTCTTCACAATGCTGATTAGTTCCATGTATATCTTCTACATTCCTGAAAATATTTCAACTGCTTAGTGGAAACACAGATCTGAGACATTACACATCACCTGCCTATTCACTCTCTCTTAACTGCTGATATTGTCTTTCATGTATCAATCCTTCAATCGGCGCTGTTGTTTCAATATATATGTTGTTTTATAAGTCTAATGTCCTAGTCCCATCAATTGTGAGATCGCAAGCATATAGAGACCATTTGACATGTCTTACTCTATCAAAGGCCTTGTGTAGTCACAATAATATATATATGTTTCGGTAATTACTATTCTGGCCATGATAGAGAACCAATCGTTGAGTTCTTGTACGGCTTTCCCAGTGGGAAAACATGGGGAAAGTCAATGTCGAATGCGGAATTCAATATTTCCGGGGATGCTTTTTGAATGACAACGTACAGCTTTCTGGAAGGTTGTTCTTTATTGGGAGCGAGTCTGCCAAAATACATGTGTTTAATATTTGACTACATCAATTTACGGTCAACGTTTATGATGTTGAGAATTTATATCTCACTGACCTCTCTCCATTATTCTCAAGTATATTTAGTAGTAAACACACACACACACATTGCATATAATTTGCTTTATCTGTACTTACAGGACACGATGTCAAGACAGCACTTTCAGCTGATGTTGATTTCTTGCAGGATTACGCTAGTAGTTGCCATGCTTTCTGAGCGACCAGCTCACATACACATTGAAGTTACCAACGCTGGCGAGGAACCGCCACGATTCTAGACGCGCAGGTTACATTATTCACGTGGATTGTACAGATTAAGTGAGAAAGATGGTAAAACCTAGGATGTAGGGAGACCGGATATGTATAAAATATCACAAGACACAAACTTTTCTTGTGATACAATAGTACAATATAACGGTTTTCTCAATGTATGTTTGGTTATTTGTTTTACTGTGCCAGATGCTTTTTCTTTGTAGCTCTTAATACACTGGTTCAGTTCTGGCCATGAGCTCCACATTTGTAATTCTGTAATTTTAGTCTTTTATTTGCCTAGTCAACAATTAACGAATGTTTGTAGTTTATTACGAATTAATATTAGTGGTATTTTAAGTCTGGGTGTCGGGTTTAGGTCAGATATGACTGGAGCACCGTATGACAGTAGACGGTACTACCTGGTTGTCTGTTAGCGCTGAACGTTGGGCTGGCGCTACCAAACCCGAAACCCACATTTGTGCAACGCTTTTCGGGCGGAAGAGCGTCAATTGTGGAGGGTACAAGCCTTACCCTGGTGCGAGGAAATGCAAGCTAAAGACAAAATGTCATGGCAGGGCAGACCAGGCCCTAAGCCTTGGTTGGCGACCTGGTCTAGGATCGAAGCTCCGACAGGCGGACAGTTAGAGCATTGCTTTGCTGATCCGGCAGCTTCTGCAGCTTGTCTGTGTTCCAGATGTAGGGGTGTTACCTTTCCTCTGGAGTGAACTAGGCAGGCCGATTTGAGAGGGATGCATGACTGCTATGCGGCAACACATGATCTCTATATTTAGCCAGGCTGTGCTAGCGAGAGGCAATAACTCCATCACTGGTCGCGTTAACTGTGTGTACTAGCTCCACCCTCCTCTTTGCGCGAATATTACTTTTCACTTCATCACTGAACTATGCATTCATGATCATGGATGTTAGCGTACTATACATTCACTCACGCTCAGATGGCGGCGCTCTGTACATATGCTCAGAGGATTGAAGGCGAAGACAAACTCTGGAGGGTACTGATCACGAGAGTGCTGTTTTGCATGATGATGCTGCAGTTACGACACACTCGTGAGGGAGAATGCAATGTCTACTCATCTGCACTCTCCAACGAGCTGTTCTGAATTTGGTTTAACAATTAGCAAAAAGAAGACACAGATTATGTCACAAGGTGCACATGGGGTACCATCAATCTTTATTGACGACGCCGAACTAGAGATAGTAGACCATTTTACATATCTAGGATCAGTGGTAAATAGCAAATTATCCCTAGATCAGGAAATCAACATCCGGATTGGTAAGGCAGCAACAACAATGAACAGGTTAAGAAAAAGAGTCTGGGAGAACAGGAATTTTTTCTGCCAAAACAAAAGTCCTTGTCTATCAAGCTTGTGTCCTTAGTACTCTTCTCTATGGCAGTGAAACCTGGACAACTTACTCACACCAAGAGAACAACTTAAACAGCTTTCATATGCGGTGTCTGCGAAGAATTCTTGGTATTAAGTGGCAAGACAAAATCACAAATACTGAAGTATTGGAAAGATCAGGTTGTGTGACAGTTTATTCCATGCTCAGTCTTCGTAGACTTAGATGGATAGGACATCTTAGGAGGATGGATGATGGTAGAATACCAAAGGATATCTTTTTTGGTGAATTACAGATGGGTAAGAGATCTCAGGGTCGGCCTCTACTACGATACAAAGATGTGTGTAAGCGGGACATGATTGATACAGGCATTGATAATGCACATTGGGAGCAAGTCGCCGCTGAACGTGTTGCATGGAGGGCAAATATCAGAAATGGAATAAAGTCAAAGGAGAAAATTATTGCAGAAAAGTCACACACCAAGCGTTTGAGACGTAAGATGGTGCATGATGGTGGAAATGACCACGTGTTCACATGCACCCACTGTGAACGGACATTTACAGCGCAAATTGGCCTTATCAGTCATACTCGCTACCGCCATAATTAAAAGTTATTATGCCTTTTTAAAGCACAAACTATCGTCTGTCAAGACGGCAAGGTGCCAATGAATCATTTTAAGTCACTTTCCATGTTTCTGATCCACACAGTTCTACAGATTTAATGTTATAATTGAATATTCTATTTAATTTCTTTTGACTTCCACAAATATCCTGTTGCTATCAAAGCTCCTCTTGTCTTAGCATTCTTCTTTTAATATCTGTATATGCTCACCCATCTGTGTCTACATTGCTACCTAAATAGGTGTATAATTCTGTCTCAATATCTGTATATGCTCACCAATCTGTGTCTACATTGCTACCTAAATAGGTGTATAATTCTGTCTCAATATCTGTATATGCTCACTCATCTGTGTTTACATTGCTACTTAAATAGATGTATAATTCTGCCTCAATATCTGTATATGCTCACTCATCTGTATCTACATTGCTACTTAAATAGATGTATAATTCTGCCTCAATATCTGTATATGCTCACTCATCTGTGTTTACATTGCTACTTAAATAGGTGTATAATTCTGCCTCAATATCTGTATATGCTCACCCATCTGTGTCTACATTGCTACCTAAATAGGTGTATAATTCTGCCTAAATATCTGTATAATTCTGCCTCAATATTTGTATATGCTCACCCATCTGTGTCTACATTGCTATCTAAATAGGTGTGTAATTCTGCCTCAATATCTGTATATGCTCACCCATCTGTCTATATTGCTACCTAAATCGGTGTATAATTCTGCTTCAATATCTGTATATGCTCACCCATCTGTTTACAGTGCTACCTAAATAGGTGTATAATTTTGCCTCAATATCTGTATATGCTCACCCATCTGTGTCTACAGTGCTACCTAAATAGGTGTATAATTCTGCTTCAATATCTGTATATACTCACCCATCTGTCTACATTGCTACCTAAATAGGTGTGTAATTCTGCCTCAATATCTGTATATGCTCACCCATCTGTCTATATTGCTACCTAAATCGGTGTATAATTCTGCTTCAATATCTGTATATGCTCACCCATCTGTTTACAGTGCTACCTAAATAGGTGTATAATTCTGCCTCAATATCTGTATATGCTCACCCATCTGTGTCTACATTGCTACCTAAATAGGTGTATAATTCTGCTTCAATATCTTTGACTTTCCCTATGAATTTTGAGACCTAATTGTTGTGGCAATGTCATCAACGAAGTCCAAATTATCGAGTTTCAGTGCACAAGCAGACATTGTTGGGACCAAATTTGCCTAATTGTTAAATGCTCACAACTTTCAAGTTAGAAGCTCACAAAGTAGAATTTTTGCTCATAAGCAACAGTTTACAAGGAATATTTGTGACCAGATTTTCTTGTTTTCTCTCCAATTGAAGATGTTATTAAATATATGAAAACAGGAAACAGATACAACAAAGAATGGCTGCTGTTATAAGTATTGCATTAACTTTAATGTTTGTATGATGTGTGACACAAGTAATACAGATTTTCCACAAAGCTGTCATGTAATGTTATGTTAAACCACTCAAGCCCTGTGGCGATGGGCGAACGGCGAAGCGGCAGGCGTGGGTACGCTGGCAGCCGTAGTCGCAGACCTGCACACAGGCGGCCCAGGCCATATGGTCATCTTCTACTGACCGGAGCAGAAATGGGACTCGGCAGCTCCCTGGGCGACTGAGCAGCCCTCTATAGGAACACACTGCTCACCTCCATAGCATGAGGAAGGGGCTAGAAAAGGTGTCCTAAACATTGTCTGCTCCATCACTACCTAACCAGCTAGCTGCGGTTGGTGGGTACCCTAAACTGTGGTCGACATACAAACAAAGAAAAAACAGGTAAAGCTAAAAGAGCAAACCATATTCCCTTAACAATCGGAACTTGGAATGTACGCACCCTCCTTGACAGAGATGGTGCGTCGGGTCTAGAGAGACGAACAGCACTGATTGGGAGAGAGCTGGGCAGGTACAACATTGACATTGCAGCCTTGAGCGAGACACAACTTGCAGAAGAAGGCCAAATTTGTGAAATAGGTGCCGGCTACACATTTTTCTGGAGTGGAAGGAAAAGTGAGGAAAGACGCCAATCCGGTGTGGGATTTGCCATTAAGTCGGCCCTGGTCGGCAAACTAGCTGGATTTCCAAAGGCTATAAATGACAGGCTCATGACCATTAAATGGTCCCCTGCTGAATGGAAGGAAGCATGCAACCATTGTGAGTGTCTACGCACCAACTATGACCAATGAAGATGATGTCAAGAACAAGTTCTATGAGGACCTGCACAATGTATTAACATCTGTTCACAAAGGAGACAAACTTATACTCCTTGGGGGTTTCAGTGCCAGAGTAGGCACAGACACCACCTCTTGGAGTGGCATTATTGGAAAGCACCGAGTCGGAAATTGTAACAGCAATGGACTCCTCCTTCTTCAGACATGTGCCGAACACGATCTCCTGATTACCAACACAATTTTCCGTCTCCCCATGAGAAACAGGACATCGTGGATGCACCCTAGATCGAAACACTGGCACCTCATTGATTATGTCATCGTCAGGAGGAGTGACAGACAAGACGTTCGGGTGACAAAATCCATGTGTGGTGCCGAATGTTGGACAGACCATCATCTCATTATCTCGAAAATAAACATTCACATCAAACCACCACGGCGTCCTCAAGGGGTGAAAATGCAAAAAAAAAAACTAAATGTCACCCGCCTAAACAGCAAGAAAATGCAGCTGTCATTTGAAAATATGCTGGAAGACCGCCTCAAGCCCAATGCTGCAGCTAAACAGGATACAGAAACAGAGTGGAGAGCCCTAAAGGACATAATTTACATCACTGCTATGGAAATCCTGGGCCTAACCTCCCGAAAGCATAAAGACTGGTTTGATGAAAATTCCGAAGACGTCAACCAATTGCTGGCCAAGAAGCATCTTCTCCTCAAGGCACATTTGAATGACCTGAAGTCAACATAAAAAAAAAAGATGCCTTCAAGAACATTCAGAGAGTAGTGCAGCAGAAACTTCGGCACATGCGGGACTCCTGGCTGAGCAGCAAAGCTGATGAAATTCAAGGCTTTGCTGACAGACATGATATGAAAAACTTCTATGACTCACTGAAAGCGGTCTATGGTCCTACATCACCAGGCATAGCTCCCCTCCTCAGTGCAGATGGGGGAACATTGGTCACCGATAAGAAAGATATTCTTCAGCGCTGGGCAGAACATTTCAGCAACATCTTAAATGCAACTTCCTTCTTCGATGATGAAACCATCAACTGCCTTCCTCAAGTTCCCATTAATGATACACTTGATGACCTGCCAACCATAGTGGAAGTAAACAAAGACATCCAGCAACTCTCCAGCGGCAAGGCACCTGGTCTGGACTCCATCCCGGCAAAGATATACAAAGCAGGTGGGCCGGTCCTAACAGAGCAGCTTCACCAAGTCTTTACAAACATATGGGTGAACGAGACCATGCCACAAGATTTCAAGGACGCGTCAATAGTCCACCTTTACAAACGAAAAGGAAACCGCCAATCCTGTGACAACCACTGAGGCATCTCCTTGCTTTCAATTGCAGGGAAGATACTCACCAGAATTCTTCTCAGTCGCCTCACAATCCATCTCGATTAAGGTCTTCTTCCTGAGAGTCAATGTGGCTTCAGAAAAGAACGTGGAACTGTTGACATGATTTTCGCTGCAAGGCAGCTGCAAGAGAAATGTCAGGAAAAGAACTGAGAAATGTTCTCCACTTTCATTGACCTTACCAGGGCTTTTGATACAGTCAGCAGAAAAGGACTGTGGAAGATTATGGCAAAATATGGCTGTCCACGAAAGTTTGTCCAAATAGTGCGACTATTTCATGATGGCATGCAGGCAAGAGTACAGGAAAATGGTGAACTATCTGAACCCTTTCCTGTCACCAAGGGAGTGAAACAAGGATGTGTCCTGGCACCAACACTGTTCAGCATCATGTTTTCAGCTATGTTGACAAATGCCTTCGAGAACAACAACATTGGAATAGACATCAACTATTGCATGGATGGAAAGTTATTCAATCTCAGAAGGCTGAATGCTAAAACCAAAATTGATAGTGACACCGTCAGAGAGCTCCTGTTTGCTGATGATTGCGCTCTATACGCCAACTCAGAGGCGGACATGCAACATAATGTTTCAGCTTTCTCACATGCCTGTGCCAACTTTGGGCTCAATATCAATTTGGAGAAGACTAGTTATGTACCAGCCAGCTCCAGGGAATAATCACACTGTGCCGAATATCAAAGTGAATGATCATAGACTAAGTGTTGTGAACAAATTCACCTATCTTGGCAGCACTGTGTCACAAGCTGCCACAATTGATGATGTAGTAAATGCAAGAATCTCCATGGCCAGTGCGGCCTTTGGCAGACTGTACAAGAATGTACGGGACAGAAATGGAATAAGCCTGCAAACAAAGCTGAAAGTCTGCAAAGCAATTGTATTAACCACACAGATATATGCTTGTGAAACCTGGACTGTTTATCAGCAACACGCTAAGAAATTAAACCACTTCCACACAGTCTGCCTTAAGAAGTTACTGAAGATTAAATGGCAAGACAAGATCCCAGAAACTGAAGTCCTAGAAAGAGTGTCTATGCCCAGTATCCACACTCTACTAATGAAGAATCAGATTCGCTGGACTAGTCACTTGACTCGCATGCCAGATCACAGGCTCCCTAAACGCCCCCAAGGCGGCCAGAGGAAATGCTTTAAAGACACTCTGAAAATCTAACTGAATGCTTTTGGAATTCATCATGACACCTGGGAGACTGCAGCCAGAGACCGAAATTTGTGGTGTGCATCATTACGCACGGGTGCAGTCACTTGTGAGGCAACCAGGACTGCAAGAGCTGTGAAGAAAAGACAGAACAGAAAAACCACCTCCAGAAACATCAAGCATTCTTTGTCCACATTGTCAAAGAACATTTCGAGCCAAAATAGGCCTTATCAGCCATCTTAGAACTCACGGCTCCATACTTTAACCCCACTGGATGAAATGAATGGTCATCATCATTCCTGATGGACAAACAACAACAACATGTTAAACCAATATCAATACACTGTGATTGATTCATTGATTGATTCTTAATGGCGACTTGAGGAATAACATATCAGAAATCATGTCTTGAAGTAATCATAAGACATTTTGTATCATTAATCATGATTAGATATTATCTTGAAAAACAAAATATCAAATTCATTTATTTATTTTATTTTTGATACATATGTAACTTACAAATCCTTTCAGATTGAAAGATGGAGAATAAACTACCATCAGAGTCAAGATAGAACAACCTGAAGTCTATGTAGGTCAAGTAAGATTAAGTGCAATATAATGTAACAGTTAGTTGAATATCCTTGACAGGATGTTGGAGTCAACCCCAGTATTTGCTGGCTGTTTTTGATTTACTAGATAATTTTACATTGAGTAGTTTGCCTGCTCTCTGAATGGCCAAAGTCTTATACCATCAAAATCAACACAATAGCAGAATATAAATTTACTCAGACACTGTGAAAACAATGATATAACATTACCGGGTATCCACTGGGATCAGTGCACAACTCTGCACTCTTGTCTTGACAGTTGAAGATTGCAGTCAAAGGCAGGGGTTAAAGACGCTTGTGTGAATATGGAAGGTAAGGGAAAACCACCATTATTATCCTGTCAAGACTATGAATTTAGAGAGATGATTCTGGGATCAACGTTAATGGCTACCTTGGGATCCTTCATTTCGTACAGACTGCCATGAGCCACAAGTGCCAACATACCATCATCAAGCTACTGATGGCAATACCAACATGAACAAGTGTAAAATAGGAACATGGAATGCCAGGACATAGTTGAGATAGGAAAGTTAGATAATGTAATGAAAGAAATTAAAACTTTGAAGATTAATATCCTAGGCATGAGTGAGATGAGGTGGAGGAGATCTGGTAAAGTATTAACAGACAAACACAATAAATTGTTCGGGAGGTAATACTTACCGAGAAGGAGTAGGACTAATGATTCATGAGTGAACAGCTAATCAATTAATTGTTATTTTATTAAATCAGATAGTTATTATTGTCAAATTCAAAGGTAAACAAAGAGACATACATATTATACAAGTGTAAGCACCAATAACAAGCAGTAATGAATTGGAAATACAAACATTTTATGACAGTAGAAATTGCGATATCTGAAACGAAATCACAAGACATAAAAATAATACTTGGTGCCAAGAGGCTACGTTGTAGGTCCACGGGGGTTATGACGTAGATGAGACTGTAAGCACGGAAGGTTAACCCGGTCAACAATTGCCCGCAGAAGTCGTTGGATGTGTTGGCCTAAGGGCTCAAGACCGCATCTCTGCTGTAAACAGGCACAACGCAATTATATCTGGAAAAACCCTCCATATAAATGCACAAGAAGAAGAAGGCTGTAACAACAACAACATGGCTGGCTGACACGATAGTCTGGTAGATGCTGAGATTAATGCATTTAATGCAACTCCAATGGCAGCTGACATATAGTTTATTTCTAAGGATACACATCCAAACAAACCTCCGCAGCCAGCAGAGTCAGTCACTCTTTGCTTATGTTCATGGAATTCTCATACACTGTCCACTGTGGACCGAGTCCTTTGTGGCCCATTATACAATATGTACAGTCCAGCTCATAGTATGCTATGACACACTATAATTTCTCTCTGTCGTAATCTAGTGCAGTCCCAAATGCTGGCATACAATAGACAAAGTTATCGAGAAAGTATTGCAACCCCTCGGCCAGAGAGACCGGCGGTAAATATATAGGAGAGTTATATGATGGAGAAAGAGCAGAACTGACAGAAGAAACTAATTTAGAAGGTACACCTGCACTAAAAGATGAAGTCACTGGTGCTGTCAAGCATATGAAGAAAGGAAAAACAGCTGGGCCAAATGGAATCATAAGAGAAGAATAAGAAGTACTGGGAGTAGAAATATTAGCTAAAATGGTGAATGATATTTACAACAGTGGGTACATACCTAGTGATATTCTGAAATCTGTGTTTATAGCTCTGCTGAAAAGATCAGAAGATATTTAATACAAAGAAGTTTGTAAACTCAACCTCATAAACCATGTCACCAAACATCTCAGAATTATGAGAACAAGGATGAAGATAAAGATGGAAACTGGTGAAGAACAGTATGGATATGTGAGAGGAAATGTTACGAATAATGCCATATTCACATTACAGACACTAATATAGAGCTCAGTTGATACACAGACAGACATATACATGTGCTGTATAGATTATACCAAGGTGTTTGATAAAGTGAAGCGTGATGAAATGATCAAAATGTTGGAAAATATTAATTATAATGGGAAATTAATTATGATGATTAATTATTAATTATGATGATGAATGACATAGACCAAGCATCTCAAATTGACTTTATTCTAATTAGGAAATCAGACAGAAGACTACTATTAGATTCAAGAGCACTCCCAAATACAGATGTTGATACTGATCACAAACCAGTCATAATAAAAAAGATTTCAACATACAGGAAAATAAGAAACAAAAAGGTAACAACACATGCCATCAATTATAGGAGGCTACAGGAAAATACGGTTAAAGACGAATTCAATCAAGAATCAAAAACCTACATAAGAACATTCTTGATGACCACTCAAGCGTAGATAAGGAAAGGATATGTTTCAAGGCTGCCATGCTTGACACACTGGAAAACAAATGTGGAACAAAGAAAGTAAGTCAGGACAAAAGATTAAGAACAGCCTGGTGGAACAATGAAGTTAAAGATAGCATATTCAAAAAGAAGGTAGCGTTCAAAAAGTGGATCACAACTAAATCTGAACAAGACTATGTTACTTATTGAATAGCACGACGAGAGGCCAAACGAACAATTAGATCAAGTGAAGCATGATGAATCGATCAAACTGTTGGAAGATAATAATGACAGGAAAGAGTTTGGAATAATAATAATAAACATATTTACTGCAAACAAGCTGCAGCAATTAAAATGGGAAATAAAGATCACATTTATGAACAGATGAAGCTGGGAGTAAGACAAGGAGGAGTTTTGTCACCAGATCTCATCCATTTCTCTATATCAAATTAATAATGAGAGAGATCAAAGAGGGGCTAGGAATATTAGTTGAAGGTTACAATATAAACAATCTATGCTATGCAAATGACATGGTGTTGATAGCTGAATGCGCAACAGATCTACATCTTGTGGACATTGTAGTAATACAGACTGCACAAGAGGACTTTTCTTGATGATCAAGAAAACAGAAACAATCATTATATCAAAGAAAAAGATAATACCAACCAAAGAATTATTAATAGAAAGGAAACACTTAACCAAGCTGATAAATTTAAGCTCCATTTCAGAAAATGAAAAGTATCTTAGGCAATAAGTCACCATCATTGAATGTCAGAAAGAGAGTCCTGAAGTGTTATATAAAGCCTGTCTTACTGTATGGCAGTGAATCATGGAACATGAATAAACAAATTCAGAAAAGCCTGGAATCAACAGAGATGTGGATGCTGAGACGAATGTTGTGAATTTGTTGGACTTCCAGAGTAACCAACAATGATTGCCTGGTAAAGGCTAATGCCACTAGAACATTATATACAACTGTAAGAAGGAGACAAACATAGCTCTTTGGTCATGTAGTGAGAAGAGGGACATTGAAAACACTGTGATGATTGCATGCTGGATGGACTGAGACAGTGGCATGGTGGGATATCATCAGCAGATTTGATTCTGAGCACCAGGGACCAAGATCTGTGGAGAGATATGAATGTCTACACCAGCCAGCAAGGCACATGATAATGATGAATGTACGAGTCTAGTCAGTGAGCTTCAGCCAATGAGCAGTGGTACCTTGTCCTAAAAAGAGTTTAATCTGAATAACTGGTGTTTCTGCTAACCTTATGGGAAGGTGAACACCGTGTGGAGTTCAGTGCAATGTAGCAGATTGTGGACCAACAACTCTGAGTTACAATGAGAAACAGTAACAGCCTAGATCATACATCAGCCTAGATCATACATCAGCCTAGATCATACATCAGCTTAGATCATACATCAGCCTAGATCATACATCAGCCTAGATCATACATCAGCCTAGATCATACATCAGCTTAGATCATACATCAGCCTAGATCATACATCAGCCTAGATCATACATCAGCCTAGATCATACATCAGCTTAGATAATACATGAGCCTAGATCATACATCAGCCTAGATAATACATCAGCTTAGATCATACATCAGCCTAGATAATACATCAGCCTAGATCATACATCAGCCTAGATCATACATCAGCTTAGATCATACATCAGCCTAGATCATACATCAGCCTAGATCATACATCAGCTTAGATCATACATCAGCCTAGATCATACATCAGCCTAGATCATACATCAGCTTAGATCATACATCAGCCTAGATCATACATCAGCTTAGATCATACATCAGCCTAGATCCTACATCAGCCTAAATCATACATCAGCCTAGATCATGCATCAGTTTAGATCACACATCAGCTTAGATCACACATCAGCTTAGATCACACATCAGCTTAAATCATACATCAGCTTAGATCACACATCAGCTTAAATCACACATCAGCTTAAATCACACATCAGCTTAGATCACACATCAGCTTAGATCACACATCAGTTTAAATCATACATCAGCTTAGATCATACATCAGCCTAGATCATACATCAGCTTAGATCATACATCAGCTTAGATCATACATCAGCTTAGATCATACATCAGATTAGATCATACATCAGCTTAAATCATACATAAGCCTAGATCATACATCAGATTAGATCATATATCAGCCTAGATCATACATCAGCTTAGATCATACATCAGCTTAGATCATACATCAGATTAGATCATACATCAGCCTAGATCATACATCAGCTTAGATCATACATCAGCTTAGATCATACATCAGCCTAGATCATACATAGATAATTCATCATTCTTCTCCATCTTTCGCTCACTTTAAATTGATTGTCTATAGCTGCAGTGTTTGCCTGTTTGATTACACATACACATCAGTTCAATATCTTGTATATTCAAGAGGCTATCCAATATTTATTTTTTTGTTTCAGAAACACACTCATGGTCTTCAAGTAGTCCTTACCTCTCCATACAAGGGTATTCACAAAAGTGGACATATGACAGCATTGACATGAAGGTTGTGAAACAAGGACTGTCGGGTGTTCTGTGTGAGGACAGGAGTCACAGCTTCAGTAAAATGGTAGACATAGCTGGAGGTAGAATCATCCAAGAAATGGCAGGGAACAGCAACTAAGAATCAAGAATGGTTGAGAACAGTTGTAAGGTATCAGTAAATCATGAAAATTGTCAAATGTCAGAAAATGTGTCTTCTTTTGCTAGAACAGGCAGAAGAAACATAAGCGAACACATACAGGAGAGAAACCTTACATGTGTGATGATTGTAGTACTTCTTTTATTCAAATTAACACTTTGAAGCGTCATATGCAAATACATACAGGAGAGAAACCTTACAAGTGTGATGATTGTCGTGCTTCTTATACTCAAGCTGGCAGTCTGAAGATGCACAAGAGAACACATACAGGAGAGAAACCTTACAAGTGTGATGATTGTGGTACTTCGTTTATTCATATTGGCAATTTGAAGTGTCATATACGAATACATACAGGAGAGAAACCTTACAAGTGTGATAATTGTGGTGTTTCTTTCATTCATGCTAAAAGTTTGAAGTACCATAAGCGAACACATAAAGGAGGGAAACCTTACAAGTGTGATGAATGTGGTGTTTCTTTTACTCAACCTGGCAGTTTGAAGCATCATACGCGAAGACATACGGGAGAGATACCTTACAAGTGTGATGTTTGTGGTGATTCCTTTACTAACACTAGCTCTCTGAGGGTCCATAGGAGAACACATACCGGAGAGAAACCTTATAAGTGTGATAATTGTGGTGCTTCTTTTTCTCAACTTGACCATCTGAAGAGACATAAGAGAACACATACAGGAGAGAAACCTTACAAGTGTGATAATTGTGGTGCTTCTTTTTCTCAACTTGGCCATCTGAAGAGACATAAGAGAACACATACAGGAGAGAAACCTTACAAGTGTGATAATTGTGGTGCTTCTTTTTCTCAACTTGGCCATCTGAAGAGACATAAGAGAACACACACAGGAGAGAAACCTTACAAGTGTGATAATTGTGGTGCTTCTTTTACTCAACTTGGCCATTTGAAGAGACATAAGAGAACACATACAGGAGAGAAACCTTACAAGTGTGATGTTTGTGGTGGTTCCTTTACTAACACTTGCACTCTGAGGGTCCATAGGAGAACACATACCGGAGAGAAACCTTACAAGTGTGATAATTGTGGTGCTTCTTTTACTCAACTTGGCAATTTGAAGTACCATAAGAGAACACATACAGGAGAGAAACCTTACATGTGTGATGATTGTGGGCTTCTTTTATTGAAATTAGTGCTTTGAAGCATCATATGCGAAGACATTCAGGAGAGAAACCTTACAAGTGTGATGTTTGTGGTGATTCCTTTGCTAACTCTAGCACTCTGAGGGTCCATAGGAGAACACATACAGGAGAGAAACCTTACAAGTGTGATGATTGTGGTGCTTCTTTTACTCAACTTGGCCATCTGAAGGTCCATAAGAGAAGACATACAGGAGAGAAACCTTACAAGTGTGATTATTGTGGTGCTTCTTTTATTGAAATTGGCGCTTTGAAGTGTCATACGCGAAGACATACGGGAGAGAAACCTTACAATTGTGATGTTTGTGGTGATTCCTTTACTAACACTAGCACTCTGAGGGTCCATAGGAGAACACATACCGGAGAGAAACCTTATAAGTGTGATAATTGTGGTGCTTCTTTTTCTCAACTTGACCATCTGAAGAGACATAAGAGAACACATACAGGAGAGAAACCTTACAAGTGTGATAATTGTGGTGCTTTTACTCAACTTGGCAATTTGAAGTACCATAAGAGAACACATACAGGAGAGAAACCTTACATGTGTGATGATTGTGGTGCTTCTTTTTAGAACATTAGCAGCCATTCTGAAGCACTCATATGAGAAGACATACAGGAGAGAAACCTTACAAGTGTGATGATTTGTGGTGCTTCCTGCTAACACTAGCACTTGAGGGTCCATAGGAGAATACATTCAGGAGAAAAAACCTTACAAGTCGTTATGATTGTGGTGCTTCTTTTGCTCAACTTGGCAATTTGAGTACCATAGAGAACACATACAGGATAGAAAACCTTACGGTGTGAGATTGTGGTGCTTCTTTTAAAGCCTTGCTAGCCATCTGAAATACCATAAGAGAAACACCATACAGGAGAGAAACCTACAAGTGTGATGATGTGGTGCTGCTTTGCTTATGATATTAGTCTGAAGAGCTATAATAGAACATATTCATGAGAGCAAACCTTACAAGTGTGATTAATTGTGGTGCTTCTTTTAATCATGCTAACAATCTAAAGGACCATAAGAGAGACATACAGGAGAGAAACCTTTACAGTGTGATTATTGTGGATCTTCTTTTATTGAAATTGGCGCTTTGAAGTGTCATACGCGAAGACATACGGGAGAGAAACCTTATAAGTGTGATAATTGTGGTGCTTCTTTTACTCAACTTGGCAATATGAAGTACCATAAGAGAACACATACAGGAGAGAAACCTTACATGTGTGATGATTGTGGTGCTTCTTTTATTGAAATTAGCGCTTTGAAGCATCATTTGCGAAGACATTCAGGAGAGAAACCTTACAAGTGTGATGTTTGTGGTGATTCCTTTGCTAACACTAGCACTCTGAGGGTCCATAGGAGAACACATACAGGAGAGAAACCTTACAAGTGTGATGATTGTGGTGCTTCTTTTACTCAACTTGGCCATCTGAAGGTCCATAAGAGAACACATACAGGAGAGAAACCTTACAAGTGTGATTATTGTGGTGCTTCTTTTACTCAACTTGGCCATTTGAAGGTCCATAAGAGAACACATACAGGAGAGAAACCTTACAAGTATGATGATTGTGGTGCTTCTTTTACTCAACTTGGCCATCTGAAGGTCCATAAGAGAACACATACAGGAGAGAAACCTTACAAGTGTGATGTTTGTGGTGATTCCTTTACTAACACTAGCACTCTGAGGGTCCATAGGAGAACACATACAGGAGAGAAACCTTACAAGTGTGATGATTGTGGTGCTTCTTTTACTCAACTTGGCCATTTGAAGAAGCATATGGGAATACATCATCACCATGTGCCCTGTCAGATGGCTTAGGTGTACATGTCTTTTCATATTATCAAAGAATTCTTTTTGTCTCTGTCTTACAGTTGTGTGTAATATTCTAGTGTCATTAGCTTCTTCCAGGCAATCATTGCTAGTTACTTTGGCTGTCCAATTTATTCACAACATTTGTCGTGAGAGCCACATCTTCATTGCTTCCAACCTGTTTTTAATTTGTTCAGTTGTGTTTCGCAATTTACTGCCATACAGAAGACATGTTCTATATCACATTTCAGCACTTTTTTCTGACATACGATGATAGTGAATTACTGCATAACATACTTTTCATTTTCTGAAATGCAACTTTAATTTGACCTGTTCTGCTCTTAATCTCTATAAAATATATCTTCTGTCTGGTGTTATAATTACCCCTGGGTATTTAAACGTACCAACATGGTAAAGCATTTTCCCTTCTGTTGTTATATCGCATTTTGGTGTCATCTTTTTCTTTGATATAAACAGTGTGTCTGTTTTCTAAATATTCAAGGAAAGTCCTTTATTGCAGTCTATATTACTACAATGTCCAAAAGTTGTAGATCTGTTGCATTCTCGGCTTTTAATGTTGTATTAGAGAATGTTCCGTTGTTTGTCCATAAAGAGTGATGATGACCATTCATTTCATCTAGTATGGACCTGTGAGTTCTAAGATGGCTGATAAGGCCTATTTTGGCTCGAAATGTTCTTTGACAATGTGGACAAAGAATGCTTGATGTTCCAGGAGTAGGATCTCCTGCAGTGGTTTTTCTGTCCAGCCTTTTCTTCGCAGCTCTTGCAGTCCTGGTTGCTTCACAAGTGACTGCACCCTTTTGTAATGATGTACGCCATGAATTACAGTCTTTAGCAGCAGTCTCCCAGGTGTCAGGATGAATTCCAAAAGCTTTCAGTGAGACTTTCAGAGTGTCTTTAAAGCGTTTCCTCTGGCAGCCTTGGGAGCGTTTACCACAACGCAGCTCGCCGTAAAAGATTTGTTTAGGGAGCCTGTGATCTGGCATACGAGTTAAGTGACCAGCCCAGCGAATTTGATTTTTCATACCCCTGGGTATTTAATACAGGGTGTTAGAGAATACATGCAGGAGAAAAACTTTACAAATGTGGTTGTTGTGATTCTTTGTTTACTCGTGATGGCAGTCTGATATTTCACAATAGAAATCATTCTGGAGTGTCATGTCTATGGTGTTTTTAGACTTATTTAATATTATCATGTGACACAAAAGAGAACTCTTAGAAATGTGATGTCTGTGGTTTTTTTACACTTATTTTAATATTCTCATGTAACACAAGAATACACAAAAGAGAGAACGCTTAGCAACGTGATGTCTGTGGTGTTTTTACACTTATTTTAGTGTCTTCATGTAAGACACAAAAACACAAGAGAGATAACTCTTAGAAATGTGTGTCTGTGGTGCTTCTGTTACTTAAGCCTGACATGTGAAGAACCTCAGGAGAACGCTTACAGGAAGGAAACTCTATAAGTGTATTAATTTTGATGTCTCTTTAATTCCAATGCAAGTTCTAAAATACCTCAGAATTATAACTGTGAGCTTTATCAAATCAACCATATCCCAGGAATGCTAACCTGGTCAAAAATGCATGCAAAAGCCGGATGTGTTGACCTAAGGGTATCCACCCAAGGGAGCCTAACGCACACCGCAATCACATCTGAAAAAACACTCCGTGTCACAGGATAAATTAACTTGTCAGTCGATCGATGACAACCAGGCCCGACATTATTTTGCTAACACAATTGACTCTTTTATGGTGAACAAACTGAGGGAAATACGTCGGTACAGATTCTCGACACCTGGTCAACAGTGTGTATGAGATCAAAGGGAGTCACGTCGAGTTGTCTACACACAGTCGACAGTTTGATGACAGGATGTTGTTCGAGAGGTGTGTACTGGCAACATTTGTCTACAAAAACGAAAGTTGGCCGTTGCAAGTGATAGACAGAATGTCTGCTAGAGGTCAGAAGGATTCTGTAATGAGAGAAAGGTCTCTGGCTCACAGACAACCCGGATATTTGTTGGATGAGACAAAGAACTCTCCAGATGAAAAGGAAACTTGACAGCTAATTGACTCTGGTTAGTCTGGAAACAGGAGGACAAAGCCAGATTCTGGACTGATTGGCGTCTGGACTTTCTGGTGACTCACTCAAGCACCCATTATAAAACCCAGTGCAGTAAACAGGTGGATGGAGTCGAGGAAAACATTCTGAAGTGTTAGAATTGGGGATAATTCCGAGTTGTGTTATATTAGAGGGACTAGCCTATCTTAGTAATGATAGTTATCCGCGGACATAGATCCAATCGGATTGCCTAGTTTCTCGAGTAACAACAGGAATAGACATACGGTAGGCAATTAATTATATCTAACTTAAGAGTATGATTAGGAATATAGTACAGTACTGTGCGGTGATATAATGTATTATAGGTGCAGTGGTAATGTATTATGATTAGTTATAGAATGCTCTATAAGTGCGGTGCTAGAAAGTATCATAGGAGCGTCGACACTAGTATTCTATTGTGTGGCTTTAATTAGCTTGTGTTATATATCATTTTACTCAGGAAGTTGAGGACAATGTAGTGGAATAATAATTAGAGAGATTAAGGATGGTTGAGAGGGAGGAGGGGAATGTGTAATGGTAGGATCTTCCAGTAGGGCATCTGCTGGGTTTCTACCCGTTCCTTTATTCTTTCCTGGTGTTGCCATGTCTCAGATCATATGATTGAGTTATTTGGCCGTATGACAGAGATCGGATCTCTGTTATAGATCTGAATGCTGTTATTGGCCTACAATCACCTAATTACGGTCAGGACTGAGTTGCCCTCACCATGATGTTATCTGCTCTACAGGTTCCATGTACACTTCCCCTTGAGTGTTCCACGTGAGTGTGAGAGGGTTTACTACGAAGAAGCAGTTTCAAAGTTTGACGACAATGATGGCTCAGCATCTGAAGACAGAGGTTGCTGAGAGGCCGCTACATAGGGCTTATACCCAAGTTGGTTTGCGGGAACCTGACTTCTGCTGAGTGGAATTGTATGAACAGAAGTGTTGTGTTTAATGAGTGATAAGCTTCATCACCGAAGATTAATAACTCGCATACTAAGGACATATATATATATCTATATACACATCTACCTAACAAACATTAATAGGTTGTGTTCTAAAAGAGGGGAAAATGTTATAACCAGAAACTAATAAACAGTAGAGTTTCCCCAAGTGACATTTCAGTTAATTGGAAGACTATCAGTTCAAACAAATATTAGGAAACAGAGTGAACTTCACCGTGTGGTAAAGTGAAGACCAAGATCAACAGTGTCTATCGGATTACCAGCATCCTGTTTGTTCGAGTGATTGGAGAAAGTCGTCATCTTCTGGGTGAGGTTCACTGTCCGGAAAAAATGGTGCTGTTGTGTGCTAAGCACTATGATGTTACAGACTTTGCTTCTAAATCACTGGTCTACCATTAGAATACACGTCACACATTCTACACCTTATACACACACACACTTCTCCTACATATACTCGTTGCTTTAATAAATTTCTTGTTTTTATTTGTTGAAGCGAGAGTTGTCAAGTGTGTTATGTTGGGGAAGAATGAGAGGGGGCATGATCCAGGGGTGAGTAAGAGTGAGAGGAAGGTGTCTTCAGATTGAGGGAGTGTGTGGACGGAGTCTGCTGGATTTCTCCAGAATAGAGATATTGAATTAAAAACAAATGTGGGTGTCTATTCTCTTCACTCCAGGGACGACACTAAAGTGGTAAAGAAGAACAAGTAACTAATACGACATTCATTCTTTACACACACGACACTCCGGATGAACGCAAAGAAGAAGAAATCAACCATATCACCCATCGGATGCCAGTTGATGTAGAAATATGGGGCAAGCACCATATACCCAGTCTACCTTGTGGTGTGAGAGGTGATCCTTCACTTTACTTTCACGGATGTGATGTTTATGGTTGTTGTGTTCCTCTTTATTCAACACTTGTTAGTCTCTAATGAAGGGGTATCACAGTGAAGAGGCTATCATGGTGATCTTGACAGGAACCACCACAAAGCATGTGCCAAAACATCTCTGGTAGATAACTCAGTGAAAGTGATACTGGTCGACTGTTTGCGCTTGGTCGGTCTTCCCTGCCCTAACAGCCCGTGTGAACCATTTCTGTGTAGTGTATATACTATATACCATGTGTATACAAATGTGTAGGTGTGCCTATAATTTAACCCTGTACATTTACAAATAATGATGGCTATCACAACTGATTAGAAACCCACACAAAATAATATTGCCACGCTAGTCTCTCACATGCACTTTTGCAACTGTTACTGCCACAGTCTGACAGGGAAACAATGATACTGACTGAGCTGTCCAGGGGTTTCATGAATAAATGTAACATTTATTTGCCTTGTGTTTGTGTTCTTTATTGGTGTAAAATTGAAACTGTTTTCATGGTTTAGTTTATCATATTTCAGAATTCACTTGGTTAACTTGGATAGTTAATTTTGTTTTAACTGGTCATGGAATTTCCCCAAGTTGTGTGCTCTTGTGTAATAAGTCATAAATTGTTATTCTTTGTAACAGACATTAATGTAATACACCATTATGAATAATCGTAAAATTATTGACATTTGCAAATTAAACAAATAAAGTTGGTTGATTATGTTAAAGCTGAGTGGCTCTGTGATTGAAGGCTGACTAAAAATGTTTTTTGTTCACTTACTGGGGTGGAGATAATAGTACAGGACTTTCTGCTTTGAAGTGGTATTGACAAACAACATAACTTGTAGTGTTATTGATTTGTTGCAGGATAATATTCTTTGAATATTTAAGTTTCATCTGTTGTGGTTTTCAAAACACTGTTCTCTTTGAAGTGTGACCGGTAAAGCTGTGGTAACAGATTGTCCTCTTGACAAACTTGTATTTGTTCAGCTTTCTGTTGCAGCTGTTCTCTTGCAAAGAAAGGGTTTTTGTAGGGTGGTTGGTAGCCACGGCAGTGAAGTGACTTGCCTGCTGGCACGGGGACCAAGTATTTGAAATACACATAAGTGCAGATTTTTTTTAATTGACCTGGGCTCCAAAGTCAACCATCCTAAAAACATTGACCTAGGCTCCAAAGTCAACCATCCGAAAACATTGACCTGGGCTACAAAGTCAAACCATCCTAAAACAGCTACAAAGTCAATCATCCGAAAACATTGACCTGGGCTCCAAAGTCAACCATCCTAAAACATTGACCTGGGCTACAAAGTCAACCATCTGAAAACATTGACCTGGGCTCCAAAGTCAACCATCCTAAAACATTGACCTGGGCTCCAAAGTCAACCACCCTATAACTGGCCTGGGCTCCAAAGTCAACCATCTTAAAACAGGTCGCAGGAAATGTCTGGGGAAGTCAAGGCAGACCACTTGACATTGACCACATGACCCATCGAGTGCTGATTGGTCTATAAATTGTGGGGCTGGCACCATAAACCCATTACATCTCCTGTCATATGAAAAGTTCCTTTACTTCAGTGACCTACTTGTAATGGTTTTTCTCTTTGTGCCTTGTCAGGATTTTTATACAACTCTACTTTCTGGGAACTCACAAACTTTTTAAAGCTGTTATATATCTTGACAAATGACGGCTGTTATCTTGGACTCCAGCCTGGAGGTGCACAACAGCACTCAGGATACCACGTAAACACTATATGAATATATCTATTACTACAAAATTGTGTGGTCCCCAAGAGAGATGCAGTATCGACCTTGTGCCTTGAAAGGGTCCAACCACAATGACTGGGGGTCTTTCTCGGGTATCATGTGTGGCCAGGGGACCTGAGAGTAGAGCATTTGGCCATACCAAGCAAAGACTGAAAATAATGTACTGGAATGCAGATAGGAGGCAGCAATTTGAAAAGAAAAATAGACTTAGAAAATATCTTGAACAAAGAACAAGTAAATATATGTTGCTTGCAAGAAACTCACTTCAGCAAAAAAGACAAAAGGGTGGGATACTGACCCTTGTAAAGAATAACATCACTGCTTCCCAAATTGAAGTATGCATGGAAGGGGCCGAGTATCAGACTCTTAAACTAAGACACAGTACAAATCTACATCTGATCAATTACTAGTGTCAATGTGACCGCCCGAGAGAACTAGTATTATTACCATTAAAGAAAAAATTATTGCGTGTGGCGATTTTAATAGCCACTCCCAGAGTTGAGACTATGATCAAGTGGACCAGACAGGAAGGAGACTGACAGAATGAGAAAATATGTATCTTATTAACAAGTCGTCTTTCCCACATACCTTCTACTCGAGATCTTATAACACACTATAACTACACTATGTTGAAAGCAAGTAGAGACAAACCCAGCCCAATGCACCACAATAAACACCAGTACACAAGCCCAGCTCAGCGCACCACAATAAACATCAGCACACAAAAGCTAAATTACAATGGGTCAAGTTGCAGGCTAGACTGAAAAGCTTGCAGAAGAAAACAGTTACTGAACTTTGAATGTGACACAAGGAAGTTGTGGAAGCTAATAAAACAACTTGACGAAGGCACCGGGAGAAACTCAAATATTACACTACTAAAGACGGAAACATCCTAACAGGAAAGCAAGCAGCCCACCATTTTGCGAAACTCATTTGCACAAAATAACAATATCGAAATTAGCCAAGAGATTCGAGAGAAATTGTAACATACATGGCAGAATTAAATAGTACACGAGGCACTTGATGCACCTATCACACTCAGTGAACATGAGCTAGCAAGCAATATCAAAATTGAAAATGAGAAAGTCACCAGGAGCCAACAGTTCTTCCAATGAAATGATCAATAACCTGGGAACAATGGTCACAACAAAACTGCTGCAGATCTTCATCAAATGCTGGACCTTAGGGCAAAGTTCCAAAACCTGGAGAGAAGCAATCATGATACCTCTCCTAAAATCAGGGAAAGACAGTTCCAGTGCCTCCAGCTACAGACCATTAGCTTACCAGCTGTCTCTGCAAAACAGTGGAGTGTGTCTGCATGTCACTTGTTGGGGTGTTGTTAGTAAATATATTGTGGCAGGTGGTGACAGTGACTACTCTCTCTCTCTCTCTCTCTCTCTCTCTCTCTCTCTCTCTCTCTCTCTCTCTCTCTCTCTCTCTCTCTCTCTCTCTCTCGTTCACTTTGCTTGCTCACAATACCTTCTAGCAGATGCTCAGGTGTATTGGAGTCAACAGCTTGGTAACGTTTATTTCACACTGATGCATGAACAAACAAACCTCTACAGATAGCCGAGATTAATTTTCGCTCTGGCGCTAGTTCACTCACCACTAGACAGTACGCTTTGTGAACATCTTTCACAACTTTTATTGTCGCTGTAGCTCATGTTATGTTGTTCTCCTTACAGTCGCTCTCTATCTGTCGCAATCCGGCGCGTTGCCACTCTTAGCTCACTACGGTCACTTACAATCGGCCTAAATGGAAATCACTATAACATACACGTAACGTTCTGTGTTATATCAGTTCTACATCAGCGCAATCCTAATTAAAACATATCATAACACAAACATATACAATGACCAGTCTGGCCAAGTTTATCTTCCAGCTCTACTGTGTTCACCATCCTCCTTCTCCCTACTGTCTTTAGTCTGGGACGGGCTTTTCAATTGTCTCACACGCCTGTAATGATTACACTTCTGCCGCCCCATGTCCATGTCGCTAATACAGAAATTGTGTGTCATACAGCCGCTCCGTCCAAAGTTGAGTTAGCAGCTCACAGGGTCGGTAATGGTATTATAATAATGCCTGATGCTATTATGTTGAGTATCATTATATGTCCATCTTGAAGTAATATAATGTTTACGGATATGTTGGATGTATGTATGTGTAATTTCATATGAATACCCGATGCTAGTAATATGCTTCGTACATATTCTTTTTGTGTATATACGTCTCATGTCGTATACATACAAACTTAACTAGTGCATTATGCTATGATGTTAAAGTATCATAATATGTCTAGTTTAATCAATATGTTTATGTGTATTGGAGGTTTGATATATTGATTTGTCATATGCAAACCTACCAATATGAAGTGTTATGCTATTGTCTGCGCATTGGCACATTGGCTAATGATTGTGGTGGAAGCAGAGGTGTAATGGTACAGACATTACCCACACTTGGTATAGGGTATATGGTGCTAAACTTTCTCAGTGTATTGTGGGCGTGCGTCCACGGTAATGCATGGAAACCTGGCACAGCTACTGGTCACGGCTTGCAAGCCCGGATGATCAGGCATTGTTATAATACCATTACCGACCCTGTGAGCTGCTAACCCAACTTTGGACGGATCGGCTGCTTCCCCCTAAAAAAAAAGTTTCTGCCAGAAATCTTTTGTCAAAGCACGCTGTACATCCCAGAATAATGCCTAAGCACTCTCCGTTCTGTATCTGCCTAAAGGTTTCCAATATTCCTTGTGGCAGTGGGTTGTCCTGCATCTGCATAAAGACGTCCCATTTCCATAACCCAAAGATACTCTGGATAGATCCTTGTACCTGGTTTTCGGCCGGGATTCCATGCAATAGCTTGGTAAAATCCGGTAATTGTCAGGAGGTTGTAATTTTACCCCTCTGGGAAAGATCACCATCAACGGGATTCTTCTACGCCTCTGGGCAGCAATTGTTTTACACCATTCACTCACGTGATTTACTCCTTTCAGCCGAGGATGTACCCGTAGTGAGGTCTTGCATAAGCTGGCCACAGCAAAGCTTGTCTCCGTGATTTTCCTCCGTCCTTTAAAGATCCTTAACAGATCCATCAATAGCTTCATTTTAAAAGGAATAATGTTACCCATCATGGTCCCATGATATAAATTCAACTGGCGCTTTCCTCCTTCAAAGTCGGTCGTAACAATCTTCCCTCCTCGGTGTCGCGGTTTCTTCCCCTGATAATCAGTTAACGGGCTGAGTTTCTCTGCATTAGAGTTTCGTGTGAAAACCGTGCTAGAAATTGGAAATTTAGTATGCCAAGTTGTCCTGCCTTGAGAAATAACATAGTTATTCAAAGGCGATAAAGTGGAGTTACTTTTGAATAAAGTATCCACAAATAGCTGATCTACTCCTATCAAATCGACCTGACTGAAGGGTAGATTTAGTCCTAAGAGTGTTGATTCCAAACCCGGATGATCAGGCATTGTTATAATACCATTACCGACCCTGTGAGCAGGGTGACTTCTGTTACTTCAGGTCACTGTTGCTGGAATTCCCTGATAACTTCAGCTAATGAGATGATAGGCGTTTCTTCCTCCATCTTGTGCAAAGAATTTTCTTCTTTAGCAACTACAGACACTGTTGTCTGCACAATATCAGAGTCCATATTCTGGCTCCTAACAATTCCCTGTGTTTCCTGAGTCTCCGAACTGGTATATGTTACAGAGCTACACACAGGCGATGGTCGTGATCATATAGTATCAGACAAGTCAGTCTTCGCGTTGTTAGAAAGTATTTTATTGATGAAACATTCTATCTCAGCGCATATGATGGAGACTCCCTTCGTGGTGTTGACATCTCTTCTCGCTGGTCCCAAGTCAAGTCTAAAACCAGTGACGTGTGTGTGTTCCTAGATACACTTCTTCATTCGTGCACACACGTTCACTATGGTTTTCCCCCTAGTCAAGGAATGCGCAGCATTCCTTAACTCTTTACTCCTAACCTAGAATCCCTCACTGTTACAATACCTCCCCTTCTTCAAAGAGAATTTTTCCTTGAAAAAATCTCAACCCCAACCTTTAATTAGTTAACTTTACTCCTCTATTCTACAATAACAACAATTCCATATATTTCCTAACTCAATTCTCCTATCTCCTCATAGCCAATTGCTAACCAGAGATAATAATATCGAAATTCTCTACAAAACTCGTGATAAAGTTCTCTAGAAAACTTTCTACAAAACTCTCCATAAAATTCCCCACAATACAAAAGTCTCCATAAGCAAACCGCTTTTAACTTTAAAATGTCCATCTAAATTATGATTGACAAAACTGAAGATATTCGCCTTATCCTTTATTTCCCCCTTATTCACATTCTCACACTCTCAGTATTCTAGGATAGACAGAAAAAAATAGCTAGTTAGATTTGTGTAGGTGCGCACCTGAAATTAATAAAAGTAAGGAAAAGTAAGAAAGTAAGAAGTAATCACCTTTCTCTTCCCATACATTCTCAAAACTTTATCAAAAAATAAAGTTTCAAAATTTATCTTCAGTTTCCGTCAATAATAATTGTTCTTATCAAAAAAATATGTTAATCCAAAACTGCTAGCCTTTGTATTATTCCGATCATCAATTTCCCGTTTACCATTCCTTCAACAACAAAAAACTTCCTAACTATTATTATACTGTTAAGTACAGTCTTCTTCTTCCAATATGCAGTTATTTAAATGCCAAAACTCAACCTGGCATTCCCCCCATATTCTCCCATTAAACGCTGTTCAATCCAGCTCCTATTATAAACCGTGTATATACATTGCATACCCCACATGTAATAATAACCTACCCCTCCATATACATATAGAGTCAGTTCACTAAACACTACTTTAATTCATCTTCTAACTGAACTTCAAAGTAATAATCATTTTAAACACACTTAGGGTAACTCAATCAAACCCCAAAACATCGTAAAAATAACCATCTAAGTTAACTTATTTTTCACATTTCATAAAACACAATTGAAGTCCCAACAATTGAGCAAAGCATTTCAATCCCCTCATCATATTTATCCCCCCACATTAATCAATGTACACATACATTATAAATTTCAAGACCATATTCAAGTACCCAATAATAATTTTCCGCTTTAGAAAAACTCCATCAAGTACCTTTGTAAACACAAAAATATCGTGTCCAACTTCTTCTTCTATCTGCTATCTGCAGAACCTTATATCACTCTTTTCATCTATCACTTCTCCATTTCTTTAATAATCTCAAATTTTTTTCTATAATTGCAATATCTACATCAATGTCGCTATCCCCTCGAGGAGAGCTATCTTCTTTCATATCAGCTTCTTCATCAGTTTCTGACTTTTCATCCATCTCTTGTTCCCCATCTGTATATCCATTACTAGCATCCGCTAATCTCTTCCTTTCTAAATCCAATCTAATTTTCCTGTCTTGCCGTCTCAACAAATTTTCAAATAGTGGCATCTCTTCCTCACTCGAAGAATTCTCTCTAAGTTTCCTTTGCCTCTTAATTTCTTTTTCTTTCTGTCTATCCAACTTTCTTTTTACTGCCTGTCTTGTATTCATAAATGGAGGTTCAATATTTTCCCTAACTAACTCTTCACTCATATAATCGTCATACACGTTATTTTCCTCTGTCATGACTGTTTTTGGTATCGTTTCTTCTTGTTCAGCTGTAGTAGATGCTGTTGTTACTTGTTTTCCGTTCTCTATAGGTCTTGGATATACCGATTGTCTGACAATCTGTCCACCCGACAATATTTCTTCGGAACAATAATTATTATTATTATTCTCTGCATTCCTTTCCTCATTATCCCGCCTTAAGTGTTCTACATGTGAACGTGCAACATGCCCTGAAATTTGATTCTTTATAGTGTACGATACTGGACCTTTTTTTTCTAAAATATAGTATCCCGGGACCCAATGAGCATCAAACTTAGAGTTTTTTCTATGTTTTTTATAATATACCCTATCACCTACGTTAAACTCTTGTAAGTGTGCATTTTTATTTGCGTATTTCTTCTGTCTTTCTCTAGCCTTAATTATATTATTTCTTAAACGTACATGTGCTTTATGCATCTCTTGCAACCTTGTTTCTTGAAAATCTTCCCCCAAATATTTTCTCCTAGGTTTTAATAAATTATCAATTGGCAATATTGGTTCTCTTCCATGTACTAAGTAAAATGGTGAGAAACCTGTTCCTTCATTTTCGTGTGTACGTATCGCCGCTAATGCTATCCCCAAATAAAGATCCCAATCCATATCGTGTTCTTCTACATTTTTCGCTAGAATATTGTATAGTGTTCTGTGTTGTCTCTCATTTTTGGCATTGGAAGTTGGTCTGTAATATGAAGTCTTAATGTGTTTTATATTCCAATCTTTTACCAATTTCTCAAACTTTTTATTTACAAACTCTTTCCCATTGTCTGTAAGTATTATTTGTGGACACCCAAACCTTGGTATAAATTCTTGTAAAAGCATATTTATAACTGAATCAGCACTCTTGTCTGGAATTGGATATACTTCTGGCCAAAGACTATATGAATCAACTATATGTAGTAAGTATACATTTCCCGATAATGTTTTTGGATGAGGACCTGAAATATCTAAACTTACTTTCTGCATTGGAAATTGAGGAATATCGGTATCTTGTAAAGGACATTTAATTATCTTCATGTTTCTTAACCTACACTTTTCACATGCTTCAACATATTCATATACGCTTTTGAATAAATTCGGCCAATAATATTTACTGCTAATAGCCTTCACTAACTTATCTCGTCCAAAATGCCCATTATTATCGTGGTATGCCTTTAAGACTTCTTGTTCTAAATGTTTCGGAATATATTTTCTTACTCCTTCACCTTTTTCACTGATATAATACAATTGATTGTCTTCTTGTAACTCAACAAACTTTCTTTTAAAACTATTTTCCCCTGTTTCTTTCAATTTCTTTTTTATCTGTACTACTTTTGGATCTAATTCTTGTTCTGTTTTCATATCAAACTGTTCTAAATGTGGGTCTTCTGTTCTAGCTTCCGACTCTTGCTCTGATGGTAAACTCTCAAATTCTTCCCTATTTATTATGGCAGAATCTAATATATTTACTTGCCAGTTTCGATCATCTACCTCTGGTTCAACTTCATCTTCCGTGTTTCCTGATGACTGTGGGTACGGGATTCTAGACAAAAGATCGGCGCACGTATTATGTTTCCCTGACACATATTCAACCTTAGCATTATACCCCTGTAAATTCAATGCCCACGTTTGTATTTTCCTATTTTGTATTGGTGCTTCTAATATCGACTTTAATGGCATGTGGTCAGTTCTAATAATGAAATTGGCGTTATGTAGGTAGTAATTTAATTTTTGAAGAGCGTAGTGTATAGCATATGCTTCTTTCTCAATAATCGGCCATTTCTTTTGAGTCTTGCTGAGTTTATGCGACAAGAAATAGATTGGTCTTTCATTTTTAACCCCTGGTATTCCAGATTCTTCTCCTTCATATGGTTGAACTAAACATGCTCCTATTGCGTTGTCTGAAGCATCTGTGTATAGTATTAGCTGTTTATTCAGGTCTGGATGTGTCAATAATGGTACCACCGTTAAGCTATCTTTTAAAAGTTCAAACGCTTTTTGACACTCATCATCCCACTTAAATCTAGCGTATTTTCCCGTTAAATTCGTAATAGGTATTGCTATCCTAGAAAAGGCTGGTACAAACCTTCGATAATACGCACACGTTCCTATAAAAGCCCTTACTTCCTTAACGTTAGTGGGTGGAGGTAATTCTTTAATAACTTTTATTTTTTCCATGTCTGGTTTAATACCTTCCCTATTTATTATATAGCCTAAATATTTTGTTTCTGTCTTTAAAAACTGGCACTTACTAAGCTTTAATTTAACGTCATGCCTTCTTAATCTGTCAAATACTAGTCTAACATGTTTTAAATGATTCTCTACATCTCCTTTCGTAAATATCAATACGTCATCAATATATGCTAGGGCAAAACTTTGCATACCGTCTAGTACTTCATTTATTAAGAACATATAGTGAGATGGTGCATTTTTGAGACCGAATGGCATACGTAAAAATTTGTATGAACCCATATGAGTACAAAAGGCACTTTTATTTTGCGCGTCTACTGACATCGGAATACACCAAAATCCTGCCCTTGCGTCCAGCGTTGTGAAATATGTTAGAACCATTAAGTAGCCCCAAAATATCATCAATTACTGGCAGTGGGTACGCTACATTCTTAGTAATTTTATTTAACGCCCTGTAGTCGCAACAGAACCTGTTCGAACCATCAGATTTGGCCACTATTACCACCGGAGATGACCATTCTGATTTTGATCTAGTTATTATGCCTGCTTTCAACATATCTTCTATTGCCTTTTCTACGACTTCTCTATTTCTTAATGGAGTTCTGTATGGTTTTAAACTAATTGGTGGATGATCTCCCGTGTCTATTTCCATCGTAACTGTTCGAGTCTTACCCAATTCTAAATCATTTATCGCAAACACATCTTGATTTTGCTTTATAAGTTGTTCTAACACTTCCTTATTTTCTGGCGAAGTTTTTAATTGTGCTAACAATTCTTTTTCTCTTGTTACTTTGTCTAGTGCATGTATTTGTGCTGTATTTCTTCTACATGGATGGATCAATTCATCCATTCTAACGTTCCCTTTTCTTCTGTATCCACGTCTATTATTACTTCTTTCATTAGAGGTTTCTGAATAACTTATGCCTGCCATATTTACCCTATCTGTTGCCAATATGTCACTAACGTTATGTTCTAGCTTAGCTATTACACATCCTCTGTATAACTTAATTTCTCTACCTGTGTTATTAATAACCATTACTGGAAATGTTAAACTTTTATCTAATTCTATTATTCCATCCGGAACTTCTAAACCTGGCTCATCAATTATTTCATTTTGCAATTCTGTGATTCTGACTATGTTACCTGCTACATAATATGGGTTTCTCTTCAGTCTTGCTTGTATTAAATTAACTGACTGTGGTTTTAAATTCATGGTCGTTTTGACTCTAACTAGTGTCGACACATGCATATCTTCCTCTAGATCTACGTAAACATCTTGGAATTTTAATTTATGTAAATCAAATAATAGTCTCACCCCATTTTTCAATAAAAAATCTCGTCCCAATATCATATTTCTATTTAAATCTTTAACCACATGGAACATATGCCTAACATTTATCCCTCCTAATTTCAAATTTATCATCGTTTGTCCTACCACTTCTAATTTTTGTCCCGTTACCGAATGAAGATTCTCCTGAACTCTAAATATTTTACAATTTTTTAACATTCGATATAAAAATGCTTCTTTAATCACGCTAACTTGTGCTCCCGAATCAACTAATGTTCTAACTTTATATTTTCCTATCTGTACTATACATGAGCTAGGATCTACCACATTTAATGACAACTGTTTTACCTCAGCTTGTTTTTTATTTCTAAATGTTCTATTATACTCATCCTTTGGGTTTTTAATATATTGATACTCTTTTTGGATCTTATTATCTTCCCTCCTACTGCCGATCCTATTCAGTAAGCGGGATGCCAATTTCCCTGATTTCCTGACCTTCTAAAATTTCTCTGTATTTCTCCAGAATTCCAATTTGCTGGTCTGCCATTTGCCATTCTATTCTGTATACTCGTCTGAACACCTCTACTATTTTGCGTAATCGATGGGCCACTTCTGTTACCACAAAAGCGAAAAATGTGCCCACGTTGGTGACATCCCCAACAAACCACATTCGAGTTATTTGTGTTACCTTCCATGTTTCTTACAGTATTTCTCACTTGTTCTCTTCTATCTTGATTATATACATTCCCGTTTCTTTGCACCATCTGTATTTCTCCTCGTCTTCCTCTCCATCCATGTCTATATTGTCCTATTTCCATAGGTTCTTCAATTCTATCTTCCGAACTACTACCTAACTCTCGTCCTACCCTTAGCCTAAACCTTCTCCTCAAGCTTTCCTCTTGTATAGCGATATCTACCGCTTGTGACAATCTTGCAGGATTCTCTCTTAATAATTTAAATTTCAATCCATCTGACCTAATCCCATCAACAAAAATCCCCACTAACATCCGTTCCACTTCTTCTGCTCGTACATTCTGTCCTAAGAATGACTCTTCAGCTAAGTTGATTAACCTGTCACTATATAGCTGAACACTTTCTGTGCTGTTTTGCCTAGTCTGTCGCAACACTGAGAATGCGTGTTGTGGATCAGTAATTTCAGCATATTTTCTTGCGAGATCATCTTTGAATTCTTCCCAGGTTTCACCTCCTGCTGCCTCTAATTTTCTTCTAATATGGTCAGAAACTGGACTTGTACTTGTTCTGTAGGCCAAGTTCTTCTTCTCTCCATCTGTAGCATTTACCAAATATGCATGTTTTTCAATGGAAATTATCCATTTCTTAAACTGATTTGCTTGACCACTAAATCTTTCAACCTCAGTACTTATATTCTGTTGTCTTAACACCGCATCCAACCTTGATATTGCCCCGCCAACTCCAGTGAGTACCTGTGAAAAATCTTGGGATTCCATCCTAAAATTTATAATTATCAATCAATATACAAATATTTCAACAATATTGATTTCAAACCCAGCAACAATACATAATCTGTTAATTACTCTAAAATTATCTAATTAACTTAACTAAATCCTCCAATCGAAGATCCTGACGAAGAAATATTCCTGTTTCAACCCTGAATTCTGACACAAGAATTTAAATGACCTCCTGATTCAAAATTTCCTACACCACATAAAAATATGCTCTAATCAAGCTCGTTAAAATGATCAGAACAACGAAGAGCCTCTGGATTTCTTTCCTTCCTAATTTAATCGAAGTCGAATTCAAATCTTTCCAAATATTTCCTGACGTTGCTCACGCTCGATATCAGGCTCGCAACAAGACTTTGATTACCTGCTCGATTAACTGTATGCGTTGGACTTTCCTTTCCTCAAGCAAGGTCACCTTCACGCAACCGACAACTGCTCACGACTTCAGCAAAAAAAACTCACTTTCCAGCAGCAATCTGTGATTTTCATATATATCAAACGTAATTCAGTCAGCAACAATTGAACTTAAAGCTGACGCTATCTAGTCTCTCATTTTCATGTGGAACTCTCGCCATGGTCAGTTTAAAATTACTTGATTCAAACCCCGAGTTGAGACAAGTTGCTTTCTTTTACTTGAAGTGACTGTATAAAATATTGCAGACCTTGATTACATAATTATGGACCTTGTACCATAACCTTGAGTTCACCTTCAACAATCCCACGGGTTAAAACTCATACTTTATACTGATCTTTGATGCAGAACGGCATTACTTGATCTCATTTTGCGTTGTTCAGTTCTCCAACTAACTTCATAATTACGCAATAACAACAGTCTTTCAAAAAAATAAGGATCAATCAAACCTTTTCTTTAGCGCTGACCTTGAAATTTGATCTCCTTCTCAATCAGGAATCTAGTGCAAACCCAGTACAGCTACCAACAGTCAGCTTTCATCTGTTGTTTTTCAGAATAATTACTTCTCCTGACATGCCAGACATAACTATGGCGGTATTCTCTATCCGCGACTTCCCATGTTTCGTAAGGTCAAAGGCACCAAATCAACCTGGTGTTACAGAGCTACACACAGGCGATGGTCGTGATCATATAGCATCAGACAAGTCAGTCTTCGCGTTGTTAGAAAGTATTTTATTGATGAAACATTCTATCTCAGCGCATATGATGGAGACTCCCTTCGTGGTGTTGACATCTCTTCTCGCTGGTCCCAAGTCAAGTCTAAAACCAGTGACGTGTGTGTGTTCCTAGATACACTTCTTCATTCGTGCACACACGTTCACTATGGTTTTCCCCCTAGTCAAGGAATGCGCAGCATTCCTTAACTCTTTACTCCTAACCTAGAATCCCTCACTGTTACATATACTGTGAGATAACAACTGGAAATGTTTCCTGGTCTGGATGTTCCTCTCTGGTCGTGCTTTCATGGGCTAAGTCCAGTTGAGGTAAATCCTGCGGTGGGCTGTCTAAGCAATCCATCACAATAGGTAAATGATTTGAACTGAGATCTAGTGTCTTGTCCTGAGCTGCAGCCTCAAAGATCACAAGGGGTTCCGGGTCTTCCTTCATCCCACTGTCAGTCAAATTTAATCCCACTTCATCCTCTCCTGAGCTGAAGGGAATAATAAGTCGGTTACCTTTCGATCTCCGACCTCCTTAAAAGATGTCCTCAGGTCATCTTCCTCTTGAGTTTCACCTCTCGTTGAAGTAAAATGAGATTCCTGGGAGTCTTGTACTGGCGGACCAGTTAAACCACTAATCTTGTGGCACAAACAGTTGTCCTCTAGGTAACTGTTACTAGGTAAATTATCTGAACTGATAATTAGTGATTCTTCCCGCGTTGCAGTAATGAAATTCACCTGGGATTCAGTTACTTCCATCCTCCCTATTTCAGTCAGATGTAATTCCACTTCATGATTCTGTGAACAGAAGGGAATGTGAGAATCGGCTAGGTCTCCGCCTGCGACCTCATTAAAGGTTGTCTTCAGTTCCTCTTTCTCTCGAGATTCATTTCTCATAGACGTCAAGTGGTTTTCCTGAAGGTCCTGTACTGCAGTTAAACGACTATTGCCGTGGTGCAAACAGTTATCACGTTTGTGACTGTTTGAAGTGCCTTTAGCACGTTTTTTCTTCCCTCTTTTCCGTTTAGGACAGGGTCGAATGAGAACCTGTAGTTCCCGGTCCACTAACTCTGATTCCGCGGTGGTGGCAAAGATGTCTCTTCCTTCCTGGTTGGGTGAGCATCCATATCTCCTACCTTATGTTCCGCTAGAAAGGTTAGCTTCTCTGCATTGACTACTTCCATATGCTGTTTATTAATCTCTGCTTCTTCAGTTTTGCTACGCTCCTTTTGCTTCAAATAACTCATCAATTGTTTTATTCATCTGTTCCTCCGCCATGTCCCACTCTTTCATCTCGTCTCTGATGTATATTTCTAATTGTTCTCCTGTTAAGCCCTCTATTATGCCTAACCTTCTCGTGGACTCTAAGTAATCTGTTCGCGCCTTCAGATAATCTAGATCCTGGGAAGGTGAGTCCATATTTGCTAATGGTAAGCTCCTATGTATCTATCAAATTCAGAGCTAAGCTAGAAAGACAAGAGTGAACCAATGACAGCAGAATCAAAACCAATGTGTAGAGTTAACCCTCAGCAGTGAAAGACAACTGAAAGTAATATTCAAGTAGTTTCTGGCGACCGCAGTGAAGTAAGTGTGAGAGATATACTATACAGTAATCAATAATATTTACCTAAATAAATATTAAAATACACTGCATACATGTCATAATGAAAATGGCATAAGTAAGCATAAAATGGCAAATCAATCAAGCAGTTAAATCATCAAACACATCAATGTAATTATGATTAAAGTGATCAGTTATCATTAAATGATGAATGATACACTAAATGATAAGAATTAAAATACTTATCAATAAATGATAGATGAGGTAGTTTTCATAAGTTCTTATCTGTTATACAATTTTGAAAAGTTATATCTATACTCTGTAACTTCCTCAACTAAAATTAGCTGCATCTGATGATAGTCTATTTTGATGACTGAAGATTACAAGAGTTAACTTTTAAAATCGTATGTCTAGGGTCTAGTACCGGAGTCTATTGAAAGCGAGAAGTCCGAATTCAAATACCGTACGAGAAGCCCAATCAGTAGGATTGGGTTAAAATTAGATCCCGGACGAGCCCCCAATCTGTCATAAGTCGGGGTGCCCCACCAGCTTGATGAATGGATTATTCACTGGCGAGCAACCCCAAATAGTCAGAAACTGACTAGGGACAAAATCTATATGGCTGAACTACAGATTAAGCCCTGAATATCCAACGTACAGCTCTAAGTGGCTCGTTACAAAATGAAATGAACTGTGATGAATATCCGCCAAGGAATGGGAAAGAGAAGGTTAGCTAAGATAGATGTTTAAGTCTAAATATATTAGTATAGACGACTATCTCAGTACAGGTTTTTCTCCCTGACTGCTCCCTTCCTTGGTGTCTAAGTGAACCCCCACCAATGTACACAACATCACGTATGCACAATTGGAATTAAAATATAACGAGAGAACTATGAGTTACAATACTTACAACATTTATTTACTAATCATAGACATCTGATGGTTTTAATATGAGGATGATGAAATCATATAACATATTGTGATGAGAAACATTACGTAACTTTACTTGTTACTTCATCTATCTGGAACTGTGGTCCAGATCCCCACTCTCCAGTAGACTCAACAAAGAAACAGCTTGCCGGTATTCTGACGATCCTGTCAGTCCTGACACTCCTAGTCTTCACTCTATCTTGAGATCTACAACATAGGTGCTCCTTGTGAGAGCTTGAAAGAAAGTCAAGAATGTGTTATATCAGTTCTACATCAGCGCAATCCTAATTAAAACATATCATAACACAAACATATACAATGACCAGTCTGGCCAAGTTTATCTTCCAGCTCTACTGTGTTCACCATCCTCCTTCTCCCTACTGTCTTTAGTCTGGGACGGGCTTTTCAATTGTCTCACACGCCTGTAATGATTACATTTCTGCCGCCCCATGTCCATGTCGCTAATACAGAAATTGTGTGTCATACAGCCGCTCCGTCCAAAGTTGGGTTAGCAGCTCACAGGGTCGGTAATGGTATTATAACAATGCCTGATCATCCGGGCTTGCAAGCCGTGACCAGTAGCTGTGCCAGGTTTCCATGCATTACCGTGGACGCACGCCCACAATACACTGAGAAAGTTTAGCACCATATACCCTATACCAAGTGTGGGTAATGTCTGTACCATTACACCTCTGCTTCCAACACAATCATTGGCCAATGTGCCAATGCGCAGACAATAGCATAACACTTCATATTGGTAGGTTTGCATATGACAAATCAATATATCAAACCTCCAGTACACATAAACATATTGATTAAACTAGACATATTATGATACTTTAACATCATAGCATAATGCACTAGTTAAGTTTGTATGTATACGAAATGAGACGTATATACACAAAAAGAATATGTACGAAGCATATTACTAGCATCGTATATTCATATGAAATTACACATACATACATCCAACATATCCGTAAACATTATATTACTTCAAGATGGACATATAATGATACTCAACATAATAGCATCAGGCATTATTAATGAGTACTAATATTGTATAGCTACAAAATGAGATATACAACAAGTCTAATTGAAGTTACCACACAGACCAGCCATATTTGCTGCTCTGCCCGGTTTAAAGAAATAGTCAGTTGACTATATTCTTTACAACAAATGCACACACCAAAAAGAGACTAGTCTAGTTTAGAAAGAGATGGCAAGCATCTGCTACGACACCTCAAGTATATCTAGACAAGACCTGCCTTCCATAAGTTTCTACTTCTCAGAAGAGTAGCACTTACAGCACAATGATATTGAACACAGAACTGAAGCAGGAATAATTCACACTCCAGTACCCTACGACAATGATAGTTCTTGCAATAACCTAGATCAGATATAGACTGAAAGTCAGTAACTAAGAAATAACTTTTGTAGTGAAATCTAACATAATAAGAATCATACATATGACCACAGAACATTGAGATAGTTCCTACCTGTTCAGAGATTTTTTCGTTTCTAACATGACCAGAGCTAGGGACCCTTATTTAAGCTGAGTCCAGCAGACCCTATTATCTCCTTGGCACCTTTCTGTCTGGTATGACAGAAACATGCTGACCTCCTAAGGTAACTAATTCTATTCAAGTGTGGGGCCAGTTCACACCTCTTTTCTCATGCAGACTGACTTATCTCCCCCTGGCAGTCATAAATCTATTCTGAACCACTAACCCTCACCATAGTGTCACACCTGGATGGTTTTGAGTTGCCAGCCCCAGATCAGTTTCACAGTCTGCCCTCCAGTGGGGTGTAATTATCAGTTTGACCTGTAACACCTTTACATGGGACTGCCTGTGTGATTTTATTCTGGGTTTATTGCAATTCCCACCATCCTGTTTTAGTAGCCAGCAGCCATCTGTTCTGACACTCCACAGTTGAATGGGTTCCTTTTGCTACAACATTTTATGCCTCTATGTGTGCAGGCCTGATTGTTCTGTCTTCCATTTCTCCTCCTTTATTATAGAGAATTGCATTTGTTCTTCTGTAACTTCTCTACATGGTGAACCGAAAATTGTTCTGGGAAGTAAAGGCTGCCAATTCGTGACAGTGGCTACCAGATCACTAGAAAGAACTGTAAATATATTAGTTGCATGGCAAATAGATGGTGTGTCAGCATAAACACTGACAAGTGTAGCACCTCCTTTAATAAAAGGCAGGCATCATTCAGATAAATAGAAAACCTCCAAGAGAAGATGAACCAACATATCTTGGAGTAATATTTGATGCCAGACTGACATGGAGAAAGCACATCTACAAAGCAGTGACCAAAGCCAGAAGTAAGATAGTCATCCTGAGAAAATCAAGTGGCGCCTCATGTGAGCGAGAGAAATACATGGCAAAGTTTATCAACAGAACACACGACTATGCTTGGAACCCTGCATGGCGTTTAGCATCAAAACCACACTACAAGGGCTGGAAAAGATGCAACATCAAGCACTTTCACCACAGGAGGGATGAGATTAACCCCTATAGTGGCGATGGGAATGACATAAGCATTGAGCAAGTGAAGAGATATAAAAACGCTAATACAAGCAGAAAAGTTTCTCAGCATGCCAAGCTATCCTACAAAGAACAGGTTTGAAACCCAAGCCGGGGGGAAGGTTGAAAAGAAGCAGTTTTGTCCACCAGGCCAAACGACTCTGCGGAGAAACCATTGATCTGCCCACAGTTGGTATCCCCCGAAAGCTAGTCACAGAACGAACTTCGTGAAAAGAGGACATTATCACTCCAAATTCAGACAAAAGTGGGGGGGGGGGGAATGCTGTTCGAAATGGAGGAGCGGGAGTGAACATAGAATACCCAAATAATACTAGGGACACCTCAAGGTGTTGTCTCGCCACGGTTCATCTGCTCCTGAGGGTGTGTGGAGCTTAGGGGAAAATCCTGACACATGGACCGCAATCTATACACCTAACAACAAGAAAAAAAAAAAAAACAACCAGCCCTAAGGCTGTGAACATGGAACGTAAGAACCATGACCCCTGGCATCTCAGACGATCTAAACGAGATTGTGGATGCCCGCAAAACTGCAGTGATAAACAACGAACTACTAAGACTGGGGATAGACATTGTCGCCCTGCAAGAGACCAGACTCCAAGAATCTGGAAGCATCAAGGAGAGGGACTTCACTTTCTACTGGCATGGCAAGCCGTGCGGAGAGACCAGGGAGCATGGAGTTGGCTTCGGTATCAGAAACAAGCTGCTTAATTCCATCATATCACCAAGTGATGGCACTGAAAGAATATTGAAGCTCCAACTCCAGACAGAGGCAGGCCCAGTTAGTATTATAAGCGTTTACGCCCCAACACCACTAACTGCAGCATCAGAATCTAAAGACAAGTTCTATGACGACCTTAGCAAAGAAGTCAGTGAAACACCAGAGAAACAACATCTTTTTATCCTGGGGGATTTCAATGCCAGGGTTGGCTCCGACCACGAATCTTGGCCTTCATGTCTAGGACAGTTTGGCGTTGGGAAGATCAATGACAATGGACAACGTCTCTTGGAATTCTGCAGCCACCATAATCTGTGCGTGACCAACACCTTCTTTGACACGAAACCGCAACACAAGGTGTCATGGAGGCACCCCAGATCAAAGAACTGGCACCAACTCGACCTGGTGCTCACTAAACGCAGCAACCTCCCCAATGTACGGCTGACTCGCAGCTATCATAGTGCTGACTGCGACACCGACCATTCACTCGTTTCCAGCAAGGTGAAGATAAAGCCCAAGAGAATCTACAGAAGCCGAACAGAAGGAAGACCACGCATTGACACCAGCGGCACCCAAAATAAAGAGAAGGTCAACAAATTCATGCAGGCTCTAGCGGATACTCTGCCTGGCCCCACAGACGGAAATTCCACCGAGAGATGGAGTCATTTTCGCGACACTATCTACAATACAGCACTATCAACATTTGGCAAGAAGCAAACTAAGTCAACCGACTGGTTTGAAGCACACTCTGAAGAGATGCTCCCAGTCCTGGAGATAAAGAGACATGCATTCTCAATGTATAAAACATCACCTTCATAGAAAACACTGCAGGCATTGCGAACGGCCAGAAATAGAGTACAACAGATGGCAAATAGATGTGCGAACAGGTACTGGCTACAGCTCTCTGCTCAAATTCAAACTTGTGCAGACACTGGAAATATAAGAGGAATGTACGAGGGCATCAAGCAAGCTGTCGGTCCATCAAAAAATAAGATGGCCCATTTACGTTCAACTGATGGGGTAATCATAAAAGATCGAGCGAAACAAATGGATCGCTGGGTAGAACACTACTCAGAGCTATACTCAGTGGATAACACTGTCATGCGAAGAAGCTCTGGAAGCCATCGATCAACAGTCCGCCATGCATGCCTTGGATAACGAACCTTGCCTCACAGAAATCAGCGAAGCACTAGAATCTCTCAAATCCGGCAAGGCACCTGGAAAAGATAGTATTCCACCTGAAATTTTAAAATGTAGCAAAGAAACAATCATCCCAGAACTGCATGCAATATTACAGCTCTGCTGGAGAGAAAAATCAATACCACAAGATATGAAAGACGCAAACATCGTTGCCCTTTATAAAAACAAAGGCGACAGAAGCGACTGCAACAACTATCGCGGCATTCCCTTCTCAGCATTACAGGCAAGATTTTTGCCCGAGTAATCCTTAAAAGATTACACATTCTTGCTGAAAGAATCTACCCCGAATCGCAGTGCGGATTTAGACCCAACAGGTCCACCATCGATATGATTTTCTCACTCCGGCAGCTCCAAGAGAAGTGCAGAGAACAGAGGACGCCATTATATATTGCCTTCATCGACCTCACAAAGGCATTTGACCTCGTGAGCAGAAGCGGCCTTTTTAAGGTCCTTGAAAAGGTTGGATGTCCGCCCACCCTTCTTAGTCTCGTGAAATCATTCCACGAAAACATGCAGGGGACAATTTTATTTGACGGCTCAACATCCCAGTCATTCAGCATCAGCAGCGGAGTAAAGCAGGGCTGCGTGCTTGCTTCTACACTCTTTGGTATCTTCTTCGCTGTTCTCTTAAGGCAAGCATTTGGGACTGCCACTGAAGGCATATACCTCCACACAAGATCTGATGGCAAACTTTTTAAACCATCAAGACTCAAGGCAAAGACCAAAATAAGATCAAGATGCGTAAGAGAACTACTTTTTGCAGATGATGCAGCACTGACTACTCATACAGCAGAAGATCTCCAAAGGCTCATAGATCGTTTTGCAGCCGCCTGCAAAGACTTTGGGCTCACCATTAGCCTAAATAAAACACAGGTGATGGAACAAGATGCTGATGCGCCTCCGTCATCAAAATCTCTAATTACGAATTGAAGGTCGTCCACGATTTCGTGTATCTGGGGTCGACAATATCAGATAATCTTTCATTAGAGACAGAAATCGGCAGACGCATTGGAAAGGCAGCCACAACATTTTCCAGGCTAGCTAAAAGAGTTTGGGAGAATAATAGACTAACAGAGCGTACAAAAGCTCAAGTATATAAAGCTTGTTAGCACACTACTCTATGGGTCTGAAAACTGGAGCCTGTACTCAAAACAGGAAAGGAAGTTGAATTCCTTCCACATGAGATGTCTGAGACGTATCCTGGGCATAACATGGAAAGACCACATAACAAACAAACAGGTGCTTGAAAGAGCCGATATTACCACAGTGCACACCCTCCTCAAGCAGAGACGCCTCCGGTGGCTGGGCCACGTATCTCGAATGGAGGATGAACGTATTCCCAAAGATCTTTACGGAGAACTAGCCACAGGAAAGAGGCCAACCGGAAGACCCCAAATGCGATATAGGGATGTGTGTAAACAAGATATGAAAACCATTGGAATAGATCCAGACACGTGGGAGAGAGTTGCAACAGACAGATGCTCCTGGAGAAGAGATGTACGAAACGGACTGGTGCTCTTTGAGCGCAATCAGATCCAACAAACTGAGGATAGGCGGCACAGGCTCAAAGCGCAGTCACTTACTGCGGGACTTGCCTCGTCTTACAGATGCGGAAACTGTGACAGGGATTGTCACTCTCGAATTGGACTATACAGTCACCAGCGGTGCTGCCAGGCACCTCCCAAGCGGCACAACTCTATAGTCCTTCAGGATTGAAAGAGGCCTACTACTACTAGGGACACGACCAGAGTACCAACATGACAGAGACATTATTAAATACCAATCACCAATCGGAGTGTATATCTATATCTTGTATGTACGTATTTCCACATTTAACTTATAGGTATACACTCCGACGACAGTCAGGGCCCTCCGGGCCCAGGAAACATTTATTGCATCCATCGATGGGTCTAGCAGTCCACGAAACACTGAACCGGAAGTGATCGACATCATCTTATGAGGCCCTGTAAGGGATGCTTTTTACGCTAAATAATTTGGGATCGTAATTCGGAAGAGCACCCCCGAAGGCACATCTTTTGGTTCTTAACACAGAGCCGTCCATGTAAATGATGACAACATTCGGACACGAAGTGGTAGAGGAAGCAGGGGTGGTGGAAGGGGAGAAGAAGAAGAACCAAGTAAACATTAGAGCATCCAGGGCACGAGAAAAATGATGCATGTGGACCAAATCACACTGACACAAATTCAATACACCTGAGATAGATGAGATGCTTGAAAAGACCCGCCAACTTAACTCTCTGAAACCCAGTAAGAAATGATGTTATCAGACAAACAGTGGCATGAACACCTTGTATCACATACACTGAAAGGCAGAAGATGATTAGGCCATCTCGTTAGAATGCAACACCATCAACTGCCAACACTGGTGCTACATCAAAGAATATCTGATACGAGAGAAACAGGACGCCCGAAAAGAAAATGGATTGACGACATCAAAGACGTTATACAATCACATGGAATGGCACATGCCAATGCCACCCATCGGGCGCTGCAACGTCAGCTGTTCCTCATTACCATGCTTGAAGGCAAAAGTGGGAGATGATGATGATGATGATGAACAAAGGGACATCAATATTTCGGTAACCATTGAGATCAATAAAATAAATTCACAAATGACGACAGGGCGATAAGTTGAAATCCCGGTTTGATCACAATAAATTTCAATTGTGATATTGTCTAATGTGTGTTGTAATCTATATTATCAACCTTCACTTCTGTGATCAATTTCAATACCTGCTAATTTATATCTGGTATTATATTATATAGCCGGTCTCTCTGGCCGAGGGGTTACACGACTTTCTCCGTAATCCCCTTTATCCACGCAGGGTCTCGCAGCGCGCGAGAACTGGAAGCGGTTCTACCCGCGTTGGTGACTTGCGGGATACTGAGCCGGCCGCACAGAAAGCAATGGCAAACTACTGAACGTAAATTTGCCAAGAAATCACAACAACAAATGCTGGTGTTGACTGCGACGTTCTGTAAAGGATATGCAACTAATTATATTATATATTGTTTCGTAGGCCAGCATGGCCGAATGAATAAGAACGCGTGTTCTTAAACAACCAGTGTGCTGATGCCGAGGTTAGCGTTTCAACCCCTACACTGGACAGCTGGACTAAAATGTTGACCTGTCGTCCTTGACTTGGGGATGTTAATTACAAGTACCTCTGAAGCTGGAGTGGGTTCGCCTGTTGGCAAAGGACACTGTTAATAAGGAAAGCTAAACCACACGCAAACATTCAGTCCATGACTACCATAAATAGTGTTATGGACTACGCTTGAGTTCAAAAGTGAGCGAACGCAATATATATATATATATATATATATATATATATATATATATATATATATATATATATATATATATATATATATATATATTGAAATCACAACAACATCTATCAAGATATATCCCCCGATGTTGTTTCCACCTTGTCGTGGTGGGGGAGTGTCGTGAAATGCAGCCTTTACATCCCAGAACAATTTTCGGTTCACTTTTGATGGACCATGTAGAGAAGTTACAGAAGAACAAATGGAATTCTCTATAATAAAGAATGCTGGGGGGAGGAAGAAACTGACCCTGAATTGATAATAATATCACACAGACATGCAGTGTTAAACGGACCGTGACTGTGAATGGCAAGTATAACTGCCCAGGCATGACGCAAGCAACCTGGGGCTGTAAACATGCCAAGTCCAGCAGATCACACAGACTCAGTAGAGTGTGAAACAGACCTTGTAAAACCGATCCAACACTTGACTAGAGTCTAGTAATTACCTGTAGAAAGGTAGAAAGGCGGGGTGTTAGAAGGATAATAAACCATTCGGACTGGATCCAGAAAGTAGGTTTTGTGTGTCTGACAGAGGCAATTAACACTGGGCATGTGGACTTTGGAAAGCGGTACATCTTGCTTGTGATCGAGAAGTTTTCCGGAAGGTTGTTATGGGAGCGAGGTTCTGCAAAGGACATGCTACTGAATGAATGAATGAATGAATGTGGACTTTGTACCAGACAGAGAGGAGCAAGGTGTGAAGGCCAGTTCAGAAAGAATTTATTACTGGACATGCTGGGAGATAATGTGTCTGCACTGTAGGGATGTGTGAAATGTGTGAAACAGATCTGATAAGGAAATTAGAGCAGGACTGGAGGAATGTGAATGGTGGCTTGGGATAGACAGAAAGGTGCCAAGGAGATAATAGTGTCTCAGACACTGTCTGCTGGACTCAGCTTAAATAAGGCTCCCTAGACCTGTATCATGTTAGAAATGAAAAATCTCTGAACAGGTAGGCAGCCAGCTCGTCTTGTAGTCATATGTATGATTCTGATGTTGCTAGACTTCACTAGGAAAGTTATTTCGTAGCAACTATCTAAGTCTTTTAGAGGACTGGCTTTCTGTCGGCATGTGGTAGGCTAGTTCAGTGAGCCCATCAGTTTCTCTTGTTGCTGATTTGTGAACTATTCATTCTTCAGTTCAGTGTACAATAACATATGGCTTCATGTGTTACTCTTCTGAGAAGTAGGAACCTTATGTAAGACAGATCTTGGCTAAGTTAGATATACTTTAGGTGTCGTGGTAGATGCTTGTCAGTTCTTTGTAAACTAGCCTAGTTGCCTTTTGGTGTGTGCATTTGTTGTACAGAATATAGTCAACTGACTATTTCTTTAATTCTTACCACAGCAGTAGGCTAAGTGGTGACTAAACCAGGCAGATCAGCAATATGGCTGTTCTGTGTGGTTACTTGAATGAGACTTGTTGTATATGTCTCATATTTATGCTATACAATATTATTACTAACTTATGCATAATGCTATTATAGTAAAGTATATGTCTAGTTTAATTAATATATGTTATATGCATTTGATGTTCGATATATTGAATTGTCATATGCATAATTTTTGTTATACTTTGGACATGCACTCAGACAAACTTTTATTTGGTCTGTAACGTATATGGAAACTATGTTTCCCAGTTTGTCGTAGACAAGGATATTACTTCCTTTTTGCATTCATACTACGTATGTAAGAATAACCTTATATGCCATTTTGAATTTGCATACCTTAGATTTAGTTGATGTTGATTTGTTATATGGTAACTCACTACGAAGAATTTGGTGTTATGCTATTGTGTGCACATTGGCACATTGGCCATCGATTGCATTTGTAGCAGAGGTGTAATGGCACCGATACTGGTCACGACTTGTAAGCCCGGATGATCAGGTACTATTATGATACCATTACCGAACCTGTGAGCTGCTAAACCAACTTTGGACGGAGCGGCTGTACGACCCACAATGTCGGTATTAGCGACATGGACATAGGACGGCAGAAATGTAATAATTACAGGCGTGTGAGATAATTGAAAAGCCCGTCCCCGAATAAGACAGTAAGAGAGAGAGATATATGGAGGGAGAAGGAGGTTGGTGAACGCAGCTGGAAGATAAACTTGGCCAGACTGGTCATTGTATATGTGTGTGCTAGGATACATGTATTACTTAGGATTGTACTGATGTAGAACTAGATATAACACATTCTTGAATTTCTTCCAAGCTCTCACAAAGAGCACCTATGTATAGATCTTCAAGAATCTAGAGACGACTAGGTAGTGCCAGGACTGACAGGCGTCAGAATACCAGCAAGCTGTTTTGTTTCTACTGGAGAGTTCGCTGATCTGACCACGGCTGTTTGCTGATCGGAGCATAACGACTGTTAGCGGACCTCTCACTGATCCAGAGAGGATTCAGAGTTATGTATTTTATATTAATCATTTCACTTTCATGATTACTGTAGTACATAAACTTATACCAATTTCATCATCATCATCTTGAAAAACATCAGATGTCTAATAATAATGATAGCCAATAAATGTTGTAGTTTATATTAACTCATAGTTCAGTCGTTATACTAGTTAATTCCAATTGTGCATATGTTTTGTGTGTGTGTACATTGGTGGGAGCTTACTTACACACCAAGGAAGGGAACAGTCAGGGGAGAAAAACCTGTACTGGCATAGTTGTTAATTACTCTTAAATTTAGACTTAAAAATCTATCTTAGCTAACCTTCTCCTTCCTATTCCTTGGCAAATATTCAGCACAGTTCATTTCAATTTTGTTACGAAGCCATTTGGAGCTGTATGTTGGATATTCAGGGCTTAATCTGTAGTTCAGCCATATAGATTTGGTCCCTAGTCAATTTCTGACTATTTGGGGTTGCACGCCAGTGAATAATACTTTCATCTAGCTGGTGGCGCACCCCGACTTCTGACAGGGAGCTTGAGTTTCTCAATGACCCTGAGAGCTATGCCGGCAATAGCGTAGCTACCAGCAGGGCCTCCCAAGCCGGACAGGTCAAAGGGTAGAGAACAGACAAAGAGAAACACCCTGGTCCTCTAGGTTGGGGGTTGAAGTGTGGGGTTAACATCCCCACCTTTGTAAAACAAAACTATTTTGTTACGAAACAGATACATAAGCCTCGAATTCGGACTGACTTATTTAGACAACGACATTGGAACGTTAAAGGACTCTTTAGATTTGGAACATGGAATGTACGGACACTATATCGAGCTGGAGCGGCTTAAGAACTAACCCAAGAGCTAGTTGAATATCAAATGGATATAACAGCAATTCAAGAAATAAGGTGGCCAGGAGAGGGTACTTTAGAGCAAAATGGAATGATTGTAATATATGGAGGAAACACCCAAAATAAACATGAATTAGCAACAGGTTTTGTCATCAAAAAAGAGTTACGGGGGAACGTTCTAAACTTTAAAGCTGTTAATGACAGAATTAGTAAATTAAGAATAAAAGGTAAATGGAAAAATATAACGATGATTAATGTACATGCACCTACTGAAGAGAAAGAAGATGACGTTAAAGAAGACTTTTATAATGATTTGAAAGATGTCATAAAAGAAGCCCCCAAACAGGACATCCTGATTTTTCTGGGAGACTTCAATGCAAAAATAGGTAGAGAGCAAACTCATAAAAAAGTGGCCGGTATGGAAAGCCTACATACAACTTCAAATGATAATGGATGGAGAGTCATCAACCTGGCAGAAGCCAAGGGACTGCAGATTAGCAGTACCAGACTACAAAGAAAGGATATACACAAACAAACTTGGAAATCATGTGACAGGAGAACCTATAATCAAATAGATCACATTTTAATTAGCAACAGAAATGCATCAAACATACAACAAGTTAGAAGTTATAGAGGAGCTGAGTGCCACAGCGACCACTTCCTCGTTGGAGCAAAATTTAAAATAAAACTTAAGAGAGCTTTCTATACTAAATTACAAAGATTACACCCAACATATAACAGAGAAAAACTACAAGAAATTACAGTCAAAGAGAAATTTACAGATGAAATAAAATGTAAACTTGCAACTCTGCAAAACCCTTTGGAGGAAAGCGTTGACTAAACTTGGTTGAACATCAAGAATACAATTCAATCTACCGTAGAAGAATGTCTCGGTGTGTTAACCACACATAGAAAGAACAGATGGTTCAATAAAAAATGTGAAGAAGCAGTCATTAGGAAAATAAATGCCAGACATTTATGGTTAAATGACATCAACAACATCCAAAAGGAAGAGCATTATAGAAATGAATGTAAAGAGGCTACAAATAAAGTTCGACAGCAGAAGCGAGAATATATGAGTAATATAATCAAAGATATGGAAACTAATCACCAGAAAAACGAATCCAGAAAGTGTTTTTTAAAGAACTGTAGTTAATGAAACGAGGGCACCAACACAATACATATGGTTTAAAAGACAAAAATGGGAATATGATAAATACAAATGAGGAAATGTGCAACACATGGAAAGAAGATTTTGTTGAATTACTAAATTGTGAAGCTCCAAGTAACACTTTCCCACAGGAAGAGGTTCTAACGTGTGAACCACAAATTGAAGAACCTGCATTTGAAGAAATCCTATATGTAATCATACGACTTAAAAACAATAAGGCAACAGGGGCTGATGGAATTGCTGCTGAATTTATAAAGGCAGGTGGCCATGCATTACATCTAAAGCTATACGAACTAATAATAAAAATCTGGAGGACAGAAGAATTACCCCATGACCGGAAGAGTCATTATTGATACCTATCTTTAAGAAAGGAGACACGTTCCAATGTGAAAATTATAGAAGAATATCACTACTGTCCACAAGCTATAAAGTACTATCCCTCCCCCGATGTGTCTCCACCTTGCCGTGGTGGGGGAGCTTGAGTGTTCCACTGACCCCAAGCGCTATGCCGATGGATATTAACTACATATTGGACAGCTCTTGGGATAGGGACTAGAATAAGAGAGACACAACCTGCTACTCTGCAGGTAGACTTAGGATAGCAGTCTAAATCAGGCGAGCGATGCCAATAATCTGTCAGGACACAACCTCAAAGGCTTTCAGCCGAGGGGTATGGCTGAACGTCTCTAAGCCATAAACCCTCGGATGTGAGAGCCTGGCCGACACATATCTACATCGAAATTGAGGTGAGGTGCTGAGCACCCTACATGCTTGGTGCAGATACTCGTTCGATGGCTCTTAGCTGGGGTATATGAGGGATCCCCGGATGAGAGGGCCTGGCCGTTTCTCGCCCACAGACGCTCGGAGGTAAGGTGCTGAGCCGGCAGCACATGTAGCCTACCTCGTGAGCGAGTACTCAAGGTGGAAAACACCTCGGTCGCACGTTCTGATGAAAATCTGTAACCGTACTCATAGAGTGAGTGTAGTCAAAGGTAAAAAATTGTCTCGTGGACACTAAATGGAACGCTTGGCTTGCGAATCCATTACGTGGCAGCCCGAAGCAAAAGCTTGCTGTGTGGAAGTCGAAATAAGAGTCTAACTTGTCTCGAAACCCGAGGAAGGCTAACCTCATTAAAAATGCCCGCTGAAGACGGAAGTGCCAGCCTACGGGCGGCAAAATAAAAATGGCACTACGCAATTACGTCCGAGTGAAATGTCTTTCGTGACCGGAAAAGCTCTAACTAGTCTTCCCTCGTGCTAGGAAAATCTACCTAGTTTCCGAATGCCGCTCTTGTTCGGAACAGCTCTGACTAGGTAGTTTTCCGAATGTCCGTCGTGCCTGGAACAGCTCTGATGGGCACAACGACAAAGCACATGTCCGAAACGAAAACTCGCTGAGTGGATACTGTCTGCAGACCGGTCTGGTTTGTGCGGGAACGGCCCGGGGCGAACGAAATGCCTAATATATTGAAGTGAGGATTTAAAGCAGCCATAAGCAGGACGTGACGATTCCCTCGGTGAGCCCAGCACCAGGGCGCTATGTGTCGTCCCTGCAATTATGGAAGCCACCCTGGATGGCGGAAAATGCTATGGACTGTCCCTGCCTTCCCTTGAGGGATGATGGAAGTCTTCGACTGTTCCAACTTGACCAGCTGGCATGTGGACGGTACCACAAAAGTGAGAGTCTCCCAGGAATACTAACTTGGTCAAAACAGCATGCTAAAAGACGGATGTGTTGGCCTGAGGGTTTCGACCCAAGGGTGCCTAATTAGACACACCGCAATCACATCTGAAGAGAAAAAAACACTCCGGATGAACGCAAAGAAGAAGAGGAAGAAATATTATCCGAATTATAACTAAATAGACTAAAACCATATTCAGAAGACGTATTAGGTGACTACCAGGCGGGTTTTAGACAAAAAAGATCAACAATAGATTAAATATTTATCTTACGACAAATAGCCGAGAAAAATTTGGAATATAAAAGAGATCTTCATAATATTTTTGTGGATTTTGAAAAGGCTTATGACAGTGTCCATAGGAATAGTCTATGGAATGCTATGCGGGAATTTGGAATACCAAGGAAGTTAATCAACATGACTAGACTATGCATGGAAGATACTTATAATATAGTAACATATAAAGGCAGGAAATCAGACCCTTTCCAAATAACATCTGGCTTGAAACAAGGTGATGCACTATCGCCGCTACTCTTCAATCTGGCTCTAGAGAAAGTTGTAAGGAAAGTAAAGGAGGAATGTGACATTGGAGGAACATCCAAGCTGCTTAGTTATGCAGATGATATAGATATTATAGGGGAAAATGAACAAAAGACATTAGAAATATTGACTCACTTAAAGGAAAAAGCCCAACAGATGGGGCTGGTTATCAACCAAGATAAGACAGAATATGTGGTAATTTCAAGAGAAGAAATGGCTAAAAACTCTGGCCACATACAAATAGATAATATGACCATTAAAAGAACGGAAACATACAAATACCTGGGCACAATCTTCAACTGTTCCAACATCATAAGGGAAGAAATACAAACTAGAATCAATTCTGGAAATAAGATATACTATGCACTACAATCATCTACGAAAATCAAATGCGCTGTCTCGTAACACCAAGATCACAATATACAAAACACTGATCAGACCAGTTGTGCTGTATGGCTCTGAAACCTGGAGTACAACGAAAGGAGACGAAGCCTTGTTACAAACCTTTGAGAACAAAGTTTTAAGACGCATCTTTGGACCCATTAGGGATACACAAAGTGGGGAGTGGAAAAGAAGAAGTAACAAAGACATTTACGATCTGTTTAAGTCCCCGCTAATCACTGGTATCATGAAGGCTAATAGACTACAATGGCTGTGGCATATAGAAAGAATGGAAGACAATAGGGAAAAAAAACTCGCTTACACTCAGGAAATAAATGATCAAAAAATTTTGATTGTCTACGTTTAATTTCTCTAATCAATTTACGATTTTCATTTGTCTCATGTAGTACTTGGTCATTGGTTTTTCTGTCTGTCCATGGTATATTCTTTGCATTTTTCCTCAGAAACCACATTTCTGCAGCCATCAGATGTTTTTCCGCCTGACTGCACATTGTCCAAGTTTCACATCCATACAAAAGAACAGGCTCTATGTATCCCCTCAACACTCTCGTTTCAATTGACATCTTTTTATTGGTCACAATGTTTTTCATCTTGCTAAAGGCTACTTTCGCCATGGCGATTCTTAATCTAATCTCTTCAAGGCATCTCCCATCAGATGTTATAACTGTTCCGAGATAACTGTACCGATTCACTTGTTGAAGAATATTCCCATTTACTTGTATATTACATTGTGGTACTTAGTTCTTCCTTGTGACGACCATAACCTGTGTCTTCTTACAATTTAATTCCAACCCCAGCTGCTCACTGTGTACAACAACTGCGTCTACTAATTGTTGCAGATCCTGTTCATTGTCTGCAATCAATACTGTATCATCTGCATATCTAATGTTATTGATGTTTCTTCCTCCAATGCTGATTCCATTTATATCTTCTACATTCCTGAAAATATTTTCACTGTATAGGGAAAACAGATCTGGAGACATTACACATCCCTGCCTAACACTTCTCTTAATAGGTTGATATTGTCCCTCTTCATTATCAATCCTTATGGCAGCTTGTTGTTTCCAATATATGTTTTTTATAAGTCTAATGTCCTTCCCATCAATTTGTAGATCTGCAAGCATACCCACCATGCTGACATGTCTTACTCTATCAAAAGCTCTTGTGTAGTCAATATATATATACATATATTGTTTCGGTAATACTACTGGCCATTATAGAGAACCAATCGTTTAGTTTTTGTACGTGCTTTCCCAGTTGCTAAACATGGCGGCTTGTCAATGTTGAATGCGGATTCAAATTTCAGTTTGGGATTGCTTATGAATGACAAAGTAAGCTTTCTGGAAGGTTGTTATGGGAGCGAAGTTCTGCAAATAACATGATGTTTAATATTTGACTACATCATTCGGTCAACGTTTATTGATGTTGAACATCTTAATATCTCACTGACCTCTCTCATTATTCTCAAGTATAGTTAGTAGTAAATAAATTAAATGTTTGCATATCATTTGCTTTACTGTACTTTACAGGACATCGCTGTCAATGCAGCATCTTTCAGCTGATTGTTGATTTCTTGGCAAGATTACGCTCAGTAATTTGCCACTGCTTTCTGAGCGACCAGCTCACATACCCCTAAGTTACCAACGCGGCGAGAACCGCCACCGATTCTCGCGCAGGTTACATTATTCACGTGGATGTACAGAATTACGGAGAAAGATGGTAAAACCCTAGGCTAGGGAGACCGGCATATATAAATATCACAAGACACAAACTTTTCTTGTGATACAATATTACAATAACTGGTTTTCTCAATGTATGTTATATACTGTGCCAGATGCTTTTTTTCTTTTAAGCTTCTTAATACACTGGTTCAGTTCTGGCCATGAGCTCCACATTTGTAATTCTGTCATTTTAGTCCTTTTATTTTGCCTAGTCAACAATTAACGAATGTTTGTAGTTTATTACCAATAATATTAGTGGTCATTTTAAGTCTGGTGTCAGGTCTTAGTCAGATATGACTGAGCTACCGTATGAACAGTAGACGGTACTACCTGGTTTCTGTTAGCGCTGAACGTTGGGCGGCGCTTACCAAACCCGACACCCCACATTGTGCCAACGGCTTCGGGCGGAAGAGCGCAATTGGGAGGGTACAAGCCTTACCCTGGTGCGAGGAAATAATACAAGCTAAAGACAAAATGTCATGGCAGGGCAGACCAAGCCCTAAGCCTTGGTTGGCGACTGGTCTAGGATCGAAGCTCCGACAGGCGGACAGTTAGAGCATTGCTTTGCTGATCCGGCAGCTTCTGCAGCTTGTCTTGTTCCAGATGTAGGGGTGTTACCTTTCCTCTGGAGTGAACTAGGCAGGCCGAGAGAGGGATCATGCTGCATGGGCAACACATGATCTCTATATTTTAGCCCAGGCTTTGTGCTATGGAGAGGCAATAACTCCATCCCTGGTCTTAACTGTTGTGTACTAGCTCCCACCCTCTTTGGAATATACTTTTCACTTCTACTGAAATATGCATTTCATGATCAGGATGGTGGTATATACATTCACTCACGCTCAGATGGCGGCCTCTACAATGCTCAGAGATTGAAGGCTAAGACCAAAATTAGGAGGGTACTGATCAGAGAGTTGCTTTTTGCAGATGATGCTGCAGTTACGACCCACTCTGAGGAAGAATTGCAATGTCTACTATCTGCATTCTCCAATGCTTGTTCTGAATTTGGTTTAACAATTAGCAAAAAGAAGACACAGATTATGTCACAAGGTGCACATGGGGTACCATCAATCTTTATTGACGACGCCGAACTAGAGATAGTAGACCATTTTACATATCTAGGATCAGTGGTAAATAGCAAATTATCCCTAGATCAGGAAATCAACATCCGGATTGGTAAGGCAGCAACAACAATGAACAGGTTAAGAAAAAGAGTCTGGGAGAACAGGAATTTTTCTGCCAAAACAAAAGTCCTTGTCTATCAAGCTTGTGTCCTTAGTACTCTTCTCTATGGCAGTGAAACCTGGACAACTTACTCACACCAAGAGAACAACTTAAACAGCTTTCATATGCGGTGTCTGCGAAGAATTCTTGGTATTAAGTGGCAAGACAAAATCACAAATACTGAAGTATTGGAAAGATCAGGTTGTGTGACAGTTTATTCCATGCTCAGTCTTCGTAGACTTAGATGGATAGGACATCTTAGGAGGATGGATGATGGTAGAATACCAAAGGATATCTTTTTTGGTGAATTACAGATGGGTAAGAGATCTCAGGGTCGGCCTCTACTACGATACAAAGATGTGTGTAAGCGGGACATGATTGATACAGGCATTGATAATGCACATTGGGAGCAAGTCGCCGCTGAACGTGTTGCATGGAGGGCAAATATCAGAAATGGAATAAAGTCAAAGGAGAAAATTATTGCAGAAAAGTCACACACCAAGCGTTTGAGACGTAAGATGGTGCATGATGGTGGAAATGACCACGTGTTCACATGCACCCACTGTGAACGGACATTTACAGCGCAAATTGGCCTTATCAGTCACACTCGCTACCGCCATAATTAAAAGTTATTATGCCTTTTAAAAGCACAAACTATCGTCTGTCAAGACGGCAAGGTGCCAATGAATCATTTTAAGTCACTGTCCATGTTTCTGATCCACACAGTTCTACAGATTTAATGTTATAATTGAATATTATATTTAATTTCTTTTGACTTCCACAAATATCCTGTTGCTATCAAAGCTCCTCTTGTCTTAGCATTCTTCTTTTAATATCTGTATATGCTCACCCATCTGTGTCTACATTGCTACCTAAATAGGTGTATAATTCTGCCTCAATATCTGTATATGCTCACCCATCTGTGTCTACATTGCTACCTAAATAGGTGTATAATTCTGCCTAAATATCTGTATAATTCTGCCTCAATATTTGTATATGCTCACTCATCTGTGTCTACATTGCTACCTAAATAGGTGTATAATTCTGCCTCAATATCTGTATATGCTCACCCATCTGTCTATATTGCTACCTAAATCGGTGTATAATTCTGCTTCAATATCTGTATATGCTCACCCATCTGTTTACAGTGCTACCTAAATAGGTGTATAATTTTGCCTCAATATCTGTATATGCTCACCCATCTGTGTCTACAGTGCTACCTAAATAGGTGTATAATTCTGCTTCAATATCTGTATATACTCACCCATCTGTCTACATTGCTACCTAAATAGGTGTGTAATTCTGCCTCAATATCTGTATATGCTCACCCATCTGTCTATATTGCTACCTTAATCGGTGTATAATTCTGCTTCAATATCTGTATATGCTCACCCATCTGTTTACAGTGCTACCTAAATAGGTGTATAATTCTGCCTCAATATCTGTATATGCTCACCCATCTGTGTCTACATTGCTACCTAAATAGGTGTATAATTCTGCTTCAATATCTTTGACTTTCCCTATGAATTTTGAGACCTAATTGTTGTGGCAATGTCATCAACGAAGTCCAAATTATCGAGTTTCAGTGCACAAGCAGACATTGTTGGGACCAAATTTGCCTAATTGTTAAATGCTCACAACTTTCAAGTTAGAAGCTCACAAAGTAGAATTCTTGCTCATAAGCAACAGTTTACAAGGAATATTTGTGACCAGATTTTCTTGTTTTCTCTCCAATTGAAGATGTTATTAAATATATGAAAACAGGAAACAGATACAACAAAGAATGGCTGCTGTTATAAGTATTGCATTAACTTTAATGTTTGTATGATGTGTGACACAAGTAATACAGATTTTCCACAAAGCTGTCATGTAATGTTATGTTAAACCACTCAAGCCCTGTGGCGATGGGCGAACGGCGAAGCGGCAGGCGTGGGTACGCTGGCAGCCGTAGTCGCAGACCTGCACACAGGCGGCCCAGGCCATATGGTCATCTTCTACTGACCGGAGCAGAAATGGGACTCGGCAGCTCCCTGGGCGACTGAGCAGCCCTCTATAGGAACACACTGCTCACCTCCATAGCATGAGGAAGGGGCTAGAAAAGGTGTCCTAAACATTGTCTGCTCCATCACTACCTAACCAGCTAGCCGCGGTTGGTGGGTACCCTAAACTGTGGTCGACATACAAACAAAGAAAAAACAGGTAAAGCTAAAAGAGCAAACCATATTCCCTTAACAATCGGAACTTGGAATGTACGCACCCTCCTTGACAGAGATGGTGCGTCGGGTCTAGAGAGACGAACAGCACTGATTGGGAGAGAGCTGGGCAGGTACAACATCGACATTGCAGCCTTGAGCGAGACACAACTTGCAGAAGAAGGCCAAATCTGGAAATAGGTGCCGGCTACACATTTTTCTGGAGTGGAAGGAAAAGTGAGGAAAGACGCCAATCCGGTGTGGGATTTGCCATTAAGTCGGCCCTGGTCGGCAAACTAGCTGGATTTCCAAAGGCTATAAATGACAGGCTCATGACCATTAAATGGTCCCTGCTGAATGGAAGGAAGCATGCAACCATTGTGAGTGTCTACGCACCAACTATGACCAATGAAGATGATGTCAAGAACAAGTTCTATGAGGACCTGCACAATGTATTAACATCTGTTCACAAAGGAGACAAACTTATACTCCTTGGGGATTTCAGTGCCAGAGTAGGCACAGACACCACCTCTTGGAGTGGCATTATTGGAAAGCACCGAGTCGGAAATTGTAACAGCAATGGACTCCTCCTTCTTCAGACATGTGCCGAACACGATCTCCTGATTACCAACACAATTTTCCGTCTCCCCATGAGAAACAGGACATCGTGGATGCACCCTAGATCGAAACACTGGCACCTCATTGATTATGTCATCGTCAGGAGGAGTGACAGACAAGACGTTCGGGTGACAAAATCCATGTGTGGTGCCGAATGTTGGACAGACCATCGTCTCATTATCTCGAAAATAAACATTCACATCAAACCACCACGGCGTCCTCAAGGGGTGAAAATGCAAAAAAAAAACTAAATGTCACCCGCCTAAACAGCAAGAAAATGCAGCTGTCATTTGAAAATATGCTGGAAGACCGCCTCAAGCCCAATGCTGCAGCTAAACAGGATACAGAAACAGAGTGGAGAGCCCTAAAGGACATAATTTACATCACTGCTATGGAAATCCTGGGCCTAACCTCCCGAAAGCATAAAGACTGGTTTGATGAAAATTCCGAAGACATCAACCAATTGCTGGCCAAGAAGCATCTTCTCCTCAAGGCACATTTGAATGACCCGAAGTCAACATAAAAAAAAAAGATGCCTTCAAGAACATTCAGAGAGTAGTGCAGCAGAAACTTCGGCACATGCGGGACTCCTGGCTGAGCAGCAAAGCTGATGAAATTCAAGGCTTTGCTGACAGACATGATATGAAAAACTTCTATGACTCACTGAAAGCGGTCTATGGTCCTACATCACCAGGCATAGCTCCCCTCCTCAGTGCAGATGGGGGAACATTGGTCACCGATAAGAAAGATATTCTTCAGCGCTGGGCAGAACATTTCAGCAACATCTTAAATGCAACTTCCTTCTTCGATGATGAAACCATCAACTGCCTTCCTCAAGTTCCCATTAATGATACACTTGATGACCTGCCAACTATAGTGGAAGTAAACAAAGACATCCAGCAACTCTCCAGCGGCAAGGCACCTGGTCTGGACTCCATCCCGGCAAAGATATACAAAGCAGGTGGGCCGGTCCTAACAGAGCAGCTTCACCAAGTCTTTACAAACATATGGGTGAACGAGACCATGCCACAAGATTTCAAGGACGCGTCAATAGTCCACCTTTACAAACGAAAAGGAAACCGCCAATCCTGTGACAACCACTGAGGCATCTCCTTGCTTTCAATTGCAGGGAAGATACTCGCCAGAATTCTTCTCAGTCGCCTCACAATCCATCTCGATTAAGGTCTTCTTCCTGAGAGTCAATGTGGCTTCAGAAAAGAACGTGGAACTGTTGACATGATTTTCGCTGCAAGGCAGCTGCAAGAGAAATGTCAGGAAAAGAACTGAGAAATGTTCTCCACTTTCATTGACCTTACCAGGGCTTTTGATACAGTCAGCAGAAAAGGACTGTGGAAGATTATGGCAAAATATGGCTGTCCACGAAAGTTTGTCCAAATAGTGCGACTATTTCATGATGGCATGCAGGCAAGAGTACAGGAAAATGGTGAACTGTCTGAGCCCTTTCCTGTCACCAATGGAGTGAAACAAGGATGTGTCCTGGCACCAACACTGTTCAGCATCATGTTTTCAGCTATGTTGACAAATGCCTTCGAGAACAACAACATTGGAATAGACATCAACTATTGCATGGATGGAAAGTTATTCAATCTCAGAAGGCTGAATGCTAAAACCAAAATTGATAGTGACACCGTCAGAGAGCTCCTGTTTGCTGATGATTGCGCTCTATACGCCAACTCAGAGGCGGACATGCAACATAATGTTTCAGCTTTCTCACATGCCTGTGCCAACTTTGGGCTCAATATCAATTTGGAGAAGACTAGTTATGTACCAGCCAGCTCCAGGGAATAATCACACTGTGCCGAATATCAAAGTGAATGATCATAGACTAAGTGTTGTGAACAAATTCACCTATCTTGGCAGCACTGTGTCACAAGCTGCCACAATTGATGATGTAGTAAATGCAAGAATCTCCAAGGCCAGTGCGGCCTTTGGCAGACTGTACAAGAATGTACGGGACAGAAATGGAATAAGCCTGCAAACAAAGCTGAAAGTCTGCAAAGCAATTGTATTAACCACACAGCTATATGCTTGTGAAACCTGGACTGTTTATCAGCGACACGCTAGGAAATTAAACCACTTCCACACAGTCTGCCTTAAGAAGTTACTGAAGATTAAATGGCAAGACAAGATCCCAGAAACTGAAGTCCTAGAAAGAGTGTCTATGCCCAGTATCCACACTCTACTAATGAAGAATCAGATTCGCTGGACTAGTCACTTGACTCGCATGCCAGATCACAGGCTCCCTAAACGCCCCCAAGGCGGCCAGAGGAAATGCTTTAAAGACACTCTGAAAATCTAACTGAATGCTTTTGGAATTCATCATGACACCTGGGAGACTGCAGCCAGAGACCGAAATTTGTGGTGTGCATCATTACGCACGGGTGCAGTCACTTGTGAGGCAACCAGGACTGCAAGAGCTGTGAAGAAAAGACAGAACAGAAAAACCACCTCCAGAAACATCAAGCATTCTTTGTCCACATTGTCAAAGAACATTTCGAGCCAAAATAGGCCTTATCAGCCATCTTAGAACTCACGGCTCCATACTTTAAACCCCACTGGATGAAATGAATGGTCATCATCATTCCTGATGGACAAACAACAACAACATGTTAAACCAATATCAATACACTGTGATTGATTGATTGATTGATTCTTAATGGCGACTTGAGGAATAACATATCAGAAATCATGTCTTGAAGTAATCATAAGACATTTTGTATCATTAATCATGATTAGATATTATCTTGAAAAACAAAATATCAAATTCATTTATTTATTTTATTTTTGATACATATGTAACTTACAAATCCTTTCAGATTGAAAGATGGAGAATAAACTACCATCAGAGTCAAGATAGAACAACCTGAAGTCTATGTAGGTCAAGTAAGATTAAGTGCAATATAATGTAACAGTTAGTTGAATATCCTTGACAGGATGTTGGAGTCAACCCCAGTATTTGCTGGCTGTTTTTGATTTACTAGATAATTTTACATTGAGTAGTTTGCCTTTGCTCTCTGAATGGCCAAAGTCTGATACCATCAAAATCAACACAATAGCAGAATATAAATTTACTCAGACACTGTGAAAACAATGATATAACATTACCGAGTATCCACTGGGATCAGTGCACAACTCTGCACTCTTGTCTTGACAGTTGAAGATTGCAGTCAAAGGCAGGGGTTAAAGACGCTTGTGTGAATATGGAAGGTAAGGGAAAACCACCATTATTATCCTGTCAAGACTATGAATTTAGAGAGATGATTCTGGGATCAACGTTAATGGCTACCTTGGGATCCTTCATTTCGTACAGACTGCCATGAGCCACAAGTGCCAACATACCATCATCAAGTTACTGATGGCAATACCAACATGAACAAGTGTAAAATAGGAACATGGAATGCCAGGACATAGTTGAGATAGGAAAGTTAGATAATGTAATGAAAGAAATTAAAACTTTGAAGATTAATATCCTAGGCATGAGTGAGATGAGGTGGAGGAGATCTGGTAAAGTATTAACAGACAAACACAATAAATTGTTCGGGAGGTAATACTTACCGAGAAGGAGTAGGACTAATGATTCATGAGTGAACAGCTAATCAATTAATTGTTATTTTATTAAATCAGATAGTTATTATTGTCAAATTCAAAGGTAAACAAAGAGACATACATATTATACAAGTGTAAGCACCAATAACAAGCAGTAATGAATTGGAAATACAAACATTTTATGACAGTAGAAATTGCGATATCTGAAACAAAATCACAAGACATAAAAATAATACTTGGTGCCAAGAGGCTACGTTGTAGGTCCACGGGGGTTATGACGTAGATGAGACTGTAAGCGCGGAAGGTTAACCCGGTCAACAATTGCCCGCAGAAGTCGTTGGATGTGTTGGCCTAAGGGCTCAAGACCGCATCTCTGCTGTAAACAGGCACAACGCAATCATATCTGGAAAAACCCTCCATATAAATGCACAAGAAGAAGAAGGCTGTAACAACAACAACATGGCTGGCTGACATGATAGTCTGGTAGATGCTGAGATTAATGCATTTAACGCAACTCCAATGGCAGCTGACATATAGTTTATTTCTAAGGATACACATCCAAACAAACCTCCGCAGCCAGCAGAGTCAGTCACTCTTTGCTTATGTTCATGGAATTCTCATACACTGTCCACTGTGGATTGAGTCCTTTGTGGCCCATTATACAATATGTACAGTCCAGCTCATGGTATGCTATGACACACTATAATTTCTCTCTGTCGTAATCTAGTGCAGTCCCAAATGCTGGCATACAATAGACAAAGTTATCGAGAAAGTATTGCAACCCCTCGGCCAGAGAGACCGGCAGTAAATATATAGGAGAGTTATATGATGGAGAAAGAGCAGAACTGACAGAAGAAACTAATTTAGAAAGTACACCTATACTAAAAGATGAAGTCACTGGTGCTGTCAAGCATATGAAGAAAGGAAAAACAGCTGGGCCAAATGGAATCATAAGAGAAGAATTAGAAGTACTGGGAGTAGAAATATTAGCTAAAATGGTGAATGATATTTACAACAGTGGGTACATACCTAGTGATATTCTGAAATCTGTGTTTATAGCTCTGCTGAAAAGATCAGAAGATATTTAATACAATGAAGTTTGTAAACTCAACCTCATAAACCATGTCACCAAACATCTCAGAATTATGAGAACAAGGATGAAGATAAAGATGGAAACTGGTGAAGAACAGTATGGATATGTGAGAGGAAATGTTACGAATAATGCCATATTCACATTACAGACACTAATATAGAGCTCAGTTGATACACAGACAGACATATACATGTGCTGTATAGATTATACCAAGGTGTTTGATAAAGTGAAGCGTGATGAAATGATCAAAATGTTGGAAAATATTAATTATAATGGGAAATTAATTATGATGATTAATTATTAATTATGATGATGAATGACATAGACCAAGCATCTCAAATTGACTTTATTCTAATTAGGAAATCAGACAGAAGACTACTATTAGATTCAAGAGCACTCCCAAATACAGATGTTGATACTGATCACAAACCAGTCATAATAAAAAAGATTTCAACATACAGGAAAATAAGAAACAAAAAGGTAACAACACATGCCATCAATTATAGGAGGCTACAGGAAAATACGGTTAAAGACGAATTCAATCAAGAAATCAAAAACCTACATAAGAACATTCTTGATGACCACTCAAGCGTAGATAAGGAATGGATATGTTTCAAGGCTGCCATGCTTGACACACTGGAAAACAAATGTGGAACAAAGAAAGTAAGTCAGGACAAAAGATTAAGAACAGCCTGGTGGAACAATGAAGTTAAAGATAGCATATTCAAAAAGAAGGTATCATTCAAAATGTGGATCACAACTAAATCTGAACAAGACTATGTTACTTATTGAATAGCACGACGAGAGGCCAAACAAACAATTAGATCAAGTGAAGCATGATGAATCGATCAAACTGTTGGAAGATAATAATGACAGGAAAGAGTTTGGAATAATAATAATAAACATATTTACTGCAAACAAGCAGCAGCAATTAAAATGGGAAATAAAGATCACATTTATGAACAGATGAAGCTGGGAGTAAGACAAGGAGGAGTTTTGTCACCAGATCTCATCCATTTCTCTATATCAAATTAATAATGAGAGAGATCAAAGAGGGGCTAGGAATATTAGTTGAAGGTTACAATATAAACAATCTGTGCTATGCAAATGACACGGTGTTGATAGCTGAATGCGCAACAGATCTACATCTTGTGGACATTGTAGTAATACAGACTGCACAAGAGGACTTTTCTTGATGATCAAGAAAACAGAAACAATCATTATATCAAAGAAAAAGATAATACCAACCAAAGAATTATTAATAGAAAGGAAACACTTAACCAAGCTGATAAATTTAAGCTCCATTTCAGAAAATGAAAAGTATCTTAGGCAATAAGTCACCATCATTGAATGTCAGAAAGAGAGTCCTGAAGTGTTATATAAAGCCTGTCTTACTGTATGGCAGTGAATCATGGAACATGAATAAACAAATTCAGAAAAGCCTGGAATCAACAGAGATGTGGATGCTGAGACGAATGTTGTGAATTTGTTGGACTTCCAGAGTAACCAACAATGATTGCCTGGTAAAGGCTAATGCCACTAGAACATTATATACAACTGTAAGAAGGAGACAAACATAGCTCTTTGGTCATGTAATGAGGGGCATTGGAAAACACTGTGATGATTGCATGCTGGATGGACTGAGACAGTGGCATGGTGGGATGTCATCAGCAGATTTGATTCTGAGCACCAGGGACCGAGATCTGTGGAGAGATATGAATGTCTACACCAGCCAGCAAGGCACATGATAATGATGAATGTACGAGTCTAGTCAGTGAGCTTCAGCCAATGAGCAGTGGTACCTTGTCCTAAAAAGAGTTTAATCTGAATAACTGGTGTTTCTGCTAACCTTATGGGAAGGTGAACACCGTGTGGAGTTCAGTGCAATGTAGCAGATTGTGGACCAACAACTCTGAGTTACAATGAGAAACAGTAACAGCCTAGATCATACATCAGCTAGATCATACATCAGCCTAGATCATACATCAGCTTAGATAATACATCAGCCTAGATCATACATCAGCCTAGATCATACATCAGCCTAGATCATACATCAGCCTAGATCATACATCAGCTTAGATCATACATCAGCCTAGATCATACATCAGCCTAGATCATACATCAGCCTAGATCATACATCAGCTTAGATCATACATCAGCCTAGATCATACATCAGCCTAGATCATACATCAGCTTAGATCATACATCAGCCTAGATCATACATCAGCCTAGATCATACATCAGCTTAGATCATACATCAGCCTAGATCATACATCAGACTAGATCATACATCAGCCTAGATCATACATCAGCTTAGATCATACATCAGCCTAGATCATACATCAGCCTAGATCATACATCAGCTTAGATCATACATCAGCCTAGATCATACATCAGCCTAGATCATACATCAGCTTAGATCATACATCAGCCTAGATCATACATCAGCCTAGATCATACATCAGCCTTAGATCATACATCAGCCTAGATCATACATCAGCCTAGATCATACATCAGCCTAGATCATACATCAGCTTAGATCATACATCAGCTTAGATCATACATCAGCTTAGATCATACATCAGCTTAAATCATACATCAGCTTAGATCACACATCAGCTTAGATCACACATCAGCTTAGATCATACATCAGCTTAGATCACACATCAGCTTAAATCACACATCAGCTTAAATCACACATCAGCTTAGATCACACATCAGCTTAGATCATACATCAGCTTAGATCATACATCAGCTTAGATCATACATCAGCTTAGATCATACATCAGCTTAGATCATACATCAGCTTAAATCATACATCAGCCTAGATCATACATCAGATTAGATCATACATCAGCCTAGATCATACATCAGCTTAGATCATACATCAGCTTAGATCATACATCAGCTTAGATCATACATCAGATTAGATCATACATCAGCCTAGATCATACATCAGCTTAGATCATACATCAGCTTAGATCATACATCAGCTTAGATCATACATCAGCCTAGATCATACATGAGATAATTCATCATTCTTCTCCATCTTTCGCTCACTTTAAATTGATTGTCTATAGCTGCAGTGTTTGCCTGTTTGATTACACATACACATCAGTTCAATATCTTGTATATTCAAGAGGCTATCCAATATTTATTTTTTGTTTCAGAAACACACTCATGGTCTTCAAGTAGTCCTTACCTCTCCATACAAGGGTATTCACAAAAGTGGACATATGACAGCATTGACATGAAGGTTGTGAAACAAGGACTGTCGGGTGTTCTGTGTGAGGACAGGAGTCACAGCTTCAGTAAAATGGTAGACATAGCTGGAGGTAGAATCATCCAAGAAATGGCAGGGAACAGCAACTAAGAATCAAGAATGGTTGAGAACAGTTGTAAGGTATCAGTAAATCATGAAAATTGTCAAATGTCAGAAAATGTGTCTTCTTTTGCTAGAACAGGCAGAAGAAACATAAGCGAACACATACAGGAGAGAAACCTTACATGTGTGATGATTGTGGTACTTCTTTTATTCAAATTAACACTTTGAAGCGTCATATGCAAATACATACAGGAGAGAAACCTTACAAGTGTGATGATTGTCGTGCTTCTTATACTCAAGCTGGCAGTCTGAAGATGCACAAGAGAACACATACAGGAGAGAAACCTTACAAGTGTGATGATTGTGGTACTTCGTTTATTCATATTGGCAATTTGAAGTGTCATATACGAATACATACAGGAGAGAAACCTTACAAGTGTGATAATTGTGGTGTTTCTTTCATTCATGCTAAAAGTTTGAAGTACCATAAGCGAACACATAAAGGAGGGAAACCTTACAAGTGTGATGAATGTGGTGTTTCTTTTACTCAACCTGGCAGTTTGAGGTACCATATGAGAACACATACAGACGAGAAACCTTACAAGTGTGATATTTGTGGTGTTTCCTGTACTAAACCTAGCTATCTGAAGATCCATAGGAGAACACATACAGGAGAGAAACCTTACAAGTGTGACGATTGTGGTGTTACTTTTACTCAAGCTGGCAGTTTGAAGCATCATACGCGAAGACATACGGGAGAGAAACCTTACAAGTGTGATGTTTGTGGTGATTCCTTTACTAACACAAGCTCTCTGAGGGTCCATAGGAGAACACATACCGGAGAGAAACCTTATAAGTGTGATAATTGTGGTGCTTCTTTTTCTCAACTTGACCATCTGAAGAGACATAAGAGAACACATACAGGAGAGAAACCTTACAAGTGTGATAATTGTGGTGATTCCTTTACTGACACTAGCACTCTGAGGGTCCATAGGAGAACACATACCGGAGAGAAACCTTATAAGTGTGATAATTGTGGTGCTTCTTTTTCTCAACTTGGCCATCTGAAGAGACATAAGAGAACACATACAGGAGAGAAACCTTACAAGTGTGATAATTGTGGTGCTTCTTTTTCTCAACTTGGCCATCTGAAGAGACATAAGAGAACACATACAGGAGAGAAACCTTACATGTGTGATGATTGTGGTGCTTCTTTTACTCAACTTGGCCATCTGAAGGTCCATAAGAGAAGACATACAGGAGAGGAAACCTTACAGTGTGATTATTGTGGTGCTTCTTTTATTGAAATTGGCGCTTTGAAGTGTCATAACGCGAAGACATACGGGAGAGAACCTTACAAGTGTGATGTTTGTGGTGATTCCTTTACTAACACTAGCACTCTGAGGGTCCATAGGAGAACACATACCGGAGAGAAACCTTGTAAGTGTGATAATTGTGGTGCTTCTTTTTCTCAACTTGACCATCTGAAGAAACATAAGAGAACACATACAGAGAGGAAACCTTACAAGTGTGATAATTGTGGTGATTCCTTTACTAACACTAGCACTCTGAGGTCCATAGGAGAAACACATACCGGAGAGAAACCTTATAATGTGATAATTGTGGTGCTTCTTTTTCTCAACTTGACCATCTGAAGAGACATAAGAGAACACATACAGGAGAGAAACCTTACAAGTGTGATAATTGTGGTGCTTCTTTTACTCAACTTGGCAATTTGAAGTACCATAAGAGAACACATACAGGAGAGAAACCTTACATGTGTGATGATTGTGGTGCTTCTTTTATTGAAATTAGTGCTTTGAAGCATCATATGCGAAGACATTCAGGAGAGAAACCTTACAAGTGTGATGTTTGTGGTGATTCCTTTGCTAACCTAGCACTCTGAGGGTCCATAGGAGAACACATACAGGAGAGAAACCTTACAAGTGTGATGATTGTGGTGCTTCTTTTACTCAACTTGGCCATCTGAAGGTCCATAAGAGAAGACATACAGGAGAGAAACCTTACAAGTGTGATTATTGTGGTGCTTCTTTTATTGAAATTGGCGCTTTGAAGTGTCATACGCGAAGACATACGGGAGAGAAACCTTACAAGTGTGATGTTTGTGGTGATTCCTTTACTAACACTAGCACTCTGAGGGTCCATAGGAGAACACATACCGGAGAGAAACCTTACAAGTGTGATAATTGTGGTACTTCTTTTTCTCGAACTTGACCATCTGAAGAAACATAAGAGAACACATACAGGAGAGAAACCTTACAAGTGTGATAATTGTGGTGCTTCTTTTACTCAACTTGGCAATTTGAAGTACCATAAGAGAACACATACAGGAGAGAAACCTTACATGTGTGATGATTGTGGTGCTTCTTTTATTGAAATTAGCTCTTTGAAGCATCATATGCGAAGACATTCAGGAGAGAAACCTTACAAGTGTGATGTTTGTGGTGATTCCTTTGCTAACACTAGCACTCTGAGGGTCCATAGGAGAATACATTCAGGAGAAAAACCTTACAAGTGTTATGATTGTGGTGCTTCTTTTGCTCAACTTGGCAATTTGAAGTACCATAAGAGAACACATACAGGATAGAAACCTTACGTGTGTGATGATTGTGGTGCTTCTTTTAAGCATGCTAGCCATCTGAAATACCATAAGAGAACACATACAGGAGAGAAACCTTACAAGTGTGATGATTGTGGTGCTGCTTTTGCTTATGCTAGTAGTCTGAAGAGCTATAATAGAACACATTCATGAGAGAAACCTTACGAGTGTGATAATTGTGGTGCTTCTTTTAATCATGCTAACAATCTAAAGGACCATAAGAGACGACATACAGGAGAGAAACCTTACAAGTGTGATTATTGTGGATCTTCTTTTATTGAAATTGGCGCTTTGAAGTGTCATACGCGAAGACATACGGGAGAGAAACCTTATAAGTGTGATAATTGTGGTGCTTCTTTTACTCAACTTGGCAATTTGAAGTACCATAAGAGAACACATACAGGAGAGAAACCTTACATGTGTGATGATTGTGGTGCTTCTTTTATTGAAATTAGCGCTTTGAAGCATCATTTGCGAAGACATTCAGGAGAGAAACCTTACAAGTGTGATGTTTGTGGTGATTCCTTTGCTAACACTAGCACTCTGAGGGTCCATAGGAGAACACATTCAGGAGAGAAACCTTACAAGTGTGATGATTGTGATGCTTCTTTCACTCACCTTGGCCATCTGAAGGTCCATAAGAGAACACATACAGGAGAGAAACCTTACAAGTGTGATGTTTGTGGTGATTCCTTTGCTAACACTAGCACTCTGAGGGTCCATAGGAGAACACATTACAGGAGAGAAACCTTACAAGTGTGATGATTGTGATGCTTCTTTCACTCACCTTGGCCATCTGAAGGTCCATAAGAGAACACATACCGGAGAGAAACCTTACAAGTGTGATGATTGTGGTGCTTCTTTTACTCAACTTGGCCATTTAAAGAAGCATATGGGAATACATCATCATCATGTGCCCTGTCAGATGGCTTAGGTGTACATGTCTTTTCATATTATCAAAGAATTCTTTTTGTCTCTGTCTTACAGTTGTGTGTAATATTCTAGTGTCATTAGCTTCTTCCAGGCAATCATTGCTAGTTACTTTGGCTGTCCAATTTATTCACAACATTTGTCGTGAGAGCCACATCTTCATTGCTTCCAACCTGTTTTTAATTTGTTCAATTGTGTTTCGCAATTTACTGCCATACAGAAGACATGTTCTATATCACATTTCAGCACTTTTTTCTGACATACGATGATAGTGAATTACTGCATAACATACTTTTCATTTTCTGAAATGCAACTTTAATTTGACCTGTTCTGCTCTTAATCTCTATAAAATATATCTTCTGTCTGGTGTTATAATTACCCCTGGGTATTTAAACGTACCAACATGGTAAAGCATTTTCCCTTCTGTTGTTATATCGTATTTTGGTGTCATCTTTTTCTTTGATATAAACAGTGTGTCTGTTTTCTAAATATTCAAGGAAAGTCCTTTATTGCAGTCTATATTACTACAATGTCCAAAAGTTGTAGATCTGTTGCATTCTCGGCTTTTAATGTTGTATTAGAGAATGTTCCGTTGTTTGTCCATCAAGAGTGATGATGACCATTCATTTCATCCAGTATGGAGCTGTGAGTTCTAAGACGGCTGATAAGGCCTATTTTGGCTCGAAATGTAAGAATGCTTGATGTTCCAGGAGGATCTCCTGCAGTGGTTTTTCTGTCCAGCCTTTTCTTCACAGCTCTTGCAGTCCTGGTTGCTTCACAAGTGACTGCACCCTTTTGTAATGATGTACGCCATGAATTACAGTCTTTAGCAGCAGTCTCCCAGGTGTCAGGATGAATTCCAAAAGCTTTCAGTGAGACTTTCAGAGTGTCTTTAAAGCGTTTCCTCTGGCAGCCTTGGGAGCGTTTACCACAACGCAGCTCGCCGTAAAAGATTTGTTTAGGGAGCCTGTGATCTGGCATACGAGTTAAGTGACCAGCCCAGCGAATTTGATTTTTCATACCCCTGGGTATTTAATACAGGGTGTTAGAGAATACATGCAGGAGAAAAACTTACAAATGTGGTTGTTGTGATTCTTTGTTTACTCGTGATGGCAGTCTGATATTTCACAATATAAATCATTCTGGAGTGTCATGTCTATGGTGTTTTTAGACTTATTTAATATTATCATGTGACACAAAAGAGAACTCTTAGAAATGTGATGTCTGTGGTTTTTTTACACTTATTTTAATGTCTTCATGTAAGACAAGAAAACACGAAAGAGAGAGATCTCTTAGAAATGTGATGTCTGAAGTGTTTTTACACTTATTTAATATTCTCATGTAACACAAGAATACACAAAAGAGAGAACGCTTAGCAATGTGATGTCTGTGGTGTTTTTACACTTATTTTAATGTCTTCATGTAAGACACAAAAACACAAGAGAGATAACTCTTAGAAATGTGTGTCTGTGGTGCTTCTGTTACTTAAGCCTGACATGTGAAGAACCTCAGGAGAACGCTTACAGGAAGGAAACTCTATAAGTGTATTAATTTTGATGTCTCTTTAATTCCAATGCAAGTTCTAAAATACCTCAGAATTATAACTGTGAGCTTTATCAAATCAACCATATCCCAGGAATGCTAACCTGGTCAAAAATGCACGCAAAAGCCGGATGTGTTGACCTAAGGGTTTCCACCCAAGGGAGCCTAACGCACACCGCAATCACATCTGAAAAAACACTCCGTGTCACAGGATAAATTAACTTGTCAGTCGATCGATGACAACCAGGCCCGACATTATTTTGCTAACACAATTGACTCTTTTATGGTGAACAAACTGAGGGAAATACGTCGGTACAGATTCTCGACACCTGGTCAACAGTGTGTATGAGATCAAAGGGAGTCACGTCGAGTTGTCTACACACAGTCGACAGTTTGATGACAGGATGTTGTTCGAGAGGTGTGTACTGGCGACATTTGTCTACAAAAACGAAAGTTGGCCGTTGCAAGTGATAGACAGAATGTCTGCTAGAGGTCAGAAGGATTCTGTAATGAGAGAAAGGTCTCTGGCTCACAGACAACCCGGATATTTGTTGGATGAGACAAAGAACTCTCCAGATGAAAAGGAAACTTGACAGCTAATTGACTCTGGTTAGTCTGGAAACAGGAGGACAAAGCCAGATTCTGGACTGATTGGCGTCTGGACTTTCTGGTGACTCACTCAAGCACCCTTATAAAACCCAGTGCAGTAAACAGGTGGATGGAATCGAGGAAAACATTCTGAAGTGTTAGAATTGGGGATAATTCCGAGTTGTGTTATATTAGAGGGACTAGCCTATCTTAGTAATGATAGTTATCCGCGGACATAGATCCAATCGGATTGCCTAGTTTCTCGAGTAACAACAGGAATAGACATACGGTAGGCAATTAATTATATCTAACTTAAGAGTATGATTAGGAATATAGTACAGTACTGTGCGGTGATATAATGTATTATAGGTGCAGTGGTAATGTATTATGATTAGTTATAGAATGTTCTATAAGTGCGGTGCTAGAAAGTATCATAGGAGCGTCGGCACTAGTATTCTATTGTGTGGCTTTAATTAGCTTGTGTTATATATCATTTTACTCAGGAAGTTGAGGACAATGTAGTGGAATAATAATTAGAGAGATTAAGGATGGTTGAGAGGGAGGAGGGGAATGTGTAATGGTAGGATCTTCCAGTAGGGCATCTGCTGGGTTTCTACCCGTTCCTTTATTCTTTCCTGGTGTTGCCATGTCTCAGATCATATGATTGAGTTATTTGGCCGTATGACAGAGATCGGATCTCTGTTATAGATCTGAGTGCTGTTATTGGCCTACAATCACCTAATTACGGTCAGGACTGAGTTGCCCTCACCATGATGTTATCTGCTCTACAGGTTCCATGTACAGTTCCCCTTGAGTGTTCCACGTGAGTGTGAGAGGGTTTACTACGAAGAAGCAGTTTCAAAGTTTGACGCAATGATGGCTCAGCATCTGAAGACAGAGGTTGCTGAGAGGCCGCTACATAGGGCTTATACCCAAGTTGGTTTGCGGGAACCTGACTTCTGCTGAGTGGAATTGTATGAACAGAAGTGTTGTGTTTAATGAGTGATAAGCTTCATCACCGAAGATTAATAACTCGCATACTAAGGACATATATATATATCTATATACACATCTACCTAACAAACATTAATAGGTTGTGTTCTAAAAGAGGGGAAAATGTTATAACCAGAAACTAATAAACAGTAGAGTTTCCCCAAGTGACATTTCAGTTAATTGGAAGACTATCAGTTCAAACAAATATTAGGAAACAGAGTAACTTCACCGTGTGGTAAAGTGAAGACCAAGATCAACAGTGTCTATCGGATTACCAGCATCCTGTTTGTTCGAGTGATTGGAGAAAGTCGTCATCTTCTGGGTGAGGTTCACTGTCCGGAAAAAATGGTGCTGTTGTGTGCTAAGCACTATGATGTTACAGACTTTGCTTCTAAATCACTGGTCTACCATTAGAATACACGTCACACATTCTACACCTTATACACACACACACTTCTCCTACATATACTCGTTGCTTTAATAAATTTCTTGTTTTTATTTGTTGAAGCGAGAGTTGTCAAGTCTGTTATGTTGGGGAAGAATGAGAGGGGGCATGATCCAGGGGTGAGTAAGAGTGAGAGGAAGGTGTCTTCAGATTGAGGGAGTGTGTGGACGGAGTCTGCTGGATTTCTCCAGAATAGAGATATTGAATTAAAAACAAATGTGGGTGTCGATTCTCTTCACTCCAGGGACGACACTAAAGTGGTAAAGAAGAACAAGTAACTAATACGACATTCATTCTTTACACACACGACACTCCGGATGAACGCAAAGAAGAAGAAGAAATCAACCATATCACCCATCGGATGCCAGTTGATGTAGAAATATGGGGCAAGCACCATATACCCAGTCTAGCTCGTGGTGTGAGAGGTGATCCTTCACTTTACTTTCACAGATGTGATGTTTATGGTTGTTGTGTTCCTCTTTATTCAACACTTGTTAGTCTCTAATGAAGGGGTATCACAGTGAAGAGGCTATCACAGTGATCTTGACAGGAACCGCCACAAAGCATGTGCCAAAATATCTCTGGTAGATAACTCAATGAAAGTGATACTGGTCGACTGTGCTAGGCCGGTCTTCCCTGCCCTAACAGCCCGTGTAAACCATTTCTGTGTAGTGTATATACTATATACTATGTATATACAAATGTGTAGGTGTGCCTATAATTTAACCCTGTACATTTACAAATAATGATGGCTATCACAACTGATTAGAAACCCACACAAAATAATATTGCCACGCTAGTCTCTCACATGCACTTTGACAACTGTTACTGCCACAGTCTGACAGGGAAACAGTGATACTGACTGAGCTGTCCATGGGTTTCATGAATAAATGTAACATTTGTTTGCCTTGTGTTTGTGTTCTTTATTTGTGTAAAATTGAAACTGTTTTCATGGTTTAGTTTATCGTATTTCAGAATTCACTTGATTAACTTGAATAGTTAACTTTGTTTAACTGGTGATGGGACTTCTCAGTTGTGTGCTCTTGTGTAATAAATCAGAAATTGTTATTCTTTGTAACAGACATTAATGTAATATCACCATTATGAATAATCATAAAATTATTGACATTTGCAAATTAAACAAATAAAGTTGGTTGATTATGTTAAAGCTGAGTGGCTCTGTGATTGATGGCTGACTAAAAATGTCTTTGTTCACTTACTGGGGTGGAGATAATAGTACAGGACTGTCTTCTTTGAAGTGGTAATGACAAACAACATAACTTGTAGTGTTATTGATTTGTTGCAGGATAATATTCTTTGAATATTTAAGTTTCATCTGTTAGGGTTTTCAAAACACTGTTCTCTTGGAGTGTGACCGGTAAGCTGTGGTAACAGATGTCTCTTGACAAACTTGTATTTGATCAGCTTTCTATTACAGCTGTTCTCTTACAATAAAAGAAGGGGTATTTGTAGTGGTGGTTGGATAGCCACTGCAGTGAAGTGACTTGCCTGCTGGCACGGGGATCAAGTATTTGAATACACATAAGTGCAGATTTTTCTTTATTGACCTGGGCTCCAAAGTCAACCATCCTAAACATTGACCTGGGCTACAAAGTCAACCATCCTAAAACATTGACCTGGGCTACAAAGTCAACCATCCTAAAACATTGACCTGAGCTCCAAAGTCAACCATCCTAAAACATTGACCTGGGCTCCAAAGTCAACCATCCTAAAACATTGACCTGGGCTACAAAGTCAACCATCCTAAAACATTGACCTGAGCTCCAAAAGTAACCATCATATAACTGCACCTGGGCTTCAATGTCAACCATCCTAAAACTGACCTGGCTCCAAAGTCAACCATCCTAAAACATGACCTGGGCTCCAAAGTCAACCATCCTAAAATATTGACCTGAGCTCCAAAGTCAACCATCCTAAAACATTGACCTGGGCTCCAAAGTCAACCATCCTAAAACTGACCTGAGCTCCAAAGTCAACCATCCTAAAACATTGACCTGAGGCTCCAAAGTCACCATCCTAAAACATTGACCTGAGCTCCAAAGTCAACCATCCTAAAACATTGACCTGTGCTCCAAAGTCAACCATCCTATAAACTGACCTGGGCTCCAAAGTCAACCATCCTAAAACATTGACCTGGGCTCCAAAGTCAACCATCCTAAAACATTGACCTGGGCTTCAATGTCAACCATCCTAAAACATTGACCTGGGCTCCAAAGTCAACCATCCTATAACTGACCTGGGCTCCAAAGTCAACCATCCTATAACTGACCTGGGCTCCAAAGTCAACCATCCTAAAACATTGACCTGGGCTCCAAAGTCAACCATCCTAAAACATTGACCTGGGCTCCAAAGTCAACCACCCTAAAACATTGACCTGGGCTCCAAAGTCAACCATCCTAAAACAGGTCGCAGGAAATGTCTGGGGAAGTCAAGGCAGCCCACTTGACATTGACCACATGACCCCTCGAGTGCTGATTGGTCTTTAAGTTGTGGGGCTGGCACCATTAAACCCATTACACCTCTTTGCATCTGAAAAGTTCCTGTACTTTAGTGACCTACTTGTAACAGCTTTTCCCTTTGTGCCTTGTCAGAATTTTGATACAACTTTACTTTCTGGGAACTCACACACTTTTTCAAACTTATATATCTTGAAAAAAATGACAGCTGTTATCTTGGCCTTTGATCTGATTGAATGATAAGTATAACAGTTATATTTAAATGTGTTGAGAAAATAATATTTTTAATTTTCTGACGCACAATGTCACATTTAAAAAAGTAAGTTACATATCGTTTACAGGACGTCGCAGTCAACACCAGCATTTTTTGCTGTTGTGATCACTTGACAAGTTTACGTTCAGTAGTTTGCCATTGCTTTCTCAATGATCTGCACCCATACCATTTCTTTAAAAAAAAACAACGCAAGATGGTTGCTGTCAAATCGCCTACAGCCTTGTTTCGAACATGGGTATGCGGAATACAAATTGCGTCCGTATCCCCTTCGCTACGGAGCCAGCAATGTCACATTAGTGAATCAATTTATTGTTAAGAATTCTTTTCACAAAATCTCATGGTATGTCTTGACAGATGAGAACAGCCATTATTGCTTATAAAATGTCACCCATGTTGTAAATTTTCAGTATTGGATCATCTGAGTAATCTTGAGCATCTGTCATACTGAATAAAATAGTTGTACAGAATAGTGTACACATTTGAGATGGTTTATTAATAATTACACGAAAGATGGTGAACAATAGTGAGATTGTTTATTATACATCCTCCAGACGACTGAGTTTTAATTCTTAAGGCTGATCACTAGTGTTGATGTAGGTCAGCATGGCAGAGTGGATAAGAACACGTGTTCTTAAACATCCGGTATGTTGATGCAGAAGGTAAGGGGTTCAACCTCTACACTAGACAGTTGGACTAAAATGTTGACCTATCGTCCTTGACTTGGGGTGTAAATTACAAGTACCTCTGAAGTCGGAGTGGGTTCGCCATGATGGCGAAGGTCACTGTTAATAGTGAAAGCAAATCCACACACAAATTCAATCCAGCACTGCTAGAAATAGTGTCTGGACTTCGCTTGAGTTCTGAGCTGGGGGAAAAAAAAACTAGTGTTGATTTCATCTTTGCATCTGGTTCCATATTTCTGATATAGCAGCCGGGGGCGCACAGTTGATGGTGAGTGCCCACCCTGGCAATATACAGCCATGACTTGTGCATTCATCATCTCTGGCAGCTGCTGACCTTCATGTGGCAGAACTGTTTGAACTAACAGCAGAAGGGGTGACGGCGAGTCTCTGGTGCCGTAAAACCAGACTGCTCTAGATATGTATTTATGTACATACATGCACAGACACGTGTGTACATACATATATACACATCTAAACTCGAGTAAGACCACAGTGAATTCTAGCAAAAGTAAGGTGCTGAAGATGCAGGCAACCAGCCAGGAGGTGCGCAAAAGCATCAGGATACCAAGTAAACACTATATGAAAATATCTATTACTACAAAATTGTGTGGTACCCAAGAGATGTGCAGTACTGACCCTGTGCCTTGAAATAGTCCAATCACAATGACTGGAGGTCTTTCTCGGATATCCCGTGGAGCCAGGTGACCTGAGAATAGAGCATTTGGCCATACCAAAGAAAGACTGAAAACAATGTACTGGAATGCAGATAGGGGGCAGCAATTAAAAAAAAAAATTTGACTTAGAAAATATCTTGAACAAAGAACAAGTAAATATATGTTGCTTGCAAGAAACTCAACAAAAAAGACAAAAGGGTGGGATACGGACCCTTGTAAAGAATAACACTACTGCTTCCCAAATTGAAGTATACATGGAAGGGGCCGAGTATCAGACTCTAAAACTAAGACATAGTACAAATCTACATCTGATCAATTACTAGTGTCAAAGTGATCGCCCGAGGGCACTAGTATCTTCTTCTGCTGCGTTCATCCGGAGTTGTTTTTTTTTTCGGATGTGATTGCGTTCTGCCTGTTTACAGCAAAGCTGCGTTCTTGCGCCTTTAGGCCGACACATCCGACTTCTGTGGGCATTTGTTGACCGGGTTAACCTTCCCGGGGGCACTAGTATTATTACCATTAAAAGAACAAATTATTGCGTGTGGCGATTTTAATAGCCACTCCCAGAGCTCAGACTATGATCACGTAGACCAAACAGGAAAGAAACTGGCAGAATGAGAAAATATTTATCTTGATTAACAAGCCGTCTGACCCACATACCTTCTACTCTAGATCTTGGCACACTATAACTACACTATGTAGAAAGCAAGCAGAGACAAACCCAGCCCAGCGCACCACAATAAACCCCAGAACACAAAAGCCAAATTACAGAATGACAAGTTGCAGGCTAGACTGAAAAGCTTGCAGAAGAAAACAGTTACTGAACTTTGAATGAGACACAAGGAAGTTGTGGAAGCTAATAAAACAACTTGACGAAGGCACCGGGAGAAACTCAAATATTACACTACTAAAGACGGAAACATCCTAACAGGAAAGCGAAGCAGCCCACCATTTTGCGAAACTCGTTTGCACAAAATAACAATATCGAAATTAGCCAAGAGATTCGAGAGAAATTGTAACATACATGGCAGAATTAAATAGTACACGAGGCGCTGGATGCACCTATCACACTCAGTGAACATGAGCTAGCAAGCAATATCAAAATTGAAAATGAGAAAGTCACCAGGAGCCAACAGTTCTTCCAATGAAATGATAAATAACCTGGGAACAATGGTCACAACAAAACTGCTGCAGATCTTCATCAAATGCTGGACCTTAGGGCAAAGTTCCAAAACCTGGAGAGAAGCAATCATGATACCTCTCCTAAAATCAGGGAAAGACAGTTCCAGTGCCTCCATCTACAGATCATTAGCTTACCAGCTGTCTCTGCAAAACAGTGGAGCGTGTCTGTATGCCACTTGTTGGGGTGTTGTTAGTAAATATATTGTGGCAGGTGGTGACAGTGACTACTCTCTCTCTCTCTCTCTCTCTCTCTCTCTCTCTCTCTCTCTCTCTCTCTCTCTCTCTCTCTCTCTCTCTCTCTCTCTCTCTCTCTCTCGTTCACTTTGCTTGCTCACAATACCTTCTAGCAGGTGTATAGGAGTCAACACACGTCAGCAGCTTGGTAACGTTTATTTCACACTGATGCATGAACAAACAAACCTCTACAGATAGCCGAGATTAACTTTCGCTCTGGCGCTAGTTCACTCACCACTAGACAGTACGCTTTGTGAACATCTTTCACAACTTTTATTGCCACTGTAGCTCATGTTATGTTGTTTCCTTACAATCGCTCTCTATCTGTCGCAATCCGGCGAGTTGCCACTCTTAGCTCACTACGGTGACTTACAATCGGCCTCAATGGAAATCACTGTAACGTTCTGACGGAATCTAATTGTCGGGCAAATGTATTTCCAACCTTGGTGTTGAAAAATGTCTGCTATATAATGTACTGTAGCAAAAGAATTGCGTTGTGTATACTCAACGAACTGTCCCGTGTTGTCTGAATGTCTCGAGTCTAGTCAGTTCCCCTTAAAATAGTCGCTGGTGACCCCTGCGTTTCCCATGAAACGCCGAGCTAACTGACAACGGTTAGCCAATTCTCCACTCTGTTGTCTTACTTCTACTGACAAAAGTTAACTCTTTCTTTACATTGGTAGTTTGTGTGCTTAACTCTTTCTGTTCTATGACATCATCATTAATCATAGACTAATCTGAGGCATTGAAAGCGAAAACATTCTTATGCCACTTATGCCACAGCAGGCAGACTTCAGACAGTGTTACTCTATGAAAGATCAGACAATGTACCCCTCTCAAGAAATTGGGGATGCATTCCGAGATAGGAAACTGGTGCTTGCGGCATGCATAGATCTAAAGAAAGCTTTTGACAATGTCTGGAAAGAAAGTCTATTGAAGAAACTACGCAACTAAAAAGTGAATGGAAGAATTTACAAATGGGTGAAAGCATACTTGCACAACAGAATAGCCGTACAGATAGACGGGCTCAAGTGCAAGAAAGTACTACTGCGTCACGGTGTTCCCCAGTCTTGAATCCTGTCCCCCACACTTTTTCTAATCATCATAAATGACCTTGTAGCTAAACTACCACATGGCATGAAGACCTGGTCTTGTAGAGCACAAATGAATATGCATCAGTGGCCACCAGATCACTAGAAAGAACTGTAAATATATTAGTTGCATGGCAAATAGATGGTGTGTCAGCATAAACACTGACAAGTGTAGCACCTCCTTTAATAAAAGGCAGGCATCATTCAGATAAATGGAAAACCTCCAAGAGAAGATGAACCAACATATCTTGGAGTAATATTTGATGCCAGACTGACATGGAGAAAGCACATCTACAAAGCAGTGACCAAAGCCAGAAGTAAGATAGTCATCCTGAGAAAATCAAGTGGAGCCACATGTGAGCGAGAGAAATACATGGCAAAGTTTATCAACAGAACACACGACTATGCTTGGAACCCTGCATGGCGTTTAGCATCAAAACCACACTACAAGAGCTGGAAAAGGTGCAACATCAAGCACTTTCACCACAGGAGGGATGAGATTAACCCCTATAGTGGCGATGGGAATGACATAAGCATTGAGCAAGTGAAGAGATATAAAAACGCTAATACAAGCAGAAAAGTTCCTCAGCATGCCAAGCTATCCTACGAAGAACAGGTTTGAAACCCAAGCCGGGGGGAAGGTTGAAAAGAAGCAGTTTTGTCCACCAGGCCAAACGACTCTGCGGAGAAACCATTGATCTGCCCACAGTTGGTATCCCCCGAAAGCTAGTCACAGAACGAACTTCGTGAAAAGAGGACATTATCACTACAAATTCAGAAAAAAGTGGGGGGGGGGGGGAATGCTGTTCGAAATGGAGGTGCGGGAGTGAACATAGAATACCCAAACAATACTAGGGACACGACCAGAGTACCAACATGACAGAGACATTATTAAATACCAATCACCAATAGGAGTGTATATCTATATCTTGTACGTATTTCCACATATAATTGATAGGTATACACTCCGACGACAGTCAGGGCCCTCCGTGCCCAGGAAACATTTATTGCATCCATCGATGGGTCTAGTAGTCCACGAAACACTGAACTGGAAGTGATCGACAACATCACCATATGAGGCCCTGTAAGGGATGATTTTTACGCTAAATAATTTGGGATCGTAATTCGGAAGAGTGCCCCCGAAGGCACATCTTTTAGTTCTTAACACAGAGCCGTCCATGTAAATGATGACAACACCCGGACACGAAGTGGTAGAGGAAGCAGGGGGTGGTGGAAGGGGAGAAGAAGAAGAACAAGTAAACATTAGAGCATCCAGGGCACGAGAAAAATGATGCATGTGGACCAAATCACACTGACGCAAATTCAACACACGTGAGATGGATGAGAAGCTTGAAAAGATCCGCCAACATAACTCTACGAAACCCAGTAAGAAATTATGTTATCAGAGAAACAGTGGCATCAACACCCTGTATCACATACACTGAAAGGCAGAAGATGTTTAGGCCATCTCGTTAGAATGCAACACCATCAACTGCCAACACTGTACTGCATCAAAGAATATCTGATACGAGAGAAACAGGACGGCCGAAAAGAAAATGGATTGACGACATCAAAGACGTTATACAATCACATGGAATGGCACTATCCAGGTGCCACCGATCGGGCGCTGTAACGTCAACTGTTCCTCATCACGATGCTTGAAGGCAAAAGTGGGAGATGGTGATGATGATAAACAATGAGACATCAATATTTCGGTAACCATTGAGATCAATAAAATAAATTCACAAATGACGACAGGGCGGTAAGTTGAAATCCCGGATTGATCACAATACATTTCAATTGTGATATTGTCTGTGTGTTGTAATCTATATTATCAACCTTCACTTCTGTGATCAATACCTGCTAATTTATATCTGGTATTATATTATATGCCCGTCTCCCTGGCCTAGAAGTTAACGTCTTTCTCCGAAATCCTGTATACTCTCGTGAGTAACGTGACGTGCGCGAGAATTGGTAGCTGTTCTCGCCGCGTCGGTAACTTACGGGGTATGTGAGCTGGTCGCCCAGAAAGCAATGGCAAACTACTGAGCGTAATCTTGTTAAGAAATCAACAATCAGCTGAAAGATGCTGATGTTGACAGCGATGTCCTGTAAAGGATATGCGAATAACAACAATAACAAATTATATTATATGCCGGCTCTTTCGCGATGAGGTTACGGACGCATTTCGTAATCTCACATACTGGCGTTCGAAACACAGCTGCAGGCGATTTGCTTGCAGACCGTCTTGCCTTGGTTTTTTTACGAAATGGTATGGATACCGGTCGTTCAGAAAGCAATGGCAAACTACTGAACGTAAATTTGCCAAGAAATCACAACAACAAATGCTGGTGTTGACCGCGACGTTCTGTAAAGGATATGCAACTAATTATATTATATATTATTATTGTTTCGTAGGTCCGCATAGCCGAATGGGTAAGAACGCGTGTTCTTAAACATCCGGTGTGCTGATGCCGAGGTTAGCGTTTCAACCCCTACACCGGGCAGCTGGACTAAAATGTTGACCTGTCGTCCTTGACTTGGGGACGTTAATTACAAGTACCTCTGAAGTTGGAGTGGGTTCGCCTGGTGGCGAGGGACACTGTTAATAGGGAAAGCTAACCCACACGCAAACATTCAGTCCATGACTACTATAAATAGTGTGTATGGACCACGCTTGAGTTCAAAAGCGAGCGAGCGCAATATATACATATATATATATATCACAAATACTGAAGTATTGGAAAGATCAGGTTGTGTGACAGTTTATTCCATGCTCAGTCTTCGTAGACTTAGATGGATAGGACATGTTAGGAGGATGGATGATGGTAGAATACCAAAGGATATCTTTTTTGGTGAATTACAGATGGGTAGGAGATCTCAGGGTCGGCCTCTACTACGATACAAAGATGTGTGTAAGCGGGACATGATTGATACAGGCATTGATAATGCACATTGGGAGCAAGTCGCCGCTGAACGTGTTGCATGGAGGGCAAATATCAGAAATGGAATAAAGTCAAAGGAGAAAATTATTGCAGAAAAGTCACACACCAAGCGTTTGAGACGTAAGATGGTGCATGATGGTGGAAATGACCACGTGTTCACATGCACCCACTGTGAACGGACATTTACAGCACAAATTGGCCTTATCAGTCACACTCGCTACCGCCATAGTTAAAAGTTATTATGCCTTTTTAGAGCACAAACTATCGTCTGTCAAGACGGCAAGGTGCCAACTGTGATATATATATATATATATATATATATATATATATATATATATATATATATATATATATATATATATATATATATATATATATATATATCTTATATATAAAAGGCGATCTCCGTCTGTCTGTCTGTCTGTATGTCCATATGTCCTTTATGCGCTCGCGAACGGCCCATCCGATTGAAATGAAATTTTCTACACGTCTTCCTTGCATTCCAGCGCAGCCTACTGTCATATTTTTTTAGTGTGAAATCGGCTGCTTACCCAGTATTATTTCATTTTTCATTATAATTTCATATATCTCAGGGGACTTAACTCTGTAAAAGTTATTTCAAGGGGCATAACTTTTCTGTATAACTTATAGTCATATTGTGGCATCGTTTTAAAAGATTTATAAACTCTTTGTCCATAGTTATATACCGGCATATGAGTTATAATAAATAATGATACAATCTGTAAGGCATTTTCAAAGTTTTCATTAAAAATAATGCATAATGCATAACATTGTAACTCATCTTTCTATACTTAAGAAGTTATCTAAAAGATGTTGAACAATATCATCGCATCTTTAGTGTTTTCCGCCATCATATCGGCACGATTCGCTTGACAGCACTTCTCAGCGCTATCAAGCCAAGACGCCTTACACATTTCAAGCAGCCTGATACGGGGGAAAATGGCACGTCGTAATAGCACAAAGAAACAAGCAGCTTCCAAGATGCATAGTGAGAAAACCGACCAGACTATCAAGAAGACGAACCTGCCTTTGGAGAGTCTGCATGCAAGCTGTAATAAAGTATCTGAACCTACAGTCAATGAAACTACCAATAAGAAGAGCGACGACTACCCACAGACGAACACAAAAACTTGTGAGAGGAAGGAGGACCAAGACACCAGAATCAGAAACACTGATTCAAACACAGTCAGATGGGTGGTCAAGCGGCTAAAAATGGAGCTTACTGATCAACAAATACAGAAGCAGCTGCAGGAAGAAAATCTTCACGTCAACATTTTGAAGGCAGAGCGGATTCTTACCTACTCAGAATTAAATGAGATGCTCCACACCAGGGACTGGGCGAACCCGCGCCGGGTCAGACAGACAGACAGACAGACAGACAGACAGACAGACAGACAGACTGACAGACAGACAGACAGATAGTCGGTAACGGGAACGAGAACTTATATGACTACTTATATGAATTAAATGAGATGCTCCCCACCAGGGACTGGGCGAAGCCGGGCTGGGTCAGGCAGACAGACAGACAGACAGACAGACAGACAGACAGACAGACAGACAGACAGACAGACAGATAGATAGATAGATAGATAGATAGATAGATAGATAGATAGATAGATAGATAGATAGATAGATAGATAGATAGATAGATAAACAGACAGGGAGGGAGGTAGGGAGGGATAGACGGAGGGAGAGACAGAGGGATGGGTCTATTAGACAGACAGACAGACAGACATACAGAGATAGATAGATAAACAAACAGACAGACAGACAGACACAGACAGACAGACAGACAGACAGACAGACAGACAGACAGACAGACAGACAGACAGACAGACAGATAGATAGATAGATAGATAGATAGATAGATAGATAGATAGATAGATAGATAGATAGATAGATAGATAGATAGATAAACAGACAGGGAGGGAGGGAGGGCGGGAGAGATAGACGGAGGGAGAGACAGAGGGATGGGTCTATTAGACAGACAGACAGACAGACAGACAGAGATAGATAGATAGACAAACAGACTGACAGACACAGACAGACAGACAGACAGACAGATAGACAGACAGACAGACAGATAGTCGGTAACGGGAACGAGAACTTATATGACTACTTATATGAATTAAATGAGATGCTCCCCACCAGGGACTGGGCGAAGCCGGGCCGGGTCAGGCAGACAGACAGACAGACAGACAGATAGACAGACAGACAGACAGATAGTCGGGAACGGGAACGGGAGCTTATATGACTACTTATATGAATTAAATGAGATGTTCCCCACCAGGAGCTGGGCGAAGCCGGGCCGGGTCAGACAGACAGACAGACAGACTGACCGACCGACAGACAGACAGACAGACAGACAGACAGACAGACAGACAGACAGACAGACAGACAGACAGACAGATAGATAGATAGTCGGGAACGGGAACTGAGAACTTATATGTCTACTTATATGAATTAAATGAGATGCTCCCCACCAGGGACTGGGAGAAGCCGGCTGGGTCAGCAAGTATATATATATATATATATATATATATATATATATATATATATATATATATATATATATATATATATATATATATATATATATAAAACAAAGTGTATGTATGTAAATATGTATGTCCTTTATTTTTTCGCTAACGGCCCATCCGATTGAGATGAAATTTTCTACACGTCTTCCTTTCATTCCAGAGCTGCCAACTGTGATATTTTTTTAGTGTGAAATCGCCTGCTTACTCAGTATTATTTCATTTTTCATTTTTCATTAAAATTTATATATAGCGAAGGGACTTAACTCTAGAAAAAGTTATTTCAAGGGGCATAACTTTTAATAACATTGTTGTATAACTTATAGTCATATTGTTGTATCGTTTTCAAAGATTTATAAACTCTTTGTCTATAGTTATATACCGGCATATGAGTTATAATAAATAATGATACAATCTTTAAGGCATTTTCAAAGTTTACATAAAAATAATGCATAATGCATAACATTGTAACTCATCTTTCTATACTTAAGAAGTTATCTAAAAGATGTTGAACAATATCATCGCATCTTTAGTGTTTTCCGCCATCATATCGGCACGATTCGCTTGACAGCACTTCTCAGCGCTATCAAGCCAAGACGCCTTACACATTTCAAGCAGCCTGATACGGGGGGAAAATGGCACGTCGTAATAGCACAAAGAAACAAGCAGCTTCCAAGATGCATAGTGAGAAAACCGACCAGACTATCAAGAAGACGAACCTGCCTTTGGAGAGTCTGCATGCAAGCTGTAATAAAGTATCTGAACCTACAGTCAATGAAACTACCAATAAGAAGAGCGACGACTACCCACAGACGAACACAAAAACTTGTGAGAGGAAGGAGGACCAAGACACCAGAATCAGAAACACTGATTCAAACACAGTCAGATGGGTGGTCAAGCGGCTAAAAATGGAGCTTACTGATCAACAAATACAGAAGCAGCTGCAGGAAGAAAATCTTCACGTCAACATTTTGAAGGCAGAGCGGATTCTTACCTACTCAGAATTAAATGAGATGCTCCACACCAGGGACTGGGCGAACCCGGGCCGGGTCAGGCAGACAGACAGACAGACAGACAGACAGACAGACAGATAGATAGATAGATAGATAGATAGATAGATAGATAGATAGATAGATAGATAGATAGATAGATAGATAGATAGATAGATAAACAGACAGGGAGGGAGGGAGGAGGGATAGACGGAGGGAGAGACAGAGGGATGGGTCTATTAGACAGACAGACAGACAGACAGACAGACAGATAGACAGACAGACTAGATAGACAAGACAGACTAGACAGACAGACAGACAGACAGACAGACAGACAGACAGACAGACAGACAGACAGAAGACAGACAGATAGATAGATAGATAGATAGATAGATAGATAGATAGATAGATAGATAGACAAACAGACAGGGAGGGAGGGAGGGAGGGATAGACGGAGGGAGAGACAGAGGGATGGGTCTATTAGACAGACAGACAGACAGACAGACAGACAGAGATAGATAGATAGACAAACAGACAGACAGACAGACACAGACAGACAGACAGACAGACAGACAGACAGACAGACAGACAGACAGACAGACAGACAGACAGACAGACAGACAGATAGTCGGTAACGGGAACGAGAACTTATATGACTACTTATATGAATTAAATGAGATGCTCCCCACCAGGGACTGGCGAAGCCGGGCCGGGTCAGGCAGACAGACAGACAGACAGACAGACAGACAGACAGACAGACAGATAGATAGATAGATAGATAGATAGATAGATAGATAGATAGATAGATAGATAGATAGATAGATAGATAGATAGATAGATAGATAGATAGACAAACAGACAGGGAGGGAGGGAGGGAGGGATAGACGGAGGGAGAGACAGAGGGATGGGTCTATTAGACAGACAGACAGACAGACAGAGATAGATAGATAGACAAACAGACAGACAGACAGACAGACAGACAGACAGACAGACAGACAGACAGACAGACAGACAGACAGACAGACAGACAGACAGACAGACAGATAGTCGGTAACGGGAACGAGAACTTATATGACTACTTATATGAATTAAATGAGATGCTCCCCACCAGGGACTGGGCGAAGCCGGGCCGGGTCAGCTAGTATATATATATATTGTTTCGGTAATGCTACGGCCATTATAGAGAACCCATCGTTTAGTTTTTGTACGTGCTTTCCCAGTTGGTAAACATGGCGGCTTGTCAATGTTGAATGCGGATTCAAATTTCAGTTTGGGATTGCTTATGACCGAGAAGTTTTCTGGAAGGTTGTTATGGGAGCGAAGTTCTGCAAATGATATGCTATTGAATGTTGAATATTGGACTACATCATTCGGTCAACGTTTATTGGTGTTGAACATCGTCTTAATATCTTACTGACCTCTAATAAATCATTTTAATAAATGTTTGCATATCCTTTACAGGACATCGCTGTCAATCCAGCATCTTTCAGCTGATTGTTGAATTCTTGGCAAGATTACGCTCAGTAGTTTGCCATTGCTTTCTGAGCGACCAGCTCACTTACCCCTAAGTTACCAACGCGGCGAGAACCGCCACCGATTCTCGCGCAGGTTACGTTATTCATGTGGATTTACAGAATTACGGAGAAAGATGTTAAACCCTAGGCCAGGGAGACCGGCATATATAAATATCACAAGACACAAACTTTTCTTGTGATACAATATTACAATAACTGGTTTTCTCAATGTATGTCATATACTGTGCCAGATGCTATTTTTTTTAAGCTTCTTAATACACTGGTTCAGTTCTGGCCATGAGCTCCACATTTGTAATTCTGTAATTTTAGTCCTTTTATTTTGTCTAGTCAACAATTAATGAATGTTTGTAGTTTATTACCAATAATATTAGTGGTCATTTTAAGTTACTGCCCATGTTTCTGATCCACACAGTTCTACAGATTTAATGTTATAATTGAATATTATATTTAATTTCTTTTCACTTCCACAAATATCCTGTTGCTATCAAAGCTCCTCTTGTCTTGGCATTCTTCTTTTAATATCTGTATATGCTCACCCATCTGTGTCTACATTGCTACTTAAATAGGTGTATAATTTTGCCTCAATATCTGTATATGCTCACTCATCTGTCTACATTGCTACTTAAATAGGTGTATAATAATAATCTGTCTACATTGCTACTAATAGGGTATAATTTGCCTCAATATCTGTATATGCTCACCCATCTGTATCTACATTGCTACCTAAATAGGTGTATAATTCTGCCTCAATATCTGTATATGCTCACCCATCTGTGTCTACATTGCTGCCTTAATAGGTGTATAATTCTGCCTCAATATCTGTACATGCTCACCCATCTGTGTCTACATTGCTACCTAAATAGGTGTATAATTCTGCTTCAATATCTTTGACTTTCCCTATGAACTTTTAGACCTAATTGTTGTGGCAATGTCATCAACGAAGTCCAAATTATCGAGTTTCAGTGCACAAGCAGACATTGTTGGGACCAAATTTGCCTAATTTTTAAATGCTCACAACTTTCAAGTTAGAAGCTCACAAAGTAGAATTCTTGCTCATAAGCAACAGTTTACAAGGAGTATTTGTGAGAAGATTTTATTGTTTTTCTCTCCAATTGAAGATGTTATTGAATGTATAAAAGCAGGAAACAGATACAACAAAGAATGGCTGCTGTTATAAGTATTGCATTAACTTTAATGTTTGTATGATGTGTGACACAAGTAATACAGATTTTCCACAAAGCTGTCATGTATTGTTATGTTAAACCAATATCAATACACTGTGATTGATTGATTGATTGACCGATTGATTGATTGATTCTTAATGGGGACTTGAGGAATAACATATCAGAAATCATGTCTTGAAGTAATCATAAGACATTTTGTATCATTAATCATGATTAGATATTATCTTGAAAAACACAATATCAAATTCATTTATTTATTTTATTTTTGCATACCTATGTAACTTACAAATCCTTTCAGATTGAAAGATGGAGAATAAACTACCATCAAAGTCAAGGAAGAACAACCTGCAGTCTGTGTAGGTCAAGGTAAGACTAAGTGCAATATAACGTAACAGTTAGTTAAACATCCTTTACAGGATGTTGGAGTCAACCCCAGCATTTGCTGGCTGTTTTTGATTTACTAGATAATTTTACATTGAGTAGTTTGTCCTTTGCTTTCTGAATGGCCAAAACCTTATACCATCGAAGTCAACACAATAGCAGAATATAAATTTACTCAGTCACTGGGAAAATATGGTCATAGGTGTGACCGAGTATCCATGGGATCATTGCCAACTTTTATAAAACAGTACTTAGTTGTCCATTCATCATTAAAGACATGGCATTCTTCAATCTTATGTTTTTTTAGTGATACTCATTGCTTAAATAACATTCTAACAGTTAGAATTTTACAAAGCTTTAAAAAGGAAATGAAACAAAACCTAATTCCGGTTGCGTGTGAAAATAAAATATTCGGAAAACAAGGAGTAGACTCAGAATAAATTTCAGAAATATATCAAGACTACTACAAAAAATAAATTAATTTGAACATTTTTTTTGTTCACATATCCATTTCAAGACATCACTGTCAACATCAGCATCTTTCAGCTGATTGTTGATTTCTTGACAAGATTACACTCAGTAGTTTGCCATTGCTTTCTGAGCAACCAGCTCACATACCCCTAAGTTACCAACACGGCGAGAACCGCTACCGATTCTCACACAGGTTACGTTACTCACGAGAATATACGGGATTACGGAGAAAGACGTTAACATTGTAAATGTGGAAATAATTTATAACAGCAAAAAACTTTTAAATTAAATATTTTCTTGCAAAATAAATCATTTTATTCACCGGAGAAATATCTGTTTTTCATAAAATCATCCTTATTAACTGTTTACATGTCGATAAATATTTCTCTGTATTAATATCAGTAAATTCGCATTTTAGCATTACATTAGGAATGTAAAGGACTGTTTACAAAAATAGAAAATTAGAAATTTTATCACAAATGTTAAAACAACATTAGCTTAGATCATACATCAGCTTAGATCATACATCAGCCTTAGATCATTCATCAGCTTAGATCATACATCAGATTAGATCATGCATCAGTGACATAAGCCTGGGTCACTGACATTGAGGTGAGTGACCGGGCATGAGGAAGAATGGAGATGAGAGTGGGAGACAGTAAGGTGAGTGACCTGGCTACGAGGAAAACAATCAACCCTCAGAAATAATGGGGCGGATATGAGTGGAAATCCCCAGGGGGGGGGGGGGGATGGGTCGAAGGAGAGTTGTGTGTTGTGTGAAGTGAGGAGACTGGAAAGGCAGTGAGAGAAGAGACCGACTGCGTGTCAGGTCGTTTAAGAGAGAGCTCCGTGTTGTGTTGTTCTTCTAGTTGGGAAGACAGGCCTGAACCCAGAGTGGGTTCTGTATTGAGTGTAGGCCAAAACCCAGAGTGGGTTCTATAGTTGAGCAGTGGCTCCAACCCAATGTGTGGGTTGTATTGTGAGAGATCCAGCCGAGGATTGTAGCTGGATTACCTGTCTTGTGGATTGAGATTAGAAGCAGGCCGTGAGAAGGAATTGATGTGTGCTGGTTAAATTGTGAGGAGGTTATTTATATTCTATGGATTACATTATGTTTCTGGATGTATAAACATGTTCCGTTTGTCCGTCTTATTTCTGTAATAAAGGATTATGTGCAGCCAACGGAATCTTGTTTAATGCCTGGTGAATATGCACTGCGGGGGTGAGTTACATTGCAAGACAGATATCTCCATTGACACACCATGAGTATCGTTACCTAGACAACGACCATCACACAATAATATCATGAGCATATCATCGTAAGAACTTCGTGATATTATCATCAAGAAAGACGTGTGACATTTCTGGGCGCTCGTCACTTAGTAAGGAGTATCTGAGGGCTACGTCCGATTAAGAACATTATAGACAGTGTTGTCATTCTGAGATGTTGGTGGGCTCTTCGCGGAGAGAGGGTGGACAGCGGAGTGTGTTCCACCGTATAAACACTGAGTTTTTCTCCGTGCGGGAACTGGCTACAGCAGTTCACGTCAAGTCCACTACAGGTGAATTGGAACCAACCATATCGCTAAGCGAGTGGGGGTGTCAAAAAAAAAAACAACAGCGGCAGCACAAAAGTCGGTGATAAAGACACGCCATACAGACTAACCGGGAGAGTCCATTACGGTGACAGGTAAATTTGATACCAGGCAGCAGTGCTGAAATTAAAGACGAGTGTTGAATCCAGAGTGGCGAGGGCAGCGTGTGTGTGTGTAGGACGTCACTGTCGGTGATAATGACAGGATTGGGAACCAAAGATAATTGACAGGTGTGTGTGTGTGCTGGAGGCAAGCGCACTGTGTTGTTGCAAGTTGACTGGTCAAGATTATTCGACGCAGTAAATAGGACGGGTGGGTACACCAGCGTCCAGGTACTGGGGAAGTACATGTTTGGAAAACAGAGAAAAATTGGCAGTCGCTAATTTGACGGACAGTTGACTGAAGGGGATAGTAACGGTGCCCCTACCGCAGCCGGGTGGGGCTGTCAAGTTTGTGTGAAAACTGTTTTACGGAGGAATTTTTCACTGAGAGTGATAAAGAGAAATTGAGGTGACATTGTGAGTTGGGGGTGGAAGGAGGAAAGATACTCGGGAATTTCCACGACCTATGGTGGTCAAGCTGACTCATTGTGAATGAACAAAACAAGGCGTTTTGTGTGAAACCAGACTTGATTATTCGTCTTTGTTAAAAGCCCTTTGTGTTCATTACTTTATAATCAGCAAACATTTTGACAACGAATGATGACGTGTCGGCTCCGCGAACATAGTTGCATACAGTTGCCAAAAAGAACTGACTGTACAGAGTGAAAGCGTTGAACATTTATTGCCATTATTTTGATCTTTTCTTTTGGTGAATCTATAACATATATGATACAGCAAAGCGCCATCTCCGCAACGAGAGTAACAACATATCGAAAGAACACTTTGGATAATTATTATTACCGTCAACGTTTCCGACAGTTGGAACTTTTGATCACCACGTGAATTCAGGAACCACTCAACAAACAACAAGTCGCTTTGAAATCCAGCGTCGTAGACATTTCCAGCCGAGGGCGAATAACGTATTAAAAGCGGAACAAAACCTTTTGGTGACTGAATAAATAAGAACTTTTGGCGACGGATTATAGGCGCACATATTTATCGGCCCACCGAGTTAGGACAGTCTGGTTTGCTGCTCATGTGTCTTATAATATATCGTTTCGGGTGTTAATGCTAGTTACTTGTATGTGGTCCGGTGTTTGTCAAGGAGTAGGGGCATTTTTGATTGTTGGTCTCGAATGGTCGGGAGGACCAGGGGCGAAAAATTTATTTTCTTACTGTGCACCAATTTGTTTTCTGGGAGTAAATCGTAGGTCGGTTTGTTTGATTTCTGCCAGTGAAGCAGGTGGTCCCTAGGATTATACACAGTGCCTTTTGGGTCTAACGTCAGATCTGTGTATATTTTCAGTATATATTCCTGCTTTCTTTCTCTCTTTCTTTTCGTTATATTTACATATAATATTTGCTGTGTTCGGATATATGTTATTATTGTGATCTTTCGTCATTTCTGACTGTCTAGTGGTCTGTGTCAATTTATGTTTATATATTACGCGCACTGTGGGTGTCTCTACACAAGCTTGTGGTTGTTACTGTGGTTTATTTCTGTGTGATCATCGTCTCCGTGTACTCAGCTTGTGAAGTCTAGCGTTGGATAGTCATCACTTAGTGTTATCATCCATTTGTTTGTATATGTATTTATATGTATGTTTAACAATATTTCCAGGGACTTTATGAACTTTTGGTCATAGATATATAGATATAAGGGAGTATAGGTGATACTTCCCCCCTCACTACCTAGTGCTTATAGAGTGACTGGGTGAGTACAGAGTGATATTTTAGCACTACGAAGTTACGTACACAAGGGAGTGTGGGTGTACTTAGGGAAGTGACACAAAGACTAACAGCAGAGTCTTACATTTATAGTTGGCTGACAGACAGCAACGTGTCCACAAGTACAAGATGCCTACTTTAATGGACTATATTGAAGCAGGTGAACGAATAGGCCTGAAAGGTAAAGAGTTACAGGAGTATGCCGAAGCAAAAGAACAAAAACAGATTGAAAGAGAGGAGAGGCATACTGAACGCGAGGCAAAGCGTCTACAGGAAGAGAAAGAGACACAAGTAAAACTAGCTGAAATGGAAAACAAGCGTCTACAGGAAGAGAAAGAGACACAAGTAAAACTAGCTGAAATGGAAAACAAGCGTCTACAGGAAGAGAAAGAGACACAAGTAAAGTTAGTTGAAATGGAAATTGAGAAAGAGAAGATCAAGTGTCAGATGCAAACTGAAATCGAGTTAAGAAAACTAGAAATATCTTCGAAAGGTCAAAATGAGGAAAGCAGAAGACCATCGCAGTCGTCACAGAGATTAAAACTGCCATATTTTACGGACCGGGATTGCCTTGAATCCTATCTTGGGAGATTCGAATCGTCTGTAAAAACATTAGGCATTCCAGAAGCAGAGTATGCGATGCGACTGGGCGAATTTCTTACGGGTAAGGCACTAGACACCATGTTCAATTTACCTGTAGAAGAAAGGAACAACTACACTATCTTACGTCAACGTTTGCTGACAAAGTTCCAACTCACTGAGCATGGATATAGGACAAAGTTTAGACAGTTAGTGCCAGAGACAAATCAAGATTTCACAGACTTTGTTAACACAGTCAAGAACACATTTAACAAATGGATGGAGCTCGCAGAAGTAGGGAAAGATTTTAATAAATTAGTAGATTTAGTGTTAAGAGACAAAGTATTAGCTTCATGTAACACCAATTTAGTGGCTTTCTTTGAGGAACGTAAGCCAAAGGACATAGACACAATGTCTCAGTTAGGGCAAAACTATATGACTGCACATCCTAACAGTTCTATTGGTAGAGAGATGAGTGAGGAAATAGTCTGTGCAGCGTACACTAAACAGGACCAGAATCCAGTTATTAGACCAAGATCGAAAAGTGTGGACTCGGCACAGAGGTACGATCAACAAGGACCTAAAGACAATGGTCTCCGTGGCACCCATTTTGGCAAAGCAGGACGGTACCCATACAAAAAAGGGAATTTTAAGAGACGTCCAAGTGGTTATGCCGGATGTTGGAATTGTGGGAGCTGGAAGCACAAAATGGCAGATTGCGATGCACAACCATCAAATGGACCAACGAACAACAGTAAAAGGGAGATCACTTGTTTTAAATGTGGGAAAAAAGGCCATTACAGTTTTGATTGTATTAGTGGAAAAACTGAGCACGCAAATGCAGCCCAAGTTATTGAGACGCTTAACAGTGAGAGTTGCGAGGGATGTAAGCCTCTGTTCGATACAACCAGTAAACCTATACTGATATGCGGGCACCCATTCCCAGCAATGTCATCAGTACATGTCGGAGGGAGTCTGAAGCTGCACCGTGGATTTGTAAATGACAGGCCAGCGTTAACCCTCAGGGATTCTGGATGTACGACCATAGGAGTGAGAAAGACGTTGGTAAGCCCCTCGGATTACATTGGCAAAACGGTCAAGTGTATAACATTTAATGGATCAGTGGAATTTTACCCATTGGCCAAGATCAAAGTGACAACACCATTTATCACAGGAAGAATGATAGCATGTGTACTCGACTCACCAGTGGCAGATCTGATTATTGGGAATATACCAACAGTGAAAGAATGTACAGAAGAAGAAATCGAGAGCTGGTATCAAAAATATGAGGTGAGAAGCAATGCGGTGGTTACTAGAAGACAAACAATATTAGATACGATAGCGGAGGAAGAGATGACACGCGAGGTAGACACAGGCACGGAGGACAAGGATAGTACAACTGAGCAGGTGGAAATGGATCTCAAACAGAGCTTTAGCGACTCCCAGAGACAAGATACTACTCTAGACAAATGTTTCCAAGGGTGTAGTAGAGTAGAAAATAGGCAGTCAAAGAAGGGTAGATGGTGCTTCGAAGTGAAGAACAATATTCTCACTCGCAGGTTTTCAGATGACAAATCTACACGTAGGCAAGTAGTAGTACCTTTAGCATACAGGGAGAGGATTATGAGAACGGCGCATGACATTCCATTCGCAGGGCACATGGGAATAGCGCGTACACAACATAGAGTCCTATCCCAGTTTTATTGGCCAGGGTTTAGCAAAGATATAAAAATATATTGTAGATCCTGTACGACGTGTCAGAAAATGTATCCAAAAGGAAAGACGGCTAAAGCACCGGTACAAGCTACAGATCTGAAAGTCAGACCCTTTCAAAAAGTGGCCATTGACATCATTGGGCCATTAGCAGTGATGTCCAACAGGGGTCATAGGTATATTTTGACCATGGTTGATTTCTGCACCAGGTGGCCAGAGGCCGTTCCGTTAAAATACATTACGACAGAAGCCGTTGCGGAAGCATTGTTAACGTTATTTTCAAGATTAGGTTTTCCTAACGAAATGTTATCAGACAATGGTCGACAATTTACCTCTCAGATGATGAAAGAAGTGAACAGACTGTTGAATATTACACAAGTTTTCACATCAGTTTATCACCCCATGAGCAACGGAATTTGTGAAAAAATGAACGGGTCTCTTAAGCAGATGTTAGCTAAAGTCACGGCAGAGCAACCAAGTGATTGGGATAAGTACTTACCAGCTATCCTGTTCGCATATAGAGAAGTACCGCAAGAAAGCACAGGATTCTCACCATTTGAGTTGTTGTATGGGGCGAACCCAAGAGGCCCCATGACCATATTGAAAGAGTTAATGACAGGGAAAAGTAATGATAGTAATACGATTTCGTCGTATGACTTGGTCGTGAATATTAGAGACAGAATTATTAACGCATGCCAGAATGCACGAGATGCCCTGGAAATGTCAGGGGCTAGATATAGACAGTATGCTAATAGAAAGTCAAAACTGATCTCTTTCCAAGATAATGAGGAGGTATTACTTTTGCTACCAGAAATATCTAATAAGTTGCTAGTAACCTGGCAAGGCCCATTCAGAATTATTAGTAAAGTGTCGGATGTGGACTACATGGTGGAGGTGAAAGGAAAACACAAAGTGTATCATGTTAACATGCTAAGACAATTTGTTCCACGACCAGAAGCCTTACAGCCCGTCACAGAAGCAATTATTGACAACGAGGCGGGTCAGACAGCATGTTCGGTGGTTATTGATGAAGAAGCATCAAGCGACAATGACGTGCAGATGCACTTACCAATCGTAGCACTGAGACAGACAGAAACATGGAGAGATGTGTCCATAAATGACAGCCTGGAACGTACTGACAAAGCAAGGCTGGTAAATATATTACAGAAATATTCAGATGTTCTGACGGATATACCAGGGAAGACTGACTTGATGACACATGACATCAAGCTAATAGAGGACCAACCAATTAGAGTAAAACCATACCCTATCCCACATCATTACAGAGCAGCGGTAGACAGCGAGATAACAGAGTTACTAAAAATGGGGATAATTTCTAGATCAGACTCTCCATACTCGTTCCCCATGGTAATCATTAGGAAGAAGGACAATAAATTGCGACTGTGTATAGATTTCAGGAGATTAAACAGCATCACGATTGTAGATCCGGAGCCCATGGTCAGTACTGATGATTTACTGACGCAAATATCTTCGGCAAAATATTTTAGCAAGCTGGATTTGGCGAAAGGGTACTGGCAAATAACACTGAGCGAAACAGCCAAACCACTAACAGCGTTTGCCACCCCACAGGGGCTATTTCAGTGGAATTATATGCCGTTTGGGCTAGTCAACGCACCAGCAACGTTTGTGAGGATGATGAGAAGACTGTTACAGGGACGCAAGGATGTTATCAATTATATAGATGACATCTGCCTGTTCAGTAAAAACATAGAAGATCACGTGGCAGGATTAGAATCCTTGTTTGGGAGTTTGAGGCAACATAACTTGACTGTGAAGCCGTCTAAAGTCCAAATTGGATATGAGGAAATAAGTTTCCTGGGACATATTATTGGCAACGGGCTATTGAAACCAGAAGATACAAATGTGAAAAAGATTCTGGATATCCAAATACCTAAGACGAAGAAGCAAGTTAGGAGCCTACTCGGGTTAGCAAACTTCTATAATAAGTTTATAAAGAATTTTTCTGCCATCACGTCAGTGTTATCCGAGTTGACAAAAAAGGGCAGACCTAACAAAGTTGTATGGACGCAGCAATGCGATGAGGCACTGAGAAGGATTAAGCAGATATTTTCCAGGTGTCCCATTTTAACACTACCTGATCTGGATCAACAATTTACCCTCCGGGTAGACGCGTCATCGACAGGAATCGGAGGATGTTTGATGCAAGAAAAGAACAACCTCATACATCCAGTACTATACGTTAGCAGAAAACTCACACCACCAGAGGAACATTACTCAACCCTAGAACGTGAGGCCCTGGCGATTGTATGGTCGGTACACAAACTTTCCAAGTATTTGTTGGGCAGACAATTCATCCTGCAAACGGATCACAGACCACTTACATTCATCCATTCGGCAGCAATGAAGAATGCACGGGTTCATCGTTGGAGCATATTGTTGCAGGAATATGCATTTCTGCCGATGCCCATACGGGGCGAAGACAACAACTTGGCAGACTTGCTGTCAAGGAATTATCAAGAGCAGGAGGCCACATAAACTAGTAACAGGTGCTTCTATATAGATATACAATATATACTATATGGGGAGGAATAGGATGGTGGGTTATTAATATATTATATGGGGCGATGCAACGCTTCATCATATGTTCGGGGATGAGTGTTAGTTTACGGGACAAAAGTAGTAGTGGGTCCTTAAAGATATTAATAGATCTGTGGGTACATAAGTATAATGCTTTTCTATGATGTATTATTATTATTATGTATTGTATTAGTTCATGCATTGATACACAAGATAGATGGTTGTATTTATGTGTGATGAATATAGGAGTGTAATATGAGCATTTGATGTATTATGTAGTGTGGTAGCTAGAGTAAGGTGCAGCCATACTTAGGGCTACCCAGGCTATATGTCTGGGTCACATATTTTATAAGTGTTAGTCTCCCAATATTTGAAAACGAAGTTTTCTTTTAAGAGGGGGGTAATGACATAAGCCTGGGTCACTGACATTGAGTTGAGTGACCGGGCAGGAGGAAGAATGGAGATGAGAGTGGGAGACAGTAAAGTGACTGACCTGGCTACGAGGAAAACAATCAACCCTCAGAAATAATGGGGCGGATATGAGTGGAAATCCCCAGGGGGGATGGGTCGAGGAGAGTTGTGTGTTGTGTGAAGTCAGGAGACTGGAAAGGCAGTGAGAGAAGAGACCGACTGCGTGTCAGGTCGTTTAAGAGAGAGCTCCGTGTTGTGTTGTTCTTCTAGTTGGGAAGACAGGCCTGAACCCAGAGTGGGTTCTGTATTGAGGTAGGAACCCAGAGTGGGTTCTATAGTTGAGCAGTGGCTCCAACCCAATGTGTGGGTTGTATTGTGAGAGATCCAGCCGAGGATTGTAGCTGGATTACCTGTCTTGTGGATTGAGATTAGAAGCAGGCCGTGAGAAGGAATTGATGTGTGCTGGTTAAATTGTGAGGAGGATATTTATATTCTATGGATTACATTATGTTTTCTGGATGTATAAACATGTTCCGTTTGTCCGTCTTATTTCTGTAATAAAGGATTATGTGCGCCAACGGAATCTTGTTTAATGCCTGGTGAATATGCACTGCGGGGGTGAGTTACATTGCAAGACAGATATCTCCATTGACACACCATGAGTATCGTTACCTAGACAACGACCATCACACAATAATATCATGAGCATATCATCGTAAGAACTTCGTGATATTATCATCAAGAACGACGTGTGACAATCAGATTAGATCATACATCAGCTTAGATCATACATCAGATTAGTCCATACATCAGCCTAGATCATACATCAGATTAGATCATACATCAGATTAGATCATACATCAGCCTAGATCATACATAAGATTAGGTCATACATCAGCCTAGATCATACATCAGATTAGGTCATACATCAGCCTAGATCATACATCAGATTACATCATACATCAGATTACATCATACATAAGATTAGATCATACATAAGATTAGATCATACATCAGATTAGATCATACATCAGCCTAGATCATACATCAGATTAGATCATACATCAGCCTAGATCATACATCAGCCTAGATCATACATGAGCAAATTTATCGTTCTTCTTCTCCATCTTTCATTCACTTGAAATTGATTGTCTTATAGCTGCAATGTTTGCCTGTTTGATTACACATACACATCTGTTCAATACCTTGTATATTCATGAGGCTATTAATTATTTACTTTTGTGTGTTTCAGAAACTCACTCATGGTCTTCAAGTAGTCCTTACCTCTCCATACAAGAGCATTCACAAAAGTGGACATATGACAGCATAGACATGAAGATTGTGAAACAAGAACTATCGGATGTTCTGTGTGAGGACAGGAGTCACAGCTTCAGTAAAATGGTAGACATAGCTGGGGGTAGCATCATTCAAGAAATGGCAGGGAACAGCAACTCAGAATCAAGAATGGTTGAGAACAGTTGTAAGGCATCAGTACATCATGAAAATTGTTGTCAATTGTCAGAAAATGTGTCTTCTTTTGCTGGAACTGGCAGTCTGAAGAAACATAAGCAAACACATACAGGAGAGAAACCTTACAAGTGTGATGATTGTGGTGCTTCTTTTATTCAAATTAGCAATTTGAAGCGTCATATGCTAAGACATACAGGAGAGAAACCTTACAAGTGTGATGATTGTGGTGCTTCTTTTACTCAGTTTAGCCGTCTGAAATACCACATGAGAACACATACAGGAGAGAAACCTCACAAGTGTGATATTTGTGGTGTTTCCTTTATTAGATCTAGCCATCTGAAGAGCCATAAGAGAAAACATTCAGGAGAGACACCATACATGTGTGATGATTGTGGTGCTTCTTTTATTCATACTAGTAGTCTGAAGAACCATAAGAGAACACATACAGGAGAGAAACCTTACAAGTGTGATGGTTGCAGTGCTACTTTTACTCAATTTGGCAATCTGAAGACCCATAAGAGAACACATACAGGAGAGAAACCTTACAAGTGTGATGGTTGTGGTGCTACTTTTACTCAACCTAGCCATCTGAAGGCCCATAAGAGAACACATACAGGAAAGAAACCTTACAAGTGTGATGATTGTGGTGCTTCTTTTACTCAATTTGACAATCTGAAGACTCACAAGAGGATACATACAGGAGAGAAACCTTACAAGTGTGATGGTTGTGGTGCTACTTTTACTCAACCTAGTCATCTGAAGTACCATAAGATAACACATACAGGAGAGAAACCTTACAAGTGTGACGATTGTGGTGTTTCTTTCATTTACGCTAGCAGTTTGAAGCACCATAAGAGAACACACACAGGAGAGAAACCTTACAAGTGTGATGATTGTGGTGCTTTTTTTCCTCAAGCTGGCAGTTTGAAGGACCATATGAGAACACATACAGGAGAGAAACCTTACAAGTGTGATAATTGTAGTGCTTCTTTTACTCGATATGGTTATCTGAAGGACCATAAGAGAACACATACAGGAGAGAAACCTTACAAATGTGATGATTGTGGTATTTCTTTTGTTCACGCTAGCAGTTTTAAACACCACCGTACAACACATACAGGAGAGAAACCTTACAAGTGTGGTTGTGGTGCTTCATTTACTCATATCAGTTATCTGAACTACCACAAGAGAACACATACAGGAGAGAAACCTTACAAGTGTGATGGTTGCAGTGCTACTTTTACTCAATTTGGCAATCTGAAGACCCATAAGAGAACACATACAGGAGAGAAACCTTACAAGTGTGATGGTTGTGCTACTTTTACTCAACCTAGCCATCTGAAGGCCCATAAGAGAACACATACAGGAAAGACACCTTACAAGTGTGATGATTGTGGTGCTTCTTTTACTCAATTTGACAATCTGAAGACTCACAAGAGGATACATACAGGAGAGAAACCTTACAAGTGTGATGGTTGTGGTGCTACTTTTACTCAACCTAGTCATCTGAAGTACCATAAGGTAACACATACAGGAGAGAAACCTTACAAGTGTGATGATTGTGGTGCCTCTTTTACTCAGTTTAGCCGTCTGAAATACCACAAGAGAACACATGCAGGAGAGAAACCTTACAAGTGTGATGATTGTGATGCTTCTTTTACTCAATTTGGCTATCTTAAATACCACATGAGAACACATACAGGAGAGAAACCTCACAAGTGTGATATTTGTGGTGTTTCCTTTATTAGATCTAGCCATCTGAAGAGCCATAAGAGAAAACATTCAGGAGAGACACCTTACATGTGTGATGATTGTGGTGCTTCTTTTATTCATACTAGTAGTCTGAAGAACCATAAGAGAACACATACAGGAGAGAAACCTTACAAGTGTGATGGTTGCAGTGCCACTTTTACTCAATTTGGCAATCTGAAGACCCATAAGAGAACACATACAGGAGAGAAACCTTACAAGTGTGATGGTTGTGGTGCTACTTTTACTCAACCTAGCCATCTGAAGGCCCATAAGAGAACACATACAGGAAAGAAACCTTACAAGTGTGATGATTGTGGTGCTTCTTTTACTCAATTTGACAATCTGAAGACTCACAAGAGGATACATACAGGAGAGAAACCTTACAAGTGTGATGGTTGTGGTGCTACTTTTACTCAACCTAGTCATCTGAAGTACCATAAGATAACACATACAGGAGAGAAACCTTACAAGTGTGACGATTGTGGTGTTTCTTTCATTTACGCTAGCAGTTTGAAGCACCATAAGAGAACACACACAGGAGAGAAACCTTACAAGTGTGATGATTGTGGTGCTTTTTTTCCTCAAGCTGGCAGTTTGAAGGACCATATGAGAACACATACAGGAGAGAAACCTTACAAGTGTGATAATTGTAGTGCTTCTTTTACTCGATATGGTTATCTGAAGGACCATAAGAGAACACATACAGGAGAGAAATCTTACAAATGTGATGATTGTGGTATTTCATTTGTTCACGCTAGCAGTTTTAAACACCACCGTACATCACATACAGGAGAGAAACCTTACAAGTGTGGTTGTGGTGCTTCATTTACTCAAATCAGTTATCTGAACTGCCACAAGAGAACACATACAGGAGAGAAACCTTACAAGTGTGATGGTTGCAGTGCTACTTTTACTCAATTTGGCAATCTGAAGACCCATAAGAGAACACATACAGGAGAGAAACCTTACAAGTGTGATGGTTGTGGTGCTACTTTTACTCAACCTGGCCATCTGAAGGCCCATAAGAGAACACATACAGGAGAGAAACCTTACAAGTGTGATGATTGTAGTGCTTCTTTTACTCAACATGGTTCTCTGAAGGACCATATGAGAACACATACAGGAGAGAAACCTTACAAATGTGATGATTGTGGTATTTCTTATGCTCACGCTGGCAGTTTTAAATACCACTGTACAACACATACAGGAGAGAAACCTTACAAATGTGGTTGTGGTGCTTCATTTACTCAAATCGGTCATCTGAACTACCACAAGAGAACACATACAGGAGAGAAACCTTACAAGTGTGATGGTTGCAGTGCTACTTTTACTAAATTGGCAATCTGAAGACCCATAAGAGAACACATACAGGAGAGAAACCTTACAAGTGTGATGGTTGTGGTGCTACTTTTACTCAACCTGGCCATCTGAAGGCCCATAAGAGAACACATACAGGAGAGAAACCTTACAAGTGTGATGATTGTGGTGCTTTTACTCGATATGGTTCTCAGAACGACCATATGAGAACACATACAGGAGAGAAACCTTACAAGTGTGATAATTGTAGTGCTTCTTTTACTCGATATGGTTCTCTGAAGGACCATAAGAGAACACATACAGGAGAGAAACCTTACAAGTGTGATGACTGTGGTGCTTCATTTACTCAACTTACCCATCTGAAATACCACATGAGAACACATACATGAAGGAAACCTTCAAATGTGATGATTGTGGTGTTTGTTTTACTCACGCTGGCAGTTTTAAATACCACAAGACAACATATACAGGAGAGAAACCTTACAAGTGTGATGATTGTGGTGCTTCTTTTATTCAATATTGTTATCTGAAGGACCATAAGAGAACACATACTGGAGAGAAACCTTATAAGAGGGATGGTTTTGGTGTTTCTTTTACTCAAGCTGGCAGTTTTAAATACCACAAGAGAACACATACAGGAGAGAAACCTTATAAGTGTGATGATTGTGGTGTTTCTTTTACTCAACTTGGCTATCTGAAGAAACATGGGGAATAATCATCATCCTGTGCCCTGCCAGCTGGCTTAGGCGTTCATGTCTCTTCACAATACCAAAGAATGCTATTTGTCTCTGTCTTGTAGTTGTGTGTCATGTTCTAGTGTCATTAGCTTCTTCCAGGCAATCATTGCTAGTTATGTGGTGTTTTTACACATATTTGAATGTTCTCATGTAAGACAAGAAAACAAGAGAGAACTCTTAGAAATGTAATGTCTGGTGTTTTTACACTTATTTTAATATTCTCAGGTAACACTAAAAATGTTTGCATATCCTTTACAGGACATCGCTGTCAACATCACCATCTTTCAGCTGATTGTTGATTTCTTGGCAAGATTACGCTCAATAGTTTGCCATTGCTTTCTGAGTGACCGGCTCACATACCCCGTAAGTTACAGACATGATTAGAACTGCTACCGATTCTCGCCGTCCGTCGTCGAAAGTCGCTAACCCCTAGACCAGGGAGACTGGCCAGGTAACACTAGAAAACACAAAAGAGAGAACTCTGAGCAATATGTTTTGAATTTAATATAAAGATTCCCAATTAAAATACTATAGTTTGTGACTTGGATCCTAGTGTCATTGCCTGTTTGGAATCACATCTTCTGAATAGTGTAGAAATTTAGTTTTTGATGTGTTAAAATGATTCGTATACACAATTTTTGTTGTACAATCTTGATAATAAATCAGTGATGGTGTTGTTCTTGCCTTGGATGTGTTGTATCTCAAAGGAAAAGTCTTGAAGCAGCAGAGCCTATCTAGCAATTCGGTTGTTCTTTGGTTTACCATTCTGTAACACAAATAGTGGGCTGTTGTCTGTTTGTAACGTGAAATGTGGAATAAGCCTGCAAACAAAGCTAAAAGTCTACAAAGCAGTTGTATTATCCACACTGCTATTTGCTTGTGAAACCTGGACTTTATCAGCGGCACGCTAGGAAATTAAACCACTTCCACAGTCTGCCTAAGGAAGCTACTGAAGATTAATTGGCAAGACAAGATCCCAGACACTGAAGTCCTAGAAAGAGCATCCATGCCCAGTATCTACACTCTACTAATGAAGAATCAGATTTGCTGGGCTGGTCACTTGACTCGCATGCCAGATCACAGGCTCCCTAAACGAATTTTTTACGGCGAGTAGCAATGTTGTAAACGCTCCCAAGGCGGCCAGAGGAAATGCTTTAAAGACACTCTGAAAATCTCACTGAATTCTTTTGGAATTCATGACACCTGGGAGACTGCAGCCAGAGACCGAAATTCGTGGCGTGCATCATTACGCAAGGGTGCAGTCACATGTGAGGCAACCAGGACTGCAGGAGCTGTGAAGAAAAGGCAGGACAGAAAAACCATTGCAGGAAATCCTCCTCCAGAAATGTCAAGCATTCTTTGTCCACATTGTCAAAGAACATTTCGAGCCAAAATAGGCCTTATCAGCCATCTTAGAACTCACGGCTCCATACTTTCAACCCCACTGGATGAAATGAATGGTCATCATCATTCTTGATGGACAAACAACAACAACAACGTGAAATGAGTACCTAACAAGTACTTGCTGAGTGTCGTTATTGCATAGATCTCTGCGAGATATTCTAACTCAGGAGTGGAGTATTTTTGTTCAGCTGGCAGTAGTTTTCGGCTGACATACACAATGGAGTGTAAAATTTCATCGTGATGCCACTTGCATTTGTTCTGAGGATGAACTGTAATTTTAGATATGACTGAGATACATGGACCAATAACAACAGAGACAGAACCTGAACCCTCATTAGATGACATGTATGGGTAATGAAGACCCTGAAGAATGGTAAATCACCAAGATATGAGGTCCCAGCTGAACTAATTAAAAGTGGGAGGAGAAGAAAGCATACAAACCTATCATGCATTATATACAAACATATGGTATATGGCCAAAAGATTGGAAGTAAACTATCTTCATTCCACTACCAAAAAAGAGCAACCTGAAATTATGCACCAACTATAGAACTGTTGCTCTGATCAGTCATGCAAATTAAAAATAAAATTCTACTAAAAATCATAATGGGAAGACTTTGTAAGAAAATGGAAGAAGAAATTAACATGGTTCGAGCTGAATTTAGACACGGAAGAGGAACAAGAGATCACATGCTCAACATGCATTTAATAATAGAGAAGTGCAGAGAATTTAATTTAAACCTTTTCTCATGTTTTGTGGATTATTCAAAGGCATTTGATTGTACAACATTAGAAACTTTGGGAAATCATGAGGAATATGGACTTTCCATCACACGTAATACAACTCATAAAAATGCTCTATCTAGACCAATAAGCAGCAGTTAGAATAGATGGTGAGACATCAGATTAGTTTGACATCAAGCAAGGAGTCCGTCAGGGTTGTGTGCTGTCCCCCTATTTGTTTAACCTTACGCCAAAAATATGAGAAACATTAGAGATGATACAACCAAGGAGCAATATGATGCCCTAAATATCGGTGTCATGACATATTAGAGATTCGATGTGCTGATGATACAGTATTGCTATCCACGACACAGAATGGTATAGAAAACCTAATAACCTCAACCCAATTGATTAGTGAACATCACAACTTATATCTTAACAGCATAAACAAAGGTAATGCATACTGGAAGGCCCCGCTATACGTTCGCTTCGGTATACGTCGTTTCGCTATAACGTCATCACATAGGGGACTAACTTCACTTTACGTCGCTACGTTTTACCATAACGTTGTTTTGAAGCTGGGACAATTCATGCAGGTGCTTCTTCTTCTTTCATTCGCCTGAAATATGTCTAAAATTGCAATGTTGACTCTTATATGAATTTAACTGCCTTTTTTAGTTTACTCAGCGCTCCATAGAGTTTATTTTCCACTGTTGTCTCTCTAGGCCAGAAGGTTTGCATTGATATGTTGTATTTTGGGCAATCTTGGAGTATGTACTCTGCTGTCTGCAACGCCAATCCACATGTGCACATGGCTGATTCACCAATCTTGAATTTTGTATACAAGTAGTTGCGTAATCTATTGTGTCCTGTTCTGAGGCGCAGAATAATGACTTGTTCTGGTCTGTCCATAACATGGTAGTAATCTTGAGCAGGTTTTGGTGGCTTTCTGACTGATTTTATCATTCTTTTCTTTTGGTGGTATGTAATGGGCATATCAGGCTGTTCTTCTTTTGCTCCTTTCTTAGCCAATTGATCAGCTCTGTCGTTTCCGGGTATTCCACAGTGGGATGGTATCCATTGTAGGGTGACCTTATGCGGACTGCTAAGTTCAGAAAGTAGTGTCCTTAGTACTGGCAATTTCCCAGACAGGAGTGCCTCAAGTACTGATTTTGCATCTGTCAATAGCACCACAGGCTGTGTACCATTGCTGGTATTTAGTAATTTCTCTGTTGCTAACTTGATTGCCTCAATTTCAGCATCGTAGTTATGGCAGTACTTTCCTGTCGGTACTCTAGCTGTGTCCCTAGTATTATTTGGGTATTCTATGTACACTCCCGCTCCTCCATTTCGAACAGCATTTTGTGCTGACCCATCTGTGTAGACTCGGATCCAGAGGTCCTGTGGATATTCTTCATCAAGGAAGCTGAGAGTGGCTGTTCTGCGCTGCACACTGTTCTGTTCTTCCTTGTCAAATATTCCTCTCACTTTTGTCTGGATTTGTAATGATAGTCTATGCTCATCTTTCCATGGAGTTCGCTCTGGAATAGTTGTTAGGGGGATACCAACTGTGGGCAGATCGGAGGTTTCTCTGCAGAGTCGTTTGGCCTGGTGGATAAAACTGCTTCTTTTCAACCGCCCCATGACTAAGTTTTCACATCTGTTTTTCATAGGGTGGCCTGGCAAGTTGAGGAACTTTTCTGCTTGTATTAGTGTTTTCGTATCTCTGCGCTCTCTCAGTGATTGTGTCCTCCCCATCTTCTCCATCTCCACTATAGGGGTTGATCTCATCCCTCCTGTGGTGACTAAGTGCTTGACTTTGCACCTTGTCCAGCTCTTGTAGTGTGGTTTTTTATGCTGAACACGTATTCCAGGTGTGGTCGTATGCTCTGTTGATAAACTTTGCTAAGTATTTTCCCACTGGCTCCCCATGTGGTTCCACTTAGTTTTCTCAGGATGGCTATTGTCCTTCTGGCTTTTGCTACTGCTTTGTTGATGTGCTTTCTCCATGTCAGCCTGCCATCAAATGTTACTCCAAGGTATGTTGGTTCTTTATCTTCTCTAAGGGGTATTCAATTTATCTGGATGATCCCTGCCTTTTGTTTTGGAGAGAGGGTAAATAGAGTGGTGCTGCACTTGTCAGTGTTTATGCTGACACACCATCTATTTGCCCATGCAACAAATGTATCTACAGCTCTTTGTAACGATCTGGTAGCCACTGATGCATGTTCATTTGTGCTTCATAGAACCAGGTCATCAGCGTACATTGCCGCTTTAATTCCATGCTGTAGATTAGCAACAAGATCATTGATGAAAATTAGAAAAAGTGTGGGGGACAAGACTCCGCCCTGGGGAACACCGTGACGCAGTAGTACTTTCTTGCTCTTTAGTCCATCTATCTGTACTCGGGCTCTTCTGTTGTGCAAGTATGCTTTCACACATTTGTACATTCTTCTATTGACTTTACAGTTTCTTCATCAAACCTTCTTTCCAGACTTTGCCAAAGGCTTTCTTCAGATCTATCCATGCAGCAAGCACCAGCTTCTTCTCTTGAAATGCATCCTCAATTTCTTGAGAGAGGTAGGTTGTTTGATCTTCCGTAGAGTAGCACTGCCTTAAGCCAGCCTGCTGTGGCACAAGGATGTTTTCACTTTCAATGTACCACTGCAGTATGTGATTGATGATGCGTTTCATTGTTTTGCAGAGACAGCTGGTGAGGCTAATTGGTCTGTAGCTAGAGGCAATGGAACCATCTTTCCCTGATTTTAGGAGGGGTATCATGATTGCTTCTCTCCAGGCTTGTGGAACACTACCTAAGGTCCAGCTGCTATTGAAGATCTGCAACAGCTTTGCTTTGGCCTCTGTTCCTAGGTTCCTGATCATTTCATTGGAGATACCATCAGCTCCTGGTGACTTTCTCATTTTCAGTTTTCATATGGCTAGCTCCAGTTCGCCGATTGTGATAGGTGCCTCCAGAACTTCATGTACTATTTCCTTCTGTTCTGTATGTTGCCATTTCTCTCGAATCTCTTGTTGTTTCTCTGGACTAATTTCGATATTGTTATCTTGTGCGAATGAGTCCGCAGAATGGTCAGCCGCTTGCTTTCCTATTAAGATGTTTCCGTCTTTATGTAGTGCAATTTTTGAGTTTCTCCCTGTGCCCTCATCGTTAAGTTGTTTTATTAGCTTCCACAACTTCCTTGTGTCTCTTTCAAAGTTCAGTGACTCTGTTTTCTCCTGCCAGCTTTTTCTTCTAGCCTGCAGCTCGGCCCTTTGAAATTTGGCTTTTGCGTGCTGGATTCTTTGTGGTGCTCTTGGCTGGGTTTGGCCTCTGCTTGCTTTCTACACACTTCCACATCATTATGCAACTGTTCCAGTTCACTACTCCAGTAGGGTTTATACTGTTTACGGACTCCTCTTGGTACTGTTTCTCGTGCTGCCTGTAATATGCATTTCCCAAACTCTTCAACTACTTTATTTACGTCTTTCTCAGTGTTAAGATTTCTAACCAGTATGCTGGTGCGATGTTTGTACACTGCCCAGTCTGCTTTCTTGTAGTTCCACCTCGAGAGGGTGCTGCTTTCACTTACAAGCTCATTTTCTACGGTTAGAAAGACTGGCCTATGGTCACTGCCACCAAGTTGTTTCCCAACAATTCGTATAATGTTCCACTCCAGGTCTGGTGAACGAAAAGCCGGGTCAGGTGTAGTTGTAGTGTGCCATGATCTCAAGTAGAAAGTATGTGGGTCGGATGGCTTGTTAATCAAGATGAATCTGTTATCTTTCTGCCAGTCTTCCAGTCTCTCTCCTCTCTGGTCCATGTGATTGTAGCCCCAGCTCTGCGAGTGGCTGTTGAAATCGCCACACACAATCATTTTGTCTTTTAATGGTAGTGTGTCCAGTGCCTGTGGGCGGTCACTTGGACAATAGTAATTGATCAGATGTAGGTCTGTATTGCCTGTCTTAAGTTAAGATTCTGATTCTCAGCCCCTTCCATGTAAGTTTCAATTTGGGAAGCAGTGATGTTATTTTCTACAAGGGTCAGTATCCCACCCTTTCGCCTGTTCTTTCGGTCAGATCGGTAACACTGGTAGCCTCTGATTTTGAAGGCTATATTTTCGTTGAGGTGAGTTTCTTGCAAGCAACATACACTTACTTTTTCTTGGTCCAAGATGTTTTCTAGTTAAATTTTTTTGTTGCTGACTCCCTCCTCATTCCAGAGCATTATTGTTACTCTTTGTTTGGTATGGCCAGACGCTCTATTCTCAGGTCCCCTGGCTCCACAGAACATTTGAGAAGGACCTCCAGTAGTTGTGGTTGGACCCTTTCGAGACATAGGGCCCGGCACTGCACCTGTCTGGGGGTTCAAAGCAGGGCGAGCACCATAACATTTAGCAGTAGTCGACATATTTCATTACGCGTAATTGCGTGGCATCCTGATTTCTGTGGTGCACCTCCTGGATGGTTGCCTTCGTCTTCAGTACCTTTCCTTTACTAGAGCAGACTGTGGTCTTACTCGAGTTTAGGTGTGTAGGCACGCACACACATGTCTGCGCATGCATGTACGTGCATACACATCTAGAGCCTTCTGGTTATTTCTCGGCGCCAGTGACTCACCGCCGCCCCTTCTCCTGTTAGTTAAAACAGGTCCGCTGTGTGAAGGCCAGGAGTTGGACTTTTGCTGCGGAGGTGATGCATGCACCGAGCCATTGGGGTATTTATGCAAGATTGGGCGCTCACCCCAACCTCGCCCCCGGCTACATAACATTTGGAACCCATGCAGGTGCTAAAAATGTAACCCCTTTGAGTGCTTCCAAGATCACTTGTACCAGAAGTATTCTTACAGAGACCCATTAGAGAGACCCATTAGTTTAGGTCATGCTGCGAGAGAGACCCATTAGTTTAGGTCATGCTGCGAGAGAGACCTATTGGTTTAGGTCATGCTGTGAGAGAGACCCATTAGTTTAGGTCATGTTGCAAGAGAGACCCATTAGTTTAGGTCATGCTGCAAGAGAGACCCATTAGTTTAGGTCATGCTGCGAGAGAGATCCACTAGTTTAGGTCATGCTGTGAGATCCATTAGTTTAGGTCATGCTGCGAGAGAGATCCATTAGTTTAGGTCATGCTGCGAGAGAGATCCATTAGTTTAGGTCATACTTCGAGAGAGACCCAATAGTTTAAGTCATGCTGCGAGAGACACCCAATAGGTTAGGTCATGCTCCGAGAGAGACCCATTTAGTTTAAGTCGTGCTCGGAGAGAGACTGACCCCTTTAAGTCATGAGACCCATTTAGGTCATGCTCAGAGAGATACATTAATTTAGGTCAGGGGTGGGCACACTTTTCGTGTGGAGGGCCGCATTGACAAATGTAAAGCTATTGGCGGGCTGCATATATATATATATATATATATATATATATATATATATATATATATATATATATATATATATATATATATATATCCATTTTGTTTACAGCAACCAATCACAATAAGTAATTATTTATAGGTTACTAGCTGACCCGGCCCGGCTTCGCCCAGTCCCTGACGGGGATCTATCTATCTATCTGTCTGCCTGCCTGTCTACCTGCCTACCCGTCTATCCCTCCCTCCCTCCCTGTCTGTTTGTGTAATAATTTACTGGTTGCAGTTAGAAAATTTCGCTTAATGCTAGAATTATTTTTTTTTTAATGTTGTGTAATTTTCAAGTAAAAAATGATGTGCTGGTATAGAGAACAACCTTAGATAAACGAAGACCAACTTACAAAAAGCATTAGAAAGAGCACTTGCAAGATCTTTACATCTTCCCCCAACAATTAACTTGGGTAAATGGAGCGGCAGCAGCAGCAGAAGAAAAAGAAGGAGGAGGAATAGGAGAAGAACGAGGATGAGGCGGGGATCTATCTATCTATCTGTCTGCCTGCCTGCCTACCCCTCTCTCTATCTATCTATCTGTCTGTCTAATGACCCGGCCCGGCTGTCTATCTATCTATCTATCTATCTATCTATCTATCTATCTATCTATCTATCTGTCTGTCTGTCGTCTCTGCCTGCCTGCCTACCTACACGTCCGTCCGTCCGTCTCTTCCTCCGTCTCTTCCTCCCTCTCTATCTATCTATCTGTCTGTCTGCCTGCCTGCCCATCCGTCTATCCCTCCCTACCTCGCTCCCTGTCTGCCTGTTTGTCTAATAATTTATTGGTTGCAGTTAGAAAATTTCGCTTAATGCTAGGAGGAGGTGGAGGATTATAACGCGTATGCCTGTAGATAACTGTAGCGAAAAGGTACACCTATTTGAGAAAAATGCAACAATTGTACATATATAGCAATGCTATTAAAAGTTATGTCCCCTCGCTATATATAAATTATAATGTACATTAAAATATTAAATAATATTAAGTAAATAACTGTTTGTACACTAACAAACTGTGACAGTTGGCAGCATGGGAATGAGAAGAAGACGTGTAGAAAATTTCATCTCAATCGGATGGACCGTTCGCGAACGCATAACATACAGACAGACATTATATTTATATATATATATATATATATATATATATATATATATATATATATATATATATATATATATATATATATATATATATATTAAGCAGTATAAATAATTAATTATTGCACTTATATTTTACGATATAGACAAAAACTTTTACTAATTTGTTAACACGATTTCAACTTGTTATTATAACAAATATTCTTTATTATTTATCAGTGGCTTTAATTTAGACACACAGCGACTACATTGTTACTGCAGTTGTTGATTTCTAATGAGATTTATGTAACTGCTTGCAATTTTTGACAATATACTTGAAATCTCTGAAGCAAGTTTACTTGTTGAAATTCGCATGACAGTATGCAAGTTGCAGTCCGACAATAAAGACCTATTCTTAGATTTGTTGATCTTCAAGCAAGAGAATGCTTGTTCGCAAATGTATGTTGATCCAAATAATGATAAATGTTTAGCTGCAAAGTTTTTCAAGTAGGGAAATGATTCTTGTGATAAAGATCCATAGAAATCCAGCAAACCATCTGTCTTGAATTTTTCTTTCTGGACGTGATCTGCTTGCTTGTAATTCAAGCAACTCCAACTGTATGTCCTCTGTGGCTGTATCAGCTTCTGCACTAAAAGGTGAACTGAGAATATTGAACTATGGCTCTATTTTCTTGACATCTTGGAATCTCCATCCTAATTTTTCAATCAATGCATTTAATTGGGCTTTGTACTTTCCAGTAATTTCACCAGAAATGGTTTCTTGTTTCAGCAAAGGGAAGTGACAAAATCTTTTTTCACTTGCTTGTCTGGAGAACAGTCAGTGAGAGTTTTGCTTGAAATGATTTTACATATGCATACAATTCATGTGCCAACACACCATTGCCCTGAAGTTTGACATTCAGTTCATTTAACTTTTCCATAATTTCAATGGCAAACATAAAGTCTGACTGCCACTCTTTATTGACAATGTTAGTATTAAAGTCACATACAATGCCCTTCATCTCTAGGAACATCACTATTTCTTCTCTGAGTTCCCACACTCGCCTCAACACCTTGCCGAGACTCAGCCATCGAACATTGGTGTGGTTCAGGACATCGAAATGTTCAGTTTCCAAATCGTCAAGTAATGACTTGAACTGTCTGTGATTAAGTCCTCTTGATCTGATGAGGTTGATGACACTGACAACTGGGTCAATAACATGCTTGATATTCAAAACAGTTTTACACAGACTTTCTTGATGAATCACACAGTGAAGTTGTAATAATGTGTGGTCTGGATATTCTGCTTTAATCTGATCACTTATCAATTTTACCAGACCAACATTTTTTCCAGTCAAAGCACGAGCTCCGTCAGTTGTAACACTTGCCATCTTGTTCCAAACCAACCCAGTTCTTTCAATACAGTTAGTAACAGCATTGAATATATCATGGCCTGTGGTTGTATCTTTGAGTGACTCAACACTCAGTAACTCTTCAGTGAGTTTGAAAGAAGTGTTTATTCCAAGTATAAATATCAATAATTGGGCAGTATCATATACATCGGCACTCTCATCCAATGCAAGAGAGTACCACAAAAATTGTTTACTTGCATCTTGAAGTTTATGCATCAAATTGTCACTGATCTTGTCAACACTTCTGACAACAGTTCTCCTTGATAAAGTATTGTTGTCATATCTGTTTTTTTTTTTTTTTGTTCTGGACACATAATGTTTGCTGCATCTAGCAAACATTCCTTGATGAACTCGCCATCAGAAAATGGCTTGTTCTGTTTTACAATTCTGTGTGACAGCACAAGACTAGCTTCAGTTGAAGCATCTTGAATTGAAGACTGTCTAGTGAAAACAGTTTTTTCTTTCTCAAAATTGTTCACCAGCTCAAGACATTCCTTTCCTTCTCTTCGGTCGTTAAATTGTATCCGAAATTGGAATGTTTTGTTTGATAATGTCTTTTTAAATTGTACTCCTTGAAGACAGCCACTGACTCACGACACAACAAGCAAACTGATTTGCTACCAACTTTTATAAAACAGTACTTAGTTGTCCATTCATCATTAAAAACACGGCATTCATCTTAAATCTTACATTTGTTATTGACACTCATCATAACGGTACATGAAATTCTGTAAAATTCATCAAAATAACTTAAACACGAATTAAAATTTTTTATTTCTAAATGCCCTCGCGGGCCGCATAAAATCATTTGGCGGGCTGCATGCGGCCCGCGGGCCTGAGTTTGCCCACCCCTGGTTTAGGTCATGCTGCGGGAGAGATCCATTAGTTTAGGTCATGCTCCAAGAGAGACCCAATAGTTTAGGTCATGCTGCGAGAGACCCAATAGTTTAGGTCGTGCTCAGAGAGAGACCCAATAGTTTAGGTCATACTGCGAGAGATCCAATAGTTTAGGTAATGCTCAGCGAGATACCCATTAGTTTAGGTCATGCTCTAAGAGACCCATTGGTTTAAGTCGTGCTCGGAGAGAGACTCGCCCCTTTATATCATGAGTGAGACCCATTAGTTATAAATCGTGCTCGGAGAGAGACCCACCCCTTTAAGTCATGAGAGAGATCCATTAGTTTAAGTCGTGCTCTGAGAGAGACCCATTTAGTTATAAGTCATGCTCTGAGAGAGACGCACCCCTTTAAGTCAAGAGAGACCCTTAGTTTAAGTCATGCTCCAAGAGAGGACCATTAGTTTAAGTCGTGCTCGGAGAGAGACCCATTAAAGTCAAGCTCTGAGAGACCCACCCTTTAAGTAAAGAGAGACCCATTAGTTTAAGTCATGCTCGGAGAGAGACCCATCCTACAGCGACATCTATGGGACCATCTGTCAAGTCTTCATATCCTGTGCTCGGAGAGAGACCCATTAGTTTAAGTCATGCTGCGAGAGAGACCCATTAGTTTAAGTCATGCTGCGAGAGAGAGGCCCATTAGTTTAAGTCATGCTGCGAGAGAGAGGCCCATTAGTTTAAGTCATGCTCAGAGAGAGACCCATTGCTCGGAGAGAGATCCATCCTACAGCGACATCTATGGGACCATCTGTCCTGGGAGCACCCAGGGGTCAAGTCTTCATATCCTGTGCTATTTTCTGTAGGGCATGTTCATGATTTGATACATTTTGGAGTTACGGTTTTATTAAACGGGATGAAGTATCCAGTCCTCACACAATCTTCCTTAACTGCCTCATAAGACCCGCTTGGTAAATTACAGTGTTACATGTCTAGCTTCCTTTATGGAGGCCTTGGAAATGTTCAGGAGTTTCTTCTTCAGGTAACACCTATATTTAAAATAAAATACAAAAACAAAAGCACTACTAAGAGATTTTCAACTCAAATTATTTATTTGTGAAACATAAAACAATAACAACATATCAAACACTTGGAAACACTCATATGAAAATAATTGAACACTAGCGCAGGATGCGACATATACAGTGTGCCAGGCTGCACATGAGAAATATTGTATGGGCTGGAAATTTTGATATTACCTTTTCTTTTCCCCGCATATCCTTTACAGGACATCACTGTCAACATCAGCATCTTTCAGCTGATTGTTGATTTCTTGGCAAGATTACGCTCAGTAGTTTGCTGATATTAACCTTAGGAATGTTAAATAAATATCAAGCTAAATGTTTGCAACAAAAATTGAACAAGTGATTGTTTTATCTCATTCTATACAAGAAAGTTTCTCCCTGCATGAACAAGTGATTGTTTTATCTCATTCTATACAAGAAAGTTTCTCCCTGCATGAACAAGTGATTGTTTTATCTCATTCTATACAAGAAAGTTTCTCCCTGCATGAACAAGTGATTGTTTTATCTCATTCTATACAAGAAAGTTTCTCCCTGCATGAACAAGTGATTGTTTTATCTCATTCTATACAAGAAAGTTTCTCCCTGCATGAACAAGTGATTGTTTTATCTCATTCTATACAAGAAAGTTTCTCCCTGCATGAACAAGTGATTGTTTTATCTCATTCTATACAAGAAAGTTTCTCCCTGCATGAACAAGTGATTGTTTTATCTCATTCTATACAAGAAAGTTTCTCCCTGCATGAACAAGTGATTGTTTTATCTCATTCTATACAAGAAAGTTTCTCCCTGCATGAACAAGTGATTGTTTTATCTCATTCTATACAAGAAAGTTTCTCCCTGCATGAACAAGTGATTGTTTTATCTCATTCTATACAAGAAAGTTTCTCCCTGCATGAACAAGTGATTGTTTTATCTCATTCTATACAAGAAAGTTTCTCCCTGCATGAACAAGTGATTGTTTTATCTCATTCTATACAAGAAAGTTTCTCCCTGCATGAACAAGTGATTGTTTTATCTCATTCTATACAAGAAAGTTTCTCCCTGCATGAACAAGTGATTGTTTTATCTCATTCTATACAAGAAAGTTTCTCCCTGCATGAACAAGTGATTGTTTTATCTCATTCTATACAAGAAAGTTTCTCCCTGCATGAACAAGTGATTGTTTTATCTCATTCTATACAAGAAAGTTTCTCCCTGCATGAACAAGTGATTGTTTTATCTCATTCTATACAAGAAAGTTTCTCCCTGCATGAACAAGTGATTGTTTTATCTCATTCTATACAAGAAAGTTTCTCCCTGCATGAACAAGTGATTGTTTTATCTCATTCTATACAAGAAAGTTTCTCCCTGCATGAACAAGTGATTGTTTTATCTCATTCTATACAAGAAAGTTTCTCCCTGCATGAACAAGTGATTGTTTTATCTCATTCTATACAAGAAAGTTTCTCCCTGCATGAACAAGTGATTGTTTTATCTCATTCTATACAAGAAAGTTTCTCCCTGCATGAACAAGTGATTGTTTTATCTCATTCTATACAAGAAAGTTTCTCCCTGCATGAACAAGTGATTGTTTTATCTCATTCTATACAAGAAAGTTTCTCCCTGCATGAACAAGTGATTGTTTTATCTCATTCTATACAAGAAAGTTTCTCCCTGCATGAACAAGTGATTGTTTTATCTCATTCTATACAAGAAAGTTTCTCCCTGCATGAACAAGTGATTGTTTTATCTCATTCTATACAAGAAAGTTTCTCCCTGCATGAACAAGTGATTGTTTTATCTCATTCTATACAAGAAAGTTTCTCCCTGCATGAACAAGTGATTGTTTTATCTCATTCTATACAAGAAAGTTTCTCCCTGCATGAACAAGTGATTGTTTTATCTCATTCTATACAAGAAAGTTTCTCCCTGCATGAACAAGTGATTGTTTTATCTCATTCTATACAAGAAAGTTTCTCCCTGCATGAACAAGTGATTGTTTTATCTCATTCTATACAAGAAAGTTTCTCCCTGCATGAACAAGTGATTGTTTTATCTCATTCTATACAAGAAAGTTTCTCCCTGCATGAACAAGTGATTGTTTTATCTCATTCTATACAAGAAAGTTTCTCCCTGCATGAACAAGTGATTGTTTTATCTCATTCTATACAAGAAAGTTTCTCCCTGCATGAACAAGTGATTGTTTTATCTCATTCTATACAAGAAAGTTTCTCCCTGCATGAACAAGTGATTGTTTTATCTCATTCTATACAAGAAAGTTTCTCCCTGCATGAACAAGTGATTGTTTTATCTCATTCTATACAAGAAAGTTTCTCCCTGCATGAACAAGTGATTGTTTTATCTCATTCTATACAAGAAAGTTTCTCCCTGCATGAACAAGTGATTGTTTTATCTCATTCTATACAAGAAAGTTTCTCCCTGCATGAACAAGTGATTGTTTTATCTCATTCTATACAAGAAAGTTTCTCCCTGCATGAACAAGTGATTGTTTTATCTCATTCTATACAAGAAAGTTTCTCCCTGCATGAACAAGTGATTGTTTTATCTCATTCTATACAAGAAAGTTTCTCCCTGCATGAACAAGTGATTGTTTTATCTCATTCTATACAAGAAAGTTTCTCCCTGCATGAACAAGTGATTGTTTTATCTCATTCTATACAAGAAAGTTTCTCCCTGCATGAACAAGTGATTGTTTTATCTCATTCTATACAAGAAAGTTTCTCCCTGCATGAACAAGTGATTGTTTTATCTCATTCTATACAAGAAAGTTTCTCCCTGCATGAACAAGTGATTGTTTTATCTCATTCTATACAAGAAAGTTTCTCCCTGCATGAACAAGTGATTGTTTTATCTCATTCTATACAAGAAAGTTTCTCCCTGCATGAACAAGTGATTGTTTTATCTCATTCTATACAAGAAAGTTTCTCCCTGCATGAACAAGTGATTGTTTTATCTCATTCTATACAAGAAAGTTTCTCCCTGCATGAACAAGTGATTGTTTTATCTCATTCTATACAAGAAAGTTTCTCCCTGCATGAACAAGTGATTGTTTTATCTCATTCTATACAAGAAAGTTTCTCCCTGCATGAACAAGTGATTGTTTTATCTCATTCTATACAAGAAAGTTTCTCCCTGCATGAACAAGTGATTGTTTTATCTCATTCTATACAAGAAAGTTTCTCCCTGCATGAACAAGTGATTGTTTTATCTCATTCTATACAAGAAAGTTTCTCCCTGCATGAACAAGTGATTGTTTTATCTCATTCTATACAAGAAAGTTTCTCCCTGCATGAACAAGTGATTGTTTTATCTCATTCTATACAAGAAAGTTTCTCCCTGCATGAACAAGTGATTGTTTTATCTCATTCTATACAAGAAAGTTTCTCCCTGCATGAACAAGTGATTGTTTTATCTCATTCTATACAAGAAAGTTTCTCCCTGCATGAACAAGTGATTGTTTTATCTCATTCTATACAAGAAAGTTTCTCCCTGCATGAACAAGTGATTGTTTTATCTCATTCTATACAAGAAAGTTTCTCCCTGCATGAACAAGTGATTGTTTTATCTCATTCTATACAAGAAAGTTTCTCCCTGCATGAACAAGTGATTGTTTTATCTCATTCTATACAAGAAAGTTTCTCCCTGCATGAACAAGTGATTGTTTTATCTCATTCTATACAAGAAAGTTTCTCCCTGCATGAACAAGTGATTGTTTTATCTCATTCTATACAAGAAAGTTTCTCCCTGCATGAACAAGTGATTGTTTTATCTCATTCTATACAAGAAAGTTTCTCCCTGCATGAACAAGTGATTGTTTTATCTCATTCTATACAAGAAAGTTTCTCCCTGCATGAACAAGTGATTGTTTTATCTCATTCTATACAAGAAAGTTTCTCCCTGCATGAACAAGTGATTGTTTTATCTCATTCTATACAAGAAAGTTTCTCCCTGCAATGAACAAGTGATTGTTTTATCTCATTCTATACAAGAAAGTTTCTCCCCTGCATGAACAAGTGATTGTTTTATCTCATTCTATACAAGAAAGTTTTCTCCCTGCATGAACAAGTGATTGTTTTATCTACATTCTATACAAGAAAGTTTCTCCTTGCATGAACAAGTGATTTTTTTAATCTCATTCTATACAAGAAAGTTTCTCCCTGCATGAACAAGTGATTGTTTTATCTCATTCTATACAAGAAAGTTTCTCCCTGCATGACAAGTGATTGTTTTATCTCATTCTATACAAGAAAGTTTCTCCCTGCATGAACAAGTGATTGTTTTATCTCATTCTATACAAGAAAGTTTCTCCCTGCATGAACAAGTGATTGTTTTATCTCATTCTATACAAGAAAGTTTCTCCCTGCATGAACAAGTGATTGTTTTATCTCATTCTATACAAGAAAGTTTCTCCCTGCATGAACAAGTGATTGTTTTATCTCATTCTATACCAAGAAAGTTTCTCCCTGCATGAACAAGTGATTGTTTTATCTCATTCTATACAAGAAAGTTTCTCCCTGCATGAACAAGTGATTGTTTTATCTCATTCTATACAAGAAAGTTTCTCCCTGCATGAACAAACACACTTTCAGTTGTCTGTAGAACTGTATCTGCTCCACAGAGTTGTTTAAATTTTAATGCTTCTGAGTTATCTGCTCTTGGCAGTCTGAAGAGAAAATTTTAGTTGTGTGCTGTAAGATGTCTGCAGTCAATAACTGAAGGGAGAATGTTTAGTTGTGTGCTGTAAGATGTGTCCAGTCAGTAAATGAAGGGAGAATTTTTAGTTGTGTGCTGTAGGATGTGTCCAGTCAATAACTGAAGGGAGAATTTTTAGTTGTGTGCTGTAAGATGTGTCCAGTTAATAACTGAAGGGAGAATGTTTAGTTGTGTGCTGTAAGATGTGTCCAGTTAATAACTGAAGGGAGAATGTTTAGTTGTGTGCTATAAGATGTGTCCAGTCAGTAAATGAAGGGAGAATTTTTAGTTGTGTGCTGTAGGATGTGTCCAGTCAATAACTGAAGGGAGAATTTTTAGTTGTGTGCTGTAAGATGTGTCCAGTTAATAACTGAAGGGAGAATGTTTAGTTGTGTGCTATAAGATGTGTCCAGTCAATAACTTCTTCTTCTTCTTCTTCAGCTTTCCGAGCCATTGAGGTTCTTTGCTGCAAATACAATCCGTCTCCGTTCGTCTCTCTGGTGGACCTTCTCTTGCCAGTCATTGATTCCAAGTGCTTGTAGGTCTGTACATGTATTATCTCTCCACCGTCTTCTTGGTCTACCTCGGGGTCTACGGTCATTTATTTCCTGAGTGTAAGCGAGTTTTGTTTCCCTATTATCTTCCATTCTTTCTATATGCCCCAGCCATTGTAGTCTATTAGCCTTCATGATACCAGTGATTAGCGGGGACTTAAACAGATCATAAATGTCTTTGTTACTTCTTTTCCACTAACCACTTTGTGTATCCCTAATGGGTCCCAAAGATGCGTCTTAAAATTTTGTTCTCAAAGATTTGTAACAAGGCTTCGTCTCCTTTCGTTGTACTCCAGGTTTCAGAGCCATACAGCACAACTGGTCTGATCAGTGTTTTGTATATTGTGATTTTGGTGTTACGAGATAGCGCCTTTGATTTTAGTAGATGTTGTAGTGCATAGTATATCTTATTTCCAGAGTTGATTCTAGTTTGTATTTCTTCCCTTATGATGTTGGAGCAGTTGAAGATTGTACCCAGGTATTTGTATGTTTCCGTTCTTTTAATGGTCATATTATCTATTTGTATGTGGCCAGAGGTTTTAGCCATTCCGTCTCTTGAAATTACCATATATTCTGTCTTATCTTGGTTGATAACCAGCCCCATCTGTTGGGCTTTTTCCTTTAAGTGAGTCAATATTTCCAATGTCTTTTGTTCACTTTGCCCTATAATATCTATATCATCTGCATAACCAAGCAGCTTGGATGTTCCTCCAATATCACATTCCTCCTTTATCTTCCTTACAACTTTCTCTAGAGCCAGATTGAAGAGTAGCGGCGATAGTGCATCACCCTGTTTCAAGCCAGATGTTATTTGGAAGGGGTCTGATTTCCTGCCTTTATATGTTACTATATTATAAGTATCTTCCATGCATAGTCTGGTCATGTTGATTAACTTCCTTGGTATTCCAAATTCCTGCATAGCATTCCATAGACTATTCCTATGGACACTATCATAAGCCTTTTTAAATTCCACAAAAATTTTATGGAGATCTCTTTTATATTCCCAATGTTTCTCGGCTATTTGTCGTAAGATAAATATCTGATCTATTGTTGATCTGTTTTGTCTAAAACCCGCCTGGTAGTCACCTAATATGTCTTCTGAATATGGTTTTAGTCTATTTAGTAATACTGCGGATAGTATCTTATAGCTTGTGGATAGTAGTGATATTCCTCTATAATTTCCACATTGGAACTTGTCTCCTTTCTTAAAGATAGGTATCAATAATGACTCTTTCCAGTCATGGAGTAATTCTTCTGTCCTCCAGATTTTTATTATTAGTTCGTATAGCTTTAAATGTAATGCATGGCCACCTGCCTTTATAAATTCAGCAACAATTCCATCAGTCCCAGTTGCCTTATTGTTTTTAAGTCGTGTGATTACATATAGGAATTCTTCAAATGTAGGTTCTTCAATTTGTGGTTCGCATGTTAGAACCTCTTCCTGTGGGAAAATGTTACTTGGAGCTTCACAATTTAGTAATTCAATAAAATATTCTTTCCATGTGTTGCACATTTCCTCATTGGTATTTATCATATTCCCATTTTTGTCTTTTAAACCATATGTGTTTTGTTGGTGCCCTCGTTTCATTGACTTCAGTTCTTTAAAAAATTTTCTGGATTCATTTTTCTGGTGATTAGTTTCCATATCTTTGATTATATTACTCATATATTCTCGCTTCTGCTGTCTGACCATTTTTGTAGCCTCTTTACATTCATTTCTATATTGCTCTTCCTTTTGGATGTTATTGATGTCATTTAACCATACATGTATGGCATTCTTCTTCCTAATGACTGCTTCTTCACATTTTTGATTGAACCATCTGTTCTTTCTATGCGTGGTTAATACACCGAGATATTCAGTCAATAACTGAAGGGAAAATTTTTAGTTGTGTGCTGTAAGATGTGTCCAGTCAATAACTGAAGGGAGAATGTTTAGTTGTGTGTTGTAAGATGTGTACAGTCAATAACTGAAGGGAGAATTTTTAGTGGTGTGCTGTAAGTCCAGTCAATAACTGAAGGGAGAATTTTTAGTTGTTTGCTGTAAGATGTGTCCAGTCAATAACTGAAGGGAGAATTTTTAGTTGTGTGCTGTAAGATGTTTCCAGTCAATAACTCGGGAGAGAATTTTTAGTTGTGTGCTGTAAGATGTGTCAAGTCAATAACTGAAGGGAGAAGTTTAGTTGTGTGCTGTAAGATGTGTCCAGTCAATAACTGAAGGGAAAATATTTAGTTGTGTGCTGTAAGATGTGTCCAGTCAATAACTGAAGGGAGAATGTTAGTTGTGTGCTGTAAGATGTGTCCGTCAATAACTGAAGGGAGAATGTTAGTTGTGTGCTGTAAGATGTGTCCAGTCAATAACTGAAGGGAGAATGTTAGTTGTGTGCTGTAAGATTTATCCAGTCAATAACTGAAGGGAGAATGTTTAGTGTCCAGTCAATAACTGAAGGGAGAATGTTTAGTTGTGTGCTGTAGGATATATATAAATCAGTAATTGTTTATTGTAACTCCCTCACTTTCAGACAGGTAATGTTTCCCCTCACACCTTGTTCTCGTTGTCCCTATTTGTATCCTAGCTGTCACTTTAACTCCTTCACTCTCTGACAGCTATTACTTTAAGAGCTTCTGACACTAAATGTTATCCTAAAAGAACATGCCAGAAAAATCAACCACCCAACCAGCCCAACAGCTACTTTATTGTGCCCATTTGATTTGATTTCTATTTCTTTGGTATACAAAATAAACTGAAACAACACATTCTTAGTAACAAACAGCAACAAATGAAAACCCTGGTACCACATGGGAGATAAACAGCAATAAACAGTAAAGCTGGTGATAAGTGAGGAAAACCCCAAACATAATGCAAAAATATAGACTGTTTAAATAGCAAGATTACACTGGAACAATTAACAGTGTCACTAAATGGCATCATTTTAAGGTTAAAAACTGTCAAATATAAACGCTTATAAATATCGGTGTATATAATTCACGGGGCTGTTTCAGGAAATCAGTGCAGATTGTATAAAAACACAACTAATGTGCTAAAAGCAAACACCACACCCACATCATCCAATCTAGTAGCATGAGAACCCATGTGTTTGCCTAAAGTACAGGTAGGTACAATTGTTCTCCATGCAACAACATTGACTTAACCACGGGAGAGCCTGGTCCCTGTCCCAAATGACCTTTGATTTCAGGCTGGTATGAGGTTAGGTGGCCATGGTAGTTGCAAGTTCTGTACAGGATGCTGCAGTCAACCCCAGCATTTATTGGCTGTTTGTGATTGACTAGGCAATAATTTAGTTCAGTAGGTTGCCATGGCTTTCTGAACAGCCATCAATGGGAATCAATGTAAACCGACCTGCTTCCAAATTGCCCACAATGGATTTCCCACCCACACCTCAGAACAGGGAATGGTGAAACTGTGTGCCTCACTATTCTCTAACCCAAGACGCCAGTTGAAATGCACATAGTATTTGGTGTACAAACATGTGCAGCTTCAAACACACACGGGTTGTATGAAGCACTCTTTTATATGATCAACATTGTATTCACAATGTCAACGCACAAACTGGGTGTTCTAACCATGCCAAAATTTGACAGTCCTGTTCCTTCTAGCAGTAGATTCATTTTTTTTAAATAATTGAATTACAAAGTACAATTAACCACCTCTAATAATAATTAGATTAAATTTAACCACATAATTAATTTTAAAAAAAATTGTGTTGCGTATCCCTTACGGGACGTTGCAGTCAACGCCAGCATTTTCAGCTGCTGTTGATGTACTAGGCAAGTGTTACGTTCAGTAGTTTGCAATTGTTTTCTGAACGACCGGCCCCTATACCTTTTTCGAAACAACCAGCATCGCCGTGTTTCGAACCTGGGTATACGGGCTCACAAACCGCGTTCGCAAGCCCTTAGCCACAGAGACACATAACTAATTATCAGACCCAAATGTAACCACTCTAACAATAATCAGGGATAAACATTAACCAGCTCTAAAACCCATCAGATTAAATGTAACCATGTGATCTCTGAGAGAAGAGAACATAAATTTATTGCAATCCATCAACAGGAATCAATCATGGAAAACTATATAACCTTCACCCAGCGACCTTCGGATACCCTACACCTGACCCCGATCTCTCCTAATGGACAAGCTGAAATTCCACACCACCACATCCTCCCACTCATCTGTGATCTCTTCTCATGAATTATCCTAATAGGTTATCACCAGTATTGTTTCAGCCTCCCACTCATCTGTGATCTCTTCTCATGAATTATCCTAATAGGTTATCGCCAGTATTGTTTCAGCCTCCCACTATATCTCTGCTGACATAGATGACCATTCTCCACAGCTGGTAATGGAAGCAGTGTTCTATGGAATTCACAGAGTGTATGCTTACGTTTAATTCTTGCTACTGGGCACACCTCTGTGTTTATGACTCTTCCATGATCCTATTACAAGATTTTGCCGCGTGGATGGCCAGGGTTCGTCACCAGATTCTCAGTCCAGGTCTGTGTGTGCTTGTCCTGATTATGCCATGTGACCATACGCCCCAGGTATTTATCTCTCTGTCTTCCCTTTCTCTAGTCCCGTCACATTTGCCAGAGGTCACCAAGTTTTCCAGTTTATTTCTCCTCATTATGTGCCCACAAAATCTGGACCGTGTATATATAATTTGTCTAATCAATTTTCTTTTCTTTCTTGAAGGTCTCATTCGTGTTTTTCTGCCCTTCCATGATATTCCTGTCATTTTCTTCAAAAACCACATTTCCACTGCCTTGAGATGTCTCTCAACTGGACTAGTTATTGTCCATGTTTCACACACATACAGCTGTATATATTCTATATAGCACTCCAACACGTTTCTCCCACTCAAATGTTCACAGCTTTTTATTGGTGTTTTCCATTCTGCAGAATACAATGGCAATTTTTCTGCTAATCTCTATAATGCATCTCCCATTAGATGCTGTGTCCAATAAAGATGTACCGGTTGACCTGTTTAAGAATGTTTGTGCCCTTGTCCTTCATGAACTCACATTACTCTTCGCCTATTTCTGGTTGTAATTGTTTCGTAACCCTATGCACGGTGATTCTGAGCAAAATGTTGCTAAGTTGTTTCTCTTGACCACATTCTAGGTCCCCTGATGTCTTTAGGATTGCAATAAACATCAATTTTCATATAGCAGGAGGTATTCTCCATTATATTAACAGCCCGGTGACCTAGTTTATTCAACATTTTTCTAAAGCACTGATCATTTCAAAGCATTGATTGGCTGATATTTTAAGAACTGTATATTAATTAACATGTAATTCCTCATAAAACCACATTTGAGATCTTATGGTGTATAGAGAAAAAAAGCCATCCAGACAATATCCCAGGGCCAAAAAAGGAACGTGAAGAACAAACATGTTTCTAAAACAATCAGATCAAAGTGTGCATTTGGAGGCAAAAACCAAACAAATTCACTGGTAACGGCAAATAAAGAAAGCTATACAAACTTCTCATTGTTGAAGAAGTTCACAAACTGAACATCCACAATGAGCAGCCTTAAGTAGTCATTAAATATTGGCAAAACGGATATCAATAAACATGGACAGAGATCAATATATACAAACATCCATGCATCAACAACATTTATAGAGCATTCAGTTCTAGGACTGACAGGCCAGACAACAGGCAAATGGCTGTTGTGTCTTCAGTTCTAGGACTGACAGGCCAGACAACAGGCAAATGGCTGTTGTGTCTTCAGTTCTAGGACTGACAGGCCAGACAACAGGCAAATGGCTGCTGTGTCTTCAGTTCTAGGACTGACAGGCCAGACAACAGGCAAATGGCTGCTGTGTCTTCAGTTCTAGGACTGACAGGCCAGACAACAGGCAAATGGCTGTTGTGTCTTCAGTTCTAGGACTGACAGGCCAGACAACAGGCAAATGGCTGCTGTGTCTTCAGTTCTAGGACTGACAGGCCAGACAACAGGCAAATGGCTGCTGTGTCTTCAGTTCTAGGACTGACAGGCCAGACAACAGGCAAATGGCTGTTGCATCTTTAGTTCTAGGACTGACAGGCCAGATTGACGGGCAAATGGCTGTTGTGTCTTCAGTTCTAGGACTGACAGGCCAGACAACAGGCAAATGGCTGTTGTGTCTTCAGTTCTAGGACTGACAGGCCAGACAACAGGCAAATGGCTGTTGTGTCTTCAGTTCTAGGACTGACAGGCCAGACAACAGGCAAATGGCTGTTGTGTCTTCAGTTCTAGGACTGACAGGCCAGACAACAGGCAAATGGCTGTTGCATCTTTAGTTTTAGGACTGACAGGCCAGACAACAGGCAAATGGCTGTTGTGTCTTCAGTTCTAGGACTGACAGGCCAGACAACAGGCAAATGGCTGTTGCATCTTTAGTTTTAGGACTGACAGGCCAGACAACAGGCAAATGGCTGTTGTGTCTTCAGTTCTAGGACTGACAGGCCAGACAACAGGCAAATGGCTGCTGTGTCTTCAGTTCTAGGACTGACAGGCAAATTGCTGTTGTGTCTTCAGTTCTAGGACTGACAGGCCAGATTGGTGGCATATGGCTGTTGTGTCTTCAGTTCTAGGACTGACAGGCCAGACAACAGACAAATGGCTGTTGTGTCTTCAGTTCTAGGACTGACAGGCCAGACAACAGGCAAATGGCTGTTGCATCTTTAGTTCTAGGACTGACAGGCCAGATTGACGGGCAAATGGCTGTTGTATCTTCAGTTCTAGGACTGACAGGCAAATGGCTTTTGTGTTTTCAGTTCTAGGACTGGCAGGCCAGACAACAGGCAAATGGCTGTTGCATCTTTAGTTCTAGGACTGACAGGCCAGATTGACGGGCAAATGGCTGTTGTGTCTTCAGTTCTAGGACTGACAGGCAAATGGCTGTTGTGTTTTCAGTTCTAGAACTGGCAGGCCAGACAACAGGCAAATGGCTGTTGCATCTTTAGTTCTAGGACTGACAGGCCAGATTGGCGGGCAAATGGCTGTTGCATCTTCAGTTCTAGGACTGACAGGCCAGATTGACGGGCAAATGGCTGTTGTGTCTTCAGTTCTAGGACTGACAGGCCAGACAACAGGCATATGGTTGTTGCGTCTTCAGATCCAAGAACAGGAGCTAGCAGGCTGAAACTGGACAACGTGCCAGATAAAACTGTGGCCACAAACAGATCAAGCTGGTTTGCATAAACATGCAATCTCCAACCCAAAACTGTGGAGGTAAATGAACCAGGAAGTGATTTAACATGTTACACTTCTGCAGCCACAGTTGGTACATGGTGCTGGCCCCATATTGTTAGACTGATCAGAACTCCACCAGTGAAGAGGTCAGTGGCACACAGGTTGCCTTGACTTCCCACAACTTCCCCTGGTCCCATTTTAAACTGGGTTGACCGAGGTACCCAGGTCCATTATTTAAACATCCCCGTCCCAATGAGGATTGTGTCATATGACCACTGGTCTGGTAGGCAAGCATGCTAACTGTAGCATCTCCGCAACTCCTGAAAGCAAATGTACAAAAAGAAGCAAACAAAAAGTAACAATGTCAACAAAAAATTCAAATTTAATACAAAACCAATCACCTTTGACTAAATTCAACAACAGTAAAAACCGCAACCAAATATAGCAAGCGAATAATGGCAAGCTGTGGAGGATTTCTAGGGGCACAAGTCAACTGTGCAGTCTATATGAGAACGCCTGTAGCTGGGGTATGCTTTCTCTATCCTGCCATAACCACAGACAGCAAGAATGTGTCTATCCTATCATAACAGACAGCAAGGACATGTCTATCCTGTCATAACAGCAGGCAAATGAGATGGTTTGACTATTGTGTTATAACATTAGACGGTGAGGTGGTTTGGCTATTGTGTTATAACATTAGACAGTGAGATGGTTTGACTATTGTGTTACAACATTAGGCAGTGAGATGGTTTGACTATGATTTTATAACATTAGACAGTGAGGTGGTTTGGGTATTGTGTTATAACATTAGACAGTAAGATGGTTTGACTATTGTGTTATAACATTAGACAATAAGATGGTTTGACTATCATGTTATAGCATTAGACAGTGAGATGATTTGACTATTGTGTTATAACATTAGACAGTGAGATGTTTTGACTATTGTGCTATAACATTAGACAGTGAGATGATTTGACTGCTGTGTTATAACATTAGACAGTGAGATGATTTGACTACTGTGTTATAACATTAGACAGTGAGATGGTTTGACTATTACATAATAACATTAGACAGTGAGATGATTTGACTATTGTGTTATAACATTAGACAATGAGATGATTTGACTATTGTGTTATAACATTAGGCAATGAGATGATTTGACTACTGTGTTATAACATTAGACAGTGAGATGGTTTGACTATTGCATACCAACATTAGACAGTGAGATGATTTGACTATTGTGTTATAACATTAGACAGTGAGATGATTTGACTATTGTGTTATAACATTAGGCAGTGAGATGGTTTGACTATTGTGTTATAACATTAGACAGTGAGATGATTTGACTATTGTGTTATAACATTAGACAGTGAGATGGTTTGACTATTGTGTTATAACATTAGGCAGTGAGATGTTTTGACTATTGTTTTATAACAGCAGGCAGCGAGATGGTTTGACTATGATTTTATAATATTAAACAATAAGATAAGTAAACCCAACAATACAGTCATAACATCAGATGAAAAGATAAAATATGAATAAAATTGAGTGGAACTGCAGTAAAGCTGTGAAAATGTAAACAATATAAAATGACACTACTTTGTGTTATTTTCTTCTTCTTCTTCTTCTTTCGTTCGCTTGAAACATGTCTACAACTGCAATGTCGTCTCTTGTATTTTATGATGAAAAGATAAGCAAATCTGACATAGCCATAAGATAAGTGACAACATTGTCATAACATCAGGTGAAAAGATAATCAAATCTGAAAGCATTGTCATAAAATAAGTGACAACACTGTCATAGCATCAGACGAAGAGATAAGCAAATCCGACATTGTCATAACACCATCAGATGATGTTGATTACTGTACCTAACAAGACATTGGATAAGCTTGTCTAAATCCTGCCATAATATTGTACAATCACCGGAATGGTTGACAGGTCTGTCATAGATCAGACAGTGAGATTGTTGACATGTCCTCCATCAAGACAACTCGTCTCAGACAAGAGATATAATCGACAATGCTGTCTTAACATAAACAGTAGGCAGGGACTATTGGACAAACAAATCTTGTTATAAATCAGATCATAAAAATAAATATAATAATCCTGACATAACATACGATAACAGATGTGTAAACATGGCTACCTGTCATAACATTTGATAATAGATGTATAAATATGGCTATCTGTCATAACATTAGAGAATAGATACGCAAAAACTGACTATCCTATCATAACATTATATATAATAAGATAAGTAAATAAAATCTGACTGTCCTGTCATAAAACAAAGGACAACAAAAAGTAAATCTGACCATCTTGTACGACAATATGTATATAAATTTGACTATCCTGTATGACAATACATATATAAATGTGACTATCCTGAAGGACAATAGATTAGTTTATCTGTCTTATAGACAATACATACGTGTTAATCTGACTATGTTGTCATAACATCAGGCAGTGGTGATCTCATCCCATCTCATCATGTTCCTCTTGTACCTTGCAGTGTCGAGGTGAAGTATAAACATCATGAGAGTGCCCGATTATGGGCTTCATGTATCGATATTCCCATATCACCATTGGTGATAATTCTATCAAAAGAGGCATTAGATAAAATATGTCAAATGTTATGATGGGACGATCAGATTTACTCTTGACAATAGATAAGTAGATCTGACTATTCTATCATAACATTTAAACAATACATAAGTAAATTTGAATGTGCTGTCATAACATTAGGCAGTGGTGATAATTCTCTCATTAGAGACATTAGGTAACTTTATCCAACCCTGGTGTCACTACATCAGACAGTGTGATGATTGACATTATTGTCCAAGTTAGCATCACACACTAAGTGAGTCGGTAGGACAAATATGGTGTAATAGGTGTAACATCAAATAATCAGATTAGATTGTTCTTCGACTAGTAAACCTTATTTTAAATCAGATAAAAGATCAGTAAATCTGACTAAACTGGACCACAGAGTGAATGTGAGTATGCAGTCATAACATCAGACAAGTACATCTGACTGTCCTGTCAAACATTTGACTGTCATAACATTCAACTATCTGACTATCCTGTCATAACACTGAACTATCTGACTGTCCTGTCATAGCATTGAACTATCTGACTGTCCTGTCATAACACTGAACTATCTGACTATCCTGTCATAACACTGAACTATCTGACTGTCCTGTCATAACATTCAACTATCTGACTGTCCTGTCATAACATTCAACTATCTGACTGTCCTGTCATAACATTCAACTATCTGACTGTCCTGTCATAACATTCAACTATCTGACTGTCCTGTCATAACATTCAACTATCTGACTGTCCTGTCATAACATTCAACTATCTGACTGTCCTGTCATAACATTCAACTATCTGACTGTCCTGTCATAACATTCAACTATCTGACTGTCCTGTCATAACATTCAACTATCTGACTGTCCTGTCATAGCATTGAACTATCTGACTGTCCTGTCATGACATTGAACTAACTGACTGTCCTGTCATAGCATTGAACTATCTGACTACACTGTCAAACACTGTCCTGTCATAACACTGAACTATCTGACATTCAACTATCTGACTGTCCTGTCATAACATTCAACTATCTGACTGTCCTGTCATAGCATTGAACTATCTGACTGTCCTGTCATGACATTGAACTAACTGACTGTCCTGTCATAGCATTGAACTATCTGACTACACTGTCAAACACTGTCCTGTCATAACACTGAACTATCTGACTATCATGCCATAACAATCAACTATCTGACTGTCCTGCCATAACACCAGACTATCTAACTGTCCTGTTAAAACACTGACCAACAGAGAAGAAAATCTGACTTTCCTGTCATCAGATCAGACAACAAATATGGCAGCTGTGACTACCATCAATGACTGACAGTAGGCGATACAGATAAATCTTGTTCAAATATTTCTTTGTTCCAAAATGCCTGCCAGGGCTGCAGACAGGAGCTCAGCTACATAATGAAAGCAACAAATAATCAAAATGTTCTACCAAATAAATGTATATTTGAAAAGCATTTAAACACAAAAGCTCTTAAATAAACAAAGGAAACAACTTTGCAGAAAAATTGCAGAAAAAAAGCTGCAGTTACAATAACAATAAACTGGACAAGGAAGACAATGTTTTTGGCTTAAATAAATAGACATATTCTTCATCAAAGGGTAATTATGGACATTCCTTTTTTGTTCCCTTTTTCCAAAATAAAACGTGTACTTTGATCAAATTTGCATTGAGACAAGAATTGCATCAACAATGAGGTTTTGTATCATTTGTGCTGGCGTTTTGTAAATAATTTCACAGTCTGTGTTTCTGTTGTATTAGTGGAGACCCCATCATCAAGTCGAGACCCCATCATCAATACCAGAATATGGAAACATTTGAGGAAACAATACAGTTCTTTAAGTGCTGTTGGTCAACAAAGATTGTTTTTTAAAAATATGCTGTCAGCAAGGGTTGATTTTAAAACAATATGCTGTCAGCAAGGATTGATTTTTTTAATGACAAACCATCACTAGTATGGATTATTAATTAAACGCTGTCTGGAAGAATTGATTAAGTTCAATCCTGTCAGTAAGAATAAATTTAGTTAAAATAGTTAGTTAGTTAGTCGACAGATCATCCTCGTTGCACATCGGACCATTCAGTCCATAAGTGCTCGGATCCCCTCCTCAGCAAATCCCGCAGCGTGTAGCGGCTAACGACGCCAGTTCTGTGTTGGTTTATCAATCTTCTTTGGCTTCCTGCGTAGTGTTCTTGTTTGGCCACCCCTCTTTTAATTTGCTGCTCTCGCAGTCTGGCCATTGTTGTAGATTCACAGTCATCACTTGGTTCTTGCAAAAGTCTCACTTCTCGTAGAGCATTCAGAATGTCAGCCTGGTCCATGGCGCGTCCGCCCTCAACAGTAGCCTCACCTGCGAGCTTGTCAGCCCGCTCATTTCCTTGTACTCCCGCATGCCCTGGCACGAAGATGAAACTAATCTTTGCCAGCCGAGACCGCTTCAGAGGCAGCAACCATTCTCTTCGGATCGACCCCTCCTCTATCCTCTTGATCATGTTCATTGAGTCGCTAAGGAAACAAGCCCTAGTGAATGTCTGTGTCTCGAGCCACGTTATTGCTTTACTTACTGCCATGACTTCCATGGTCAGGCTACTTGTGGTTTCAGTGAAAGCACCAGAGTCCTCCTTCACAATTCTCCCTCCGGCCCGAGCTGTAAAGGCCCATGAGCTTCTCACATGTCGGACGACCGACCCATCTGTGTAGATGACCGCGTCACTGTCTAGCGAATTCTCGAAAATCAACGCTTGTACTTCAGCCTCAACAGCAGCCGGATTTTCTTGTCTGCATTTTCTATCTAGTTGGATGCAAACTGAAAAGGATGTGCAGAAGTCTGTTGGCACTTGCACCCACTCCTCGCCAGGTTCTAAGTCCTCAAGTGAACACACCTGTTGAAGAATGTCCTCGGCTTGACCCATCCACGACCGTCCTCTTTTTAACCTGCTGCCCTTCACCTTCCTAATTTCACTATGCAGTGGATGCTGTGTGTTTGCGTTAATTCTGAGGTAGGCACGTGCCCTGCAAACTTGCATTCTCTCTTCAATGGTTGGAAAATCAAGAAGGTAGCGCATCGCTCCTGCATGCTGTATCTCTTGTACATCCAAGAATAATGCGCATAGCTTCATTCTGTATCCTTTCCATCCTTTCTATCTGCTTATGGCTGACAGTCAGGATTGCCATTGCATACTCCAAAACAGACATGACCAGCCCCTCGTACAGAAGACATAGATGGCGCTGCTCACAGTTTGCTGCCGCCATCACCCGCATCGCTGCCAAACCCCGCTTGGCCTTTGTTATCACCTGGTCTATGTGCACATTATAAGCAAGGCTTCGATCAAACCGTATCCCCAGGTAATTCATTGCCTGCGTTCTTTCCACCGTCTCTGAACACAGCATTACAGTTGGTGTTGGATTGTTGACAATATGATTATTCAACGAGAACCAAGTCACTGTTGCCTTTGTTGGGTTGACCATTGCCCCAGCTTCATCACACCAAGTACTTATGCGATTGAGTTCGGTTTGTAGTTCCACAGCAACCTCCTCTCTATCCTTACCCTGACGATACACTAAAACATCATCGGCATATGACAATGTCCTGCCAGGTCCAGTGATCTGCTCACTGGTGATTCTCACTGTGTAGGCGTTGAACAGTACCGGAGATAATGGTGATCCCTGTGGTAGGCCAGGATATATTGTTGTTGGTTCCGAAGTCCAACTGCCACATCTAAAAACTACTTTCCGTTGGAAGAGAGCTGCAGCGATCCAACTAAGGAGGAATGGACTTACGTTTAGTTCAAGAAGCTGAAACATTAAAAAGTCCAGTGGTACTCTGTTGTATGCGTCCTCAAGATCAATCGCTGCAGCAACGGTTTCAGTGCCTGAGTGGAAACCTTCATAGACATCTTGGGCAAAGACTGCTGCATTGGTCCAGGTTTCTCTTTTTGGACGGTACCCACCCAGGGTAGATGGGAAAACACCTTGCCTCTCTAGTTGGCTTGATATTTTCCTGGCAATTACCTTCTCCAGCAGCTTGCCTATTGTATTCTGCATGGTTATAATTCGATATCTCTGAATTTTCTTGTGGTCTTTGTCAGGCTTCGGCAAGGGAATCAGATAGCTGTGTAACCATTCCTCCTTGATGCTAGCACTCCCTATACTGTTGTTGTACATGTCTGCTAGTTTCTCTAGCTCATTGTCGGTACACCTATTTATGTCGTCATATCTTATGCCATCAGGACCTGGAGCACTGTTTTTTGATCGTCGAAGCACAGCCTTGATTTCTTTCACTGTCACTGTGTCTTCATCCGAAGTGTTCTGGGCCTTGCATCTGTCTGAGGTGACCTCCTTGGCCAGATTCCGGCCTCCCATGTCTGTCTGGTTGCTCTGCTCAAGGTAGCGTTCAAAGAGGGCTTTGCCCTTGTCCTCGTCAGTCCTCTGCCAGATGAGGTCAGCACCTTGGAAGTCAGAAATGCTCTTATTCTTGACTACACCACTCATGCTTTTATGTAGTCGCCAGAACAATTTCAGTGACTTGTCTGTGCTTACTCTTTGACACACCTCTGCCTATTTTTCACTTTTAACCACCGTGACCAGTTTTTTGAAATAGCTTACTTTTGTGTGCATCTCTCTTTCTAAGTGCAAACAGGGACTAGGATGACCAGCTCTGTTCTTCTTGGCATTTTGCCATCTCCTTACAGCACTACGCTTATCCACCCAAGCCTTCTCCACCTCGAAACTCCACCACGGTGGCTGCTCCCAGCTTTTTTTCCTTTTCTTCCTGCCCTGAAACGTTCTGCGCTTGTCACGTCTTATTTTACTCACCACATCTTGCCCTGTACTGTCATACTGGAACGTCTTTACCTTTAGCTTGTGCTGCCTGGTTCTGCCTTTCTCCACCAATATGCTGCATGGGTGGTGGTCGCTGCCATGGTGTCCTAGGACACCCCATCTACACACTGTAGTGAGTGAAGGTGAAACTAGCGCCAGATCAATAGCACTGTCCTCATCGCCTGGACGGCTTGCTGTCCTGGTGACACAGCCACTGTTGATACAAACCAGGTCGATGGTTTCCAGTGCAGTCTCGAGCTCCTCCCCTTGTGTATTGGAGGAAGTGTTTCCCCATGATCTGCCTTTAGCGTTGAAGTCACCACAGAAAATAACATTTCTCTCGTGGCCTAATATGCCACTTAAGCACTGCCACGTCTGGGCGTCCACACTCGCATTGCGGGCATAAACATTAACCAACACGAATGGTATACTGGAATGAACTCTCAACGCCTGTATTTGTATATCGTCACTGTTCCAACTGGACATGTCTAGCTCTGACGCCACCATGCTGTCGCGAACGAGAATCGCCGTTCCCAGATGTCGTCTGTTATAGAAACATTTGAAGCCGGCAATTCGGAGTAGCTGATCGCCCAGTCTCGTCTCCTGGAGTGCTACAATGTCGTTCCTGTAAACTAGGGTTTCTAAAATAGAGCCCCGTTGTTTTACACTGGCACAGTTCCAATATAGAATACGGATGTTCCTGAGTCCTAGACGGTGACACTTGAGTCTAAAACGTCTCAAGCCACCGCGCTTACCTGGCTTCTTTTTCCCTGCGCGGCTACCACGCCGCTTCGGTATGTTGACTGCTGATCGTTCGGAAAACACACGTTGTTCCGCCATGTTGAAAAAACGTAAACACAGACTTTTGATTGAGAACCACACACGCTGCTGAAAATTCACTCAAGGATGGCTTCGCTCGATGCACGAACTCCGTAGCACCCACGCAGATCTTGAGTAGAAACTCCTGGTTTTACATCCTGGCACACCAATTACACGCAAGAAATGAATGAATCCATCCCTTACGCGAAAAAGTTAACGAACACAAAACAACACGACCGTCCGTCGCCATCTTGAAACCGGAAGTTTTTTCGTTTTTTTAGTTAAAATAATGTTAGTAATGATTAATTTAGACTAAAATGATGTCCGTAAGGATTAATTTAGTTAAAAGCTGCCAACAAGAACTGATATAGTAAAATACTGTCATTAAGGAATGATTTCGTTAAATGGTGTCAAGGCCGATTTCGTTAAAAATGCTGTCAGCAAGGATATATTTAGCTATATGCTGTCAGCAAGGATTGATTTAGTGCTTGTACTGATTACTAATGGAATGACATCTGGGATTGGTTTCCTCAAATTCTGGATTTATTTAGTAAAATTCTGCTGGCATTGAGGGCAATTTAGGGTAACAATTGGTTATTTAGTGAAATGATGTCAGCAACATTTTAGTATTTACTGAAATACTGTCAGCGAGGACTGATGATGTAATGGAATGCTGTCAGCAAGGATTCCTCGGATACACTGATTTAATGGAATGCTGTCAGCAAGGATTCCTCGGATACACTGATGATAAGCATGATGGTGGTGCCCACAGCGATCCCACTAGCCTGTAGCAGCAGATGTAGGAACCAGGGCTCACCGCTCTTCGTGTAGACAGAACTCATCTCTGGAATCTGCATCAGATTATAAAATGATCTCGTGTGAATTATGAAATAATCAAATGACAATGGGAATTATCACAAGGATTATGGCATGGGCAGATTACTCCAACGTACAACTGTGAAATACAGGTTCACAACTCAATTCACAGTTTATGGAGGAATAGGTGGCCAGGAAATGAGCTCTTCTTGTACACTAGAATTATTTCACAAAGCTCAAAGAAGGGGCTCAGCTTTGACATTCCCTCTGCGCTACTGGGAAGAGAGGGGTGCATTTCTCAACAGAATAGTGACTGGGGGAGAGATATGGGTTCACTTCGTGAATGCAGAGATAAAGAAACAGTCAAAACAATGGATGCATACTCATTCTTCAAAAAAGGCCCCAAAAAATTCAAGCAAACATTTTTGCAACGATAAATGATAGTTACAGTGTTCTGGGTCTGCAAGGATATTTTGTTGACAGAAGTCATGACACTAAGGACCACAATAACGTCAGAAGTATATTGTGAAATACTGAAGAAGCTTCGTCGGTCGGCCAAAACAAAATGCGTGGGATGGTTATCAGTGGCACCATTATCCTGCACGACAATGCACGGCCTCACACTACTGCTAGCACAAAAGCTTTGGAATAGCTCTCGTATAAATAAGACACCAGGCTATATCACACAAATATAACAAAGACACCAGGTTATATCACACAAATATAACAAAGACACCAGGATATATCACACAAATATAACAAAGACATGACACCAGGATATATCACACAAATATAACAAAGACATCAGGATATATCAAACAAATATAACAAAGACATCAGGATATATCACACAAATATAACAAAGACACCAGGATATATCACACAAATATAACAAAGACACCAGGATATATCACACAAATATAACAACGACATCACGATATATAACACAAATATAACATAAACACCAGGTTATATCACACAAATATAACAAAGACACCTGGTTATATCACACAAATATAACAAAGACGCCTGGTTATATCACACAAATATAACAAAGACATCAGGATATATCACACAAATATAACAGACACCAGGATATATCACACAAATATAACAAAGACATCAGGATATATCACACAAATATAACAGACACCAGGATATATCACACAAATATAACAAAGACATCAGGATATATCACACAAATATAACAAAGACGCCAGGCTATATCACACAAATATAACAAAGACATCAGGATATATCACAAATATAACAAAGACGCCAGGATATATCACACAAATATAACAAAGACATCAGGATATATCACACAAATATAACAAAGACGCCAGGATATATCACACAAATATAACAAAGACATCAGGATATATCACACAAATATAACAAAGACGCCAGGATATATCACACAAATATAACAAAGACACCAGTGTCAGCGTGTTGGGGAGTGCGGATGAGGACATATACAGGACAATAGAGATGTCAGAGACAGGACAATAGAGATGTCATAGACAGGACAACAGAGATGTCATAGACAGGACATAGACGGGACTACATCCTTGACCGTCAGTACAACCCTGCACTGAAGGACCTGAGACAAACCAGACGGGACAGCTAGTACAGCAAGACAACTAACGCAGCACGACTATCACAGGGAACACGCGGTCAAGCAACACATGACCGATACCTGAAGGCTCAGACTGAGACTTGACGCGTTAGGGGAAAGATGTGTGCGACTAAGCGGGAGAGTGTATTGAATGCCGGCGTGATAGCTAGCCTTTGCTGAGCGAAGATAGCAGCGAGTATTCAGTGCGAGGAATGAGAATGAATTATGTTATGAGCGCACAGATGACTGCGAGGGCTGAGTGTGATTTGCCCTTATTGTAAATAGAAGATTGTGATATTGTGTGTGTGTGTATATATATATATATATATATATATATATATATATATATATATATATATATATATATATATATATATATATATATATATATGGTACCATGTATTCATGTCACGATATTATCGTTTGCCTGAATAAATAAGACGATCCTACATGCGACGGGTTATTATCTTACTGAGTGCATGTGGAAGACTCACTGTCAGAATTAAGACGACGAGCTAACGTTACATGTATTATGAGACGTTGACAGGCAAGTCATTATGGGGGCTTTCGTCCTTCAGATGTGAACCCGAACAGAAGTTTAACACGTTAATTAAATGAATCATTATGAGGGCAATCGTCCTTCCGAATTTGAACCCACAACGTTAGTTTGAGAAGGTAGATAACGATAAGTCAATTTTGGGGACTTTCGCCCATTAGATTTAAACCCAAATTAATAAATATGTCAATTGTGGGTATTTTTGTCCTATAAATTGGAACCCAATTAAATAGATAAAGATTAGTTGGAGTCATTTGATAGCTTCCGTCATAATCCCAAGATATTAGTTTCACAAATTAAATAAAAGATGGATTTGGGTAGTGACAGTTAAATAGTAACTGCGGTGTATCCGACGACAATTAACTAGACGACGGATGAAAAAATAAATATAGTTGCACTCAACATATAATCTTTTCTCTATCATATGACATTGCCCCGGGAAGGTTAACCCGGTCAACAAATGCCCGCAGAAGTCGGATGTGTCGGCCTAACGGCGCAAGGACGCAGCTCTGCTGTAAACAGGCACAACGCAATCACGTCCGAAAAAAAAACCGGATGAACGAAGAAGAAGAAGAAGATATGACATTGGACAGACATTATTTTTCACGATACTAATATTTTTTGTTCCCACTACAGGAAAGATGTACAGTCATTTACAGATGACATATTGCTGAGTAATGTGTTTCTCCTAACAGCAACAAAATAAGTTGTGGCACTGAAGAAAATTCACCATCCCTTTAAGTACTTTATTTATATATTGCAGATTAAAGCAGCACTCTATGTTTTTAGCTGTATGTAACATTGTAAATCATTACCATTTACTCATTTGTTGTAAATTAGTGTGCATTGAAATTGTTATAAGAAAATACTGTGAAAATGTCAACATTAAAAGAATGCATCGCAGATGGGAAAGAACTAGGTTATAGTGGTGATAAATTAGCAGAATGGGCAGAAAAGAAATTTAAAGAATACTCTGATAGACATAGAGAGGAAAGATTACTAGAACGTCAACAGAAGAAGAAAGAATTAGAGGCAACTACCAAATTGAAAGAGAAACAGTTGGAAATTGAGGCTAAAAATAAGGAATTAGAATTAGCTCAGCGAGCAGGAGAAACAAAATTAAAAGAACTACAAATAGCAGAAGAAACCAAACAAAAGAAGTTAGAGTCTGAGACGCAGATAGATAAAGATGAAAGAACTAGAGGTTGAGTCACAAGTACATATTGTGACCAGTAAAATGAAGAGCAAGGAAGAAGAACACACATTTTCTAAATATAAGGGTATTGTAAAATCATTCTGTGCAGGAGATTCCATCTCTGCCTGGTCTGAGAATTTTGAGACCCAAATGCAATACCATAAGATCCCAAAAGAACATTGGGCAATGATCTATATGCGCAATCTTGCCGTGGAACCTTTAAAAGTCATTGAATCGATACCACAAGAACTTAGAAAAGACTATGATTACATCCATCAAAGAATCATGCAACATTTCTTGCTAGATGCTCCTGGTTATCAAGTCCAATTTTCTAAGTTAAAGCCTAAAGCTAACCAAACGTTCATTGACTATGTATCACAAGTGCAGGATATTTTTTAATAAATGGATAAATGCTGCGACAGTGAACAAATGTTTTGAGAAATTGAGAGATTTAATGATAATGAATAAGATTATATCATCTTTTCCAACCCCAATTGCTAAATTCTTGCAACAATCTGATTGTGGATTGATTGAGCTGTTCGAAAAAAGGGATCTGCGTACTTCACATCAAATAGAGACATTTTCTCAATAAACACCAATGGAAATGACATAGTAGCCACAGCAAATGTCAACCCATCAAAACCATTCACATATAAGAGCAAACAGAAGTCACACTTACCACAATGTCCATATTGTAAACTTGCACACCATCAATTTCAGATGTGTGATAAAAATCCTGGGTATCCAGCTCACTTAGAGATGATGGTCAATAAACAACAGGCCAAATGAAAAGATTATAAGAGAGCGGTAAAATGTTGTTTTTTTTTTGGGGGGGGGGGGAAAGTCTGGGACACTATTCAGCAAGATGTGAAGGTCGCCGAATGTTAAGAAGTGCAACTGCAGCACTAACTGACACGTCGTCAAAGAGTGAGAGTGAATGTGAGGACATTATGCAACTAAAAGATAATGCTTTATCAGCAATTGACATATTTAATTTTGATAGATGTCAAATATGTGAAAAATTTCATTATGATGGAGTGTTAGAATGTGGGCATGCAATCCCATACTTATATGAAAATGCTAATGCTGTTAGTTCCTCCAGAGGAAAACTAAACTTCCACAGTGTGTTAGTAAACAACAAACCCTGCCAGGTACTCCTCGATTCTGGCAGCACTTTGATTGGTCTTAGAAAAGACTTTGTAAATACAGAACATTATACAGACGAGCTTGTAAATTGCCGAACATTTTCTGGTAATGTGGAAAAATATCCACTAGCAATTGCACATATTTGTGCATCTTTTCTGTCTGGGACATTTACCTGCGCAGTTCTAGAGAATCCATGTACAGATTTGATTTTAGGATATTGCCACATATAGACAACAGTACACAAAAAGAAATTAATGCCTGAAAAAAAAGGCATCAAAAAGATATTGCAGTGACAAAACTAACTGCAACAAATCAAAAGTTAAATGATCAAGAACAGCAATTTCAGCCAATAAACCCAGAAGAAACTACTAGTCACAAGACGACAAAACAACTTAAAGAGGCATATGACGTAAATTTTTCCAAAGTGGATCATTTTGTTTTTCCAAATAAAACTGTTATTGACCAGATTCACAAACCTACAGAAGTTTGCACTACCAGTAACGCAACATCAGAGAAAAACAACAACAGCAAACAGACAATATGCAAACAATACAACTCAAACACCACACTTAAAACTGAAAGCAAATGCCCTACAGTCATATACAGACAGACAACAGTTTCAGAAAAACACGGACTTAGAAACACAAGACAATAGCATTTTCTCCAAAGGACATAATAGAAAATACAGATTTATAAACAGAAACTTACCAGTATATAATGCTCCCATCTCCATATCAGTTTCCTTATTGATGTTACTAATGACATTATTGACAGCAGTGTACACATACCAACTTCAGCCAATGGCAACCATGTTGCTACTTATTAACCTATTAATTTTGTTCACAACATCATTATTAAGATATCATTCGCCATAATTTCAGTTTGATGTTGTATCTAAAGCCAAAGTTTCCATCCCATTTCACTGGGTTGAACATTCTGCTGAACTAGTACAGCGTCAGCCAACTATACTTTCCAAAATGTTAACCCAGACACAAAGATTCAAACAAGTTTTTGATAGAGGCATATCATTTGGACTCATCTTATTGACACAATTGACTTTTTTCAGATCTTGTGAGATCCAAGGAAAACATTGATGTACAGAGTGCTACTTTAATAAATGCAACATCACAGATTAGACATTATTTGTATAATATACCCATCCTTCGCGTGGCTAACAAGGACATTCATTATATTCCAAGGGAGTCTTACTTCAGACCTATAAGGGCATAAATCATCCAGTAAGTGACGTGAGTAGACAACTCACTCCAGCCGAATCCCGATACGGCGTACCTCAGCTGGAATGCCTGGCGATTGTATACTGCGTCAATAAACTGACGAAATACCCTGCCGGAACACACTTCCTCATAGAAACGGACAATTCTCCTTTGCTGGTATTACAACAGGGACAGCCCAAGAACAACAGAATACATTGATGGGCTCTATTATTACAAGATTACTCATTTTCGATCAGACATATAAAAGGAGTGGACAATATTATCGCTGACGTGTTGACGAAAACTTTTGACCCACCAGTCACCGAGACCAACCAGATAACCAGATCACCAGTCAAGTAGATTAATTTAGTTAGTGTATTTATCTTAATTAAATATGACTATTTTTAATTAAGTTTCACAAACAAACAGACTTCTGTTGCTAAAACACAGAAAAACATGACAATAATTTTGTAATTATAACTTTATTATTGATAATGTTCCATTTTTTCTAAAACACTGTTCAATACGTGAACACTATGTTTACACTTAATTAGCTTATATGTAAAATTTAATGTATATATATGATTGAGAACTGTAAAAATAAGATAAGCTTAAAGTATAAGCATTCCTTTGTTTCAATTACATTTTTGTAGTATTAAGACTTTCATGTAAGTCAAACGTGTAAAATAAGATAATAATATTTGTCACTTCAACATTTTGCTTTGTATTAAGACATTCATGTGCTTAAAACACTAAAATTTCAAGTTTAGCCAATTTTTCTCACCTTAACTCAATATTTTGGCAATCTTAACAATATAAAGATTTTTATATATACATGCATTGTGAATGGACGAGTGAAAAGTGGATGCAAGTCAGTGCGAATGTATTAAATGAGGGTATGTAAACAAAGGTGCATATATTATGCACATACGCCTCAGCTTATCGTTTTGTACACTTTTCTTGCATCACATGTGATTTGTTCATTTTTTATATGTGTAAACATTATGAATACACATAATGTACAGACACCATTATTAGAAGAAGGGGAAATTACACTTATACAGGGGACATAAGTGGTTAATAAGGGGAAGCAAGAGATATTACAAGAAAACCACCGCCAACAAGTGGAAGTGAGATAGGAGTAAATCAGTGTACACATATCTTGAAGAAACATGTTGAATTAACATTTTACGGGGGCCATGGATGTTATATCCACGATTAGTCTCCTTAAAAAGAGACAATTGTTTTGGGACACCATGTTGGGTGTATGAGAGGGTTGAAATTTAATGGGAAACAATAAATTAAAGTAAATGGTACCTTGGGCCGTTTAACAGTCCCCAGTAGTAAAATGTGTGAGAGTATTGGACTCTTTGCAACATACCAAGAGTGTTAAGCTAACTATACACCAGTAGGTGTGTGCTTCAACAGTATATCAGACCCTTACAAACTACAGTTGTACCCAACCTACTGACAAATTAGTTCAGACTAATTATATATATATATATATATATATATATATATATATATATATATATATATATATATATATATATATATATATGTATATATATATATAAAGTTACCAGTCTGCTTAATACAATATATTATATTGGAAATATACCTCATGAATTATGTAATTCTGTATTTATTGCAATTTCAAAGAAATCAGGAGCCTTGGAATGTGATCAACATCGAACAATTAGTATAATGAGTCATATCACGAAGATTTTGCTAAGAATTATCATGCAAAGAATTAGGAGGAAAATACAACCTGAAATAGGAGAAGAACAATATGGGTTTGTAGAAGGAAAGGGTACAGTAAATGCTGTGTATTTACTGAGAACTGTAATTGAACGATCTATAGAAGTAAACAAAGATCTACACCTCTGCTTTATTGACTACACAAAGGCTTTTGATAAAGTGAGACATGTCGACATGATAAAGATGCTTGAAGATCTACAAATTGATGGAAAAGACCTTAGACTTGTAAAAAACATATATTGGAAACAACAAGCTGCCATAAGAGTTGATAATGAAGTAGGCCAATATCAGCCTATTAAGAGAGGTGTGAGACAGAGATGTGTAATGTCTCCAGATCTGTTTTCCCTGTACAGTGAAAGTATTTTCAGAAATATTGAAGATATGGATGGAATCGACATTGGGGGACGATGCATCAATAACATTAGATATGCAGACGATACAGTCTTGATTGCAGACAAAGAACAGGACCTGCAACATTTATTAGATGCAGTTGTTACACACAGTGAACAACGAGGGTTAGAATTAAATTGTAAAGCGACACAGATTATGGTCGTCACTAGGAAGAACGAAATACCACAATGTAATATACAAGTAAATGGGACCAATAAAAAGATGTCAATTGAAACGAGAAAAAGAGTGTTGAGGTGCTACATAGAACCTGTACTTTTATATGGATGTGAAGCTTGGACAATGAGCAGTCAAGCTGAAAAACATCTGATGGCTGACAGAAATGTGGTTTCTGAGGAAAATGCAAAGAATACCATGGACAGCCAGAAAGACCAATGAACAGGTCCTTCAGGAAACAAACGAAGATTGTAAACTGATTAGAGACATTAGAAGCAGACAGTCAAAATTTTGTGGGCATGTTATGAGAAGAAATGAATTGGAGAACTTGGTGACACCGGGTAAGATCGAAGGGAACAGACCAAGAGGAAAGACCTAGAAGCAAATATCTGGATGGCATGGTCGAGACAAACACGGAGCTGATCCACGACTCTGGTGATCGAGTGAGATGACAAAACATGACCGCCCATGCTTACAGGCATTGCACATGATATATATATATATATATATATATATATATATATATATATATATATATATATATATATATATATATATATATATATATATATATATAACACATTGTGTCACTGATTCTTATAAGAAATTTAGTGATACAAAAAGGGGGGAGAAGGGGAATGTCAGCGTGTTGGGGTGTGCGGATGAGGACATATACAGGACACTATAGATGTCAGAGACAGGACAATAGAGATGTCATAGACAGGACAATAGAGACGTCATAGACAGGACAATCTCGTGAGTAACGTGACGTGCGCGAGAATTGGTAGCGGTTCTCGTCGCGTCGGTAACTTATGTTGTATGTGAGCCGGTCGCTCAGAAAGCAATGGCAATCTTTTTTTTTTTTTTTTGCATATCCTTTTACAGGACATCGCTGTCACCATCATCATCTTTCAGCTGTATGTTGATTTCTTGGCAAGATTACGCTCAGTAGTTTGCCATTGCTTTCTGAGCGGCCGGCGCACATACCCCGTAAGTTACCAACGCGATTCGAACCACTGCTGATTCTCACCGTCGTCACGTTACTTACGAGAGTATACGAGATTACGGAGAAAAGTCGCTAATCTCTAGGCCAGGAAGCCGGCAATGGCAATCTACTGAGTGTAATCCTGCCAAGAAATCAACAATCAGCTGAAAGATGCTGATGTTGACAGCAATGTCCTGTAAACGGATACGCGAACAACAATAACAACAAATTATATTATATGCCTGCTCCGTGGCGATGAGGTTACGGACGCATTTCGTAATCTGACATACTGACGTTGGAAACACAGCTGTAGGCGATTTGCTCGCAGACCGTCTTGCCTTGGTTTTTTTACGAAATGGTAAGGGTACCGGTCGTTCAGAAAGCAATGGCAAACTACTGAACGTAAATTTGCCAAGAAATCACAACAACAAATGCTGGTGTTGACCGCGACGTCCTGTAAAGGATATGCAACTAATTATATTATATATTGTTTCGCAGGTCCGCATAGCCGAATGGATAAGAACGCGTGTTCTTAAACATCCGGTGTGCTGATGCCGAGGTTAGCGTTTCAACCCCTACACTGGACAGCTGGACTAAAATGTTGACCTGTCGTCCTTGACTTGGGGATGTTAATTACAAGTACCTCTGAAGTTGGAGTGGGTTCGCCTGGTGGCGAAGGACACTGTTAATAAGGAAAGCTAACCCATACGCAAACATTCAGTCCATGACTACTATTTATAAATAGTGTGTATGGGCCAGGCTTGAGTTCAAAAGCGAGCGAGCGAGCGCAATAAATATATATATATTGTTTCGGTAATGCTACGGCCATTGTAGATAACTCATCGTTTAGTTTTTGTACGTGCTTTCCCAGTTGGTTGATATGGCGGCTTGTCAATGTTGAATGCGGATTCAAATTTCAGTTTGGGATTGCTTATGACAGAGAAGTTTTCTGGAAGGTTGTTATGGGAGGGAAGTTCTGCAAATGACATGCTATTTAATGTTGAATATTGGACTACATCATTCGGTCAACGTTTATTGGTGTTGAACATCTTCTAATATCATTATCACCACTGACCTCTAATCCTCTATTGCCTCTAATAAATTAATGTTCGCATATTCTTTTAGACTTTTACAGGACGTCGCTGTCAATCCAGCATCTTTCAGCTGATTGTTGTTTTCTTGGCAAGATTACGCTCAGTAGTTTGCCATTGCTTTCTGAGCGACCAGCTCACATACCCCGTAAGTTAGCAACGCGGCGAGAACCGCCACTGATTCTCGCGCAGGTTACGTTATTCACGTGGATGTACAGAATTACGGAGAAAGATGTTAAAACCCTAGGCCAGGGAGACCGGCATATAATATAAATATCACAAGACAAAAACTTATCTTGTGATACAATATTACAATAACATGTTTTCTCAATGTATGTTATATACTATGCCAGTTGCTTTTTTTTTAAGCTTCTTAATACACTGGTTCAGTTCTGGCCATGAGCTCCACATTTGTAATTCTGTCATTTTAGTCCTTTTATTTTGCCTAGTCAATAATTAACGAATGTTTGTAGTTTATTACCAGTAATATTAGTGGTCATTTTAAGTCACTTTCCATGTTTCTGATCCACACAGTACTACAGATGTAACTGATTCAGTGCCAAACATACAGTGGGTTTGGCGAAGCAGAAATTGATGGCAGAAAATGGGAAGTAGGGGTGTGTCATAATAATGCTCTAAAAACTGTTAATCTTCTTCTTCAGCGTTCCGAGCCATTGAGGTTCTTTGCTGCAGATACACTCCATCTCCATTCGTCTCTCTGGTGGACCTTCTCTTGCCAGTCGTTGATTCCAAGTGCTTGTACGTCTGTATGTATATTATCTCTCCACCGTCTTCTTGGTCTACCTTGGGGTCTACGGTCATTTATTTCCTGAGTGTAAGCGAGTTTTGTTTCCCTATTATCTTCCATTCTTTCTATATGCCCCAGCCATTGTAGTCTATTAGCCTTCATGATACCAGTGATTAGCGGTGACTTAAACAGATCATAAATGTCTTTGTTACTTCTTCTTTTCCACTCTCCACTTTGTGTATCCCTAATGGGTCCAAAGATGCGTCTTGAAACTTTGTTCTCAAAGGTTTGTAACAAGGCTTCGTCTCCTTTCGTTGTACTCCAGGTTTCAGAGCCATACAGCACAACTGGTCTGATCAGTGTTTTGTATATTGTGATTTTGGTGTTACGAGATAGCGCATTTGATTTTAGTAGATGTTGTAGTGCATAGTATATCTTATTTCCAGAATTGATTCTAGTTTGTATTTCTTCCCTTATGATGTTGGAGCAGTTGAAGATTGTACCCAGGTATTTGTATGTTTCCGTTCTTTTAATGGTCGTATTATCTATTTGTATGTGGCCAGAGTTTTTAGCCATTCCTTCTCTTGAAATTACCATATATTCTGTCTTATCTTGGTTGATAACCAGCCCCATCTGTTGGGCTTTTTCCTTTAAGTGAGTCAATATTTCCAATGTCTTTCGTTCATTTTCCCCTATGATATCTATATCATCAGCATAACCAAGCAGCTTGGATGTTCCTCCAATATCACATTCCTCCTTTAGCTTCCTTACAACTTTCTCTAGAGCCAGATTGAAGAGTAGCGGCGATAGTGCATCACCCTGTTTCAAGCCAGATGTTATTTGGAAAGGGTCTGATTTCCTGCCTTTATATGTTACTATATTATAAGTATCTTCCATGCATAGTCTGGTCATGTTGATTAACTTCCTTGGTATTCCAAATTCCTGCATAGCATTCCATAGACTATTCCTATGGACACTATCATAAGCCTTTTTAAAATCCACAAAAATGTTATGGAGATCTCTTTTATATTCCCAATTTTTCTCGGCTATTTGTCGTAAGATAAATATCTGATCTATTGTTGATCTGTTTTGTCTAAAACCCGCCTGGTAGTCACCTAATATGTCTTCTGAATATGGTTTTAGTCTATTTAGTAATACTGCGGATAGTATCTTATAGCTTGTGGACAGTAGTGATATTCCTCTATAATTTTCACATTGGAACTTGTCTCCTTTCTTAAAGATAGGTATCAATAATGACTCTTTCCAGTCATGGGGTAATTCTTCTGTCCTCCAGATTTTTATTATTAGTTCGTATAGCTTTAGATGTAATGCATGGCCACCTGCCTTTATAAATTCAGCAGCAATTCCATCAGCCCCAGTTGCCTTATTGTTTTTAAGTCGTGTGATTACATATAGGATTTCTTCAAATGCAGGTTCTTCAATTTGTGGTTTTCACGTTAGAACCTCTTCCTGTGGGAAAGTGTTACTTGGAGCTTCACAATTTAGTAATTCAACAAAATATTCTTTCCATGTGTTGCACATTTCCTCATTGGTATTTATCATATTCCCATTTTTGTCTTTTAAACCATATGTATTGTGTTGGTGCCCTCGTTTCATTGACTTCAGTTCTTTAAAAAACTTTCAGAATTCGTTTTTATGGTGATTAGTTTCCATATCTTTGATTATATTACTCATATATTCTCACTTCTGCTGTCGAAATATTTTTGTAGCCTCTTTACATTCATTTCTATATTGCTCTTCCTTTTGGATGATGTTGATGTCATTTAACCATAAATGTCTGGCATTCTTTTTCCTAATGACTGCTTCTTCACATTTTTGATTGTAACCATCTGTTCTTTCTATGCGTGGTTAACACACCGAGACATTCTTCTGCGGTAGATTGAATTGTATTCTTGATGTTCAACCAAGTTTGGTCAACGCTTTCCTCCAAAGGGTTTTGCAGAGTTTCAAGTTTACATTTTATTTCATCTGTAAATTTCTCTTTGACTGTAATTTCTTGTAGTTTTTCTCTGTTATATGTTGGGTGTAATCTTTGTAATTTAGTATAGAAAGCTCTCTTAAGTTTTATTTTAAATTTTGCTCCAACGAGGAAGTGGTCGCTGTGGCACTCAGCTCCTCTATAACTTCTAACTTGTTGTATGTTTGATGCATTTCTGTTGTTAATTAAAATGTGATCTATTTGATTATAGGTTCTCTTGTCACATGATTTCCAAGTTTGTTTGTGTATATCCTTTCTTTGTAGTCTGGTACTGCTAATCTGCAGTCCTTTGGCTTCTGCCAGGTTGATGACTCTCCATCCATTATCATTTGAAGTTGTATGTAGGCTTTCCATACCTGGCCACTTTTTTATGAGTTTGCTCTCTACCTATTTTTGCATTGAAGTCTCCCAACACAATCAGGATGTCCTGTTTTAGGGTTTCTTCTATGACATCTTCCAAATCATTATAAGTCTTCTTTAACGTCATCTTCTTTCTCTTCAGTAGGTGCATGTACATTAATCATCGTTATATTCTTCCATTTACCTTTTATTCGTAATGTACTAATTCTGTCATTATCAGCTTTAAAGTTTAGAACATTCCCCCATAACTCTTTTTTGATGACAAAACCTGTTCCTAATTCATGTTTATTTTGGGTGTTTCCTCCATATATTACAATCATTCCATTTTGCTCTAAAGTACCCTCTCCTGGCCACCTTATTTCTTGAATTGCTGTTATATCCATTTGATATTCAACCAGCTCCCGGGTTAGTTCTTCAGCCGCTCCAGCTCGATATAGTGTCCGTACATTCCATGTTCCAAATCTCAAGAGTCCTTTAACGTTCCGAGGTCGTTGTCCAAATAAGTCAGTCCGAATTCGAGGCTTATGTATCCGTTTCGTAACAAAATAGTTTTTACAAAGGTGGGGATGTTAACCCCACGCTTCAACCCCCAACCTGGAGGACCAGGGTGTTTCTCTTTGTCTGTTCTCTACCCATTGACCTGTCCGGCTTGGGAGGCCCTGCTGGTAGCTACGCTACCGCCGGCATAGCTCTCAGGGTCATTGAGAAACTCAAGCTCCCCCACCACGACAAGGTGGAAACACTATCTGGGGAGAAATAATATGGTAGCAAATATATTGTATTATATATCAAATTAAAGGGCATTGCACAAGGAACACGTTGGTATTGCTATTGTTGCTATAGGGTAGAAATGTAATAATAATATTAGCAGATGTTGTAAAAAAAATTGAAGACAGGGTTGACAATTACGTAAAATTTCCACTTACCAAGGCGCTACTGCTCCAATCGCGATTTATAATCCAATGAAACTTACTGAATTTTGATAACTACACCACTTTGCTAAACTAATATCACTAGAATGGCTCCATAACACCAGTAAATCACAATAAAAGCATCATATTTTGAAGCGCATCATTGCCACATAAAATGAAAAATGTCAGATAATAACGAGACAGGTTTTGACCAGTTTTCTGCTGAGAAACATAATATGTACACTATTTTTTATTTAGTTATAATTATTATTCTTTTAAATTTAATTATTTAAATACTCCTTAAATACTTTGTGATAGGCAAAGCAAACATTTAGGGGCACAAGTGTGGCCCATTAGCTAATTCAACATGATGACAAATTTTCACGGTTAGCGGCTAACCAGCTAAGGTAGCCGGTTAATTTTGTTTACATTCATAAATAATTAATTTTAACCGAAAAACCACATTTACCATGTGCTATAAGTTTAGAATCGTTCACAAATTCCTTTAAATCAGAATAACTACAATCTGACATTGTTTAAAACTATTATCTAATGTAAATATGTGAGGCCGAAAATCAAGGCCGTTGCCTTTGTCAAATAAGAAAAGTAAACACAACTAACTAAGAAATTCTCCTCAAAATTCAGTCATTTTCGGTCTCTCGTGGCCTGTGTGTAAATGAAAAACCTTCTTCCTGCGAAAAACAGTCATTTTGGGGCATTAAAATTAAGCTAGGTTCGCAACGAACAAACAAACGAATTGCCAAGATCTTGTCAATACAGTGACGAAGGGGCAAAAAAGTTGAGACTGTCAACTGAGTGACGGTTGGCATCAAATCAGTTAATCGTTATAATTGAATATTCTATTTAATTTCTTTTGACTTCCACAAATATCCTGTTGCTATCAAAGCTCCTCTTGTCTTAGCATTCTTCTTTTAATATCTGTATATGCTCACCCATCTGTGTCTACATTGCTACCTAAATAGGTGTATAATTCTGCCTCAATATCTGTATATGCTCACCCATCTGTGTCTACATTGCTACTTAAATAGGTGTATAATTCTGCTTCAATATCTGTATATGCTCACCCATCTGTCTACATTGCTACCTAAATAGGTGTATAATTCTGCTTCAATATCTTTGACTTCCCTATGAATTTTGAGACCTAATTGTTGTGGCAATGTCATCAACGAAGTCCAAATTATCTAGTTTCAGTGCACAAGCAGACATTGTTGGGACCAAATTTGCCTAATTGTTAAATGCTCACAACTTTCAAGTTAGAAGCTCACAAAGTAGAATTCTTGCTCATAAGCAACAGTTTACAAGGAATATTTGTGACAAGATTTTATTGTTTTTTTCTCCAATTGAAGATGTTATTGAATGTATGTTAGTTAGTTAGTTAGTTAGTCGACAGATCATCCTCGTTGCACATCGGACCATTCAGTCCATAAGTGCTTGGATCCCCTCCTCAGCAAATCCCGCAGCGTGTAGCGGCTAACGACGCCAGTTCTGTGTTGGTTTATCAATCTTCTTTGGCTTCCTGCGTAGTGTTCTTGTTTGGCCACCCCTCTTTTAATTTGCTGCTCTCTCAGTCTGGCCATTGTTGTAGATTCACAGTCATCACTTGGTTCTTGCAAAAGTCTCACTTCTCGTAGAGCATTCAGAATGTCAGCCTGGTCCATGGCGCGTCCGCCCTCCACAGTAGCCTCACCTGCGAGCTTGTCAGCCCGCTCATTTCCTTGTACTCCCGCATGACCTGGCACGAAGATGAAACTAATCTTTGCCAGCCGAGACCGCTTCCAGAGGCAGCAACCATTCTCTTCGGATCGACCCCTCCTCTATCCTCTTGATCATGTTCATTGAGTCGCTAAGGAAACAAGCCCTAGTGAATGTCTGTGTCTCGAGCCATGTTATTGCTTTACTTACTGCCATGACTTCCATGGTCAGGCTACTTGTGGTTTCAGTGAAAGCACCAGAGTCCTCCTTCACAATTCTCCCTCCGGCCCGAGCTGTAAAGGCCCATGAGCTTCTCACATGTCGGACGACCGACCCATCTGTGTAGATGACCGCGTCACTGTCTAGCGAATTCTCGAAAATCAACGCTTGTACTTCAGCCTCCACAGCAGCCGGATTTTCTTGTCTGCATTTTCTATCTAGTTGGATGCAAACTGAAAAGGATGTGCAGAAGTCTGTTGGCACTTGCACCCACTCCTCGCCAGGTTCTAAGTCCTCAAGTGAACACACCTGTTGAAGAATGTCTTCGGCTTGACCCATCCACGACCGTCCTCTTTTTAACCTGCTGCCCTTCACCTTCCTAATTTCACTATGCAGTGGATGCTGTGTGTTTGCGTTAATTCTGAGGTAGGCGCGTGCCCTGCAAACTTGCATTCTCTCTTCAATGGTTGGAAAATCAAGAAGGTAGCGCATCGCCCTGCATGCTGTATCTCTTGTACATCCAAGAATAATGCGCATAGCTTCATTCTGTATCCTTTCCATCCTTTCTATCTGCTTATGGCTGAGAGTCAGGATTGCCATTGCATACTCCAAAACAAACATGACCAGCCCCTCGTACAGAAGACATAGATGGCGCTGCTCACAGTTTGCTGCCGCCATCACCCGCATCGCTGCCAAGCCCCGCTTGGCCTTTGTTATCACCTGGTCTATGTGCACATTATAAGCAAGGCTTCGATCAAACCGTATCCCCAGGTAATTCATTGCCTGCGTTCTTTCCACCGTCTCTGAACACAGCATTACAGTTGGTGTTGGATTGTTGACAATATGATTATTCAACGAGAACCAAGTCACTGTTGCCTTTGTTGGGTTGACCATTGCCCCAGCTTCATCACACCAAGTACTTATGCGATTGAGTTCGGTTTGTAGTTCCACAGCAACCTCCTCTCTATCCTTACCCTGACGATACACTAAAACATCATCGGCATATGACAATGTCCTGCCAGGTCCAGTGATCTGCTCACTGGTGATTCTCACTGTGTAGGCGTTGAACAGTACCGGAGATAATGGTGATCCCTGTGGTAGGCCAGGATATATTGTTGTTGGTTCCGAAGTCCAACTGCCACATCTAAAAACTACTTTCCGTTGGAAGAGGGCTGCAGCGATCCAACTAAGGAGGAATGGACTTACGTTTAGTTCAAGAAGCTGAAACATTAAAAAATCCAGTGGTACTCTGTTGTATGCGTCCTCAAGATCAATCGCTGCAGCAACAGTTTCAGTGCCTGAGTGGAAACCTTCATAGACATCATGGGCAAAGACTGCTGCATTGGTCCAGGTTTCTCTTTTTGGACGGTACCCACCCAGGGTAGGTGGGAAAACACCTTGCCTCTCTAGTTGGCTTGATATTTTCCTGGCAATTACCTTCTCCAGCAGCTTGCCTACTGTATTCTGCATGGTTATAATTCGATATCCCTGAATTTTTGTGTGGTCTTTGTCAGGCTTCGGCAAGGGAATCAGATAGCTATGTAACCATTCCTCCTTGATGCTAGCACTCCCTATACTGTTGTTGTACATGTCTGCTAGTTTCTCTAGCTCATTGTCGGTACACCTATTTATGTCGTCGTATCTTATGCCATCAGGACCTGGAGCACTGTTTTTTGATCGCTCGAAGCACAGCCTTGATTTCTTTCACTGTCACTGTGTCTTCATCCGAAGTGCTTCTGGGCCTTGCATCTGTCTGAGGTGACCTCCTTGGCCAGATTCCGGCCTCCCATGTCTGTCTGGTTGCTCTGCTCAAGGTAGCGTTCAAAGAGGGCTTTGCCCTTGTCCTCATCAGTCCTCTGCCAGATGAGGTCAGCACCTTGGAAGTCAGAAATGCTCTTATTCTTGACTACCCCACTCATGCTTTTATGTAGTCGCCAGAACAATTTCAGTGACTTGTCTGTGCTTACTCTTTGACACACCTCTGCCCATTTTTCGCTTTTAACCACCTTGACCAGTTTTTTGAAATAGCTTACTTTTGTGTGCATCTCTCTTTCTAAGTGCAAGCAGGGACTAGGATGACCAGCTCTGTTCTTCTTGGCATTTTGCCATCTCCTTACAGCACTACGCTTATCCACCCAAGCCTTCTCCACCTCGAAACTCCACCACGGTGGCTGCTCCCAGCTTTTTCTCCTGCCCTGAAACGTTCTGCGCTTGTCACGTCTTATTTTGCTCACCACATCTTGCCCTGTACTGTCATACTGGAACGTCTTTACCTTTAGCTTGTGCTGCCTAGTTCTGCCTTTCTCCACCAATATGCTGCAAGGGTGGTGGTCGCTGCCATGGTGTCCTAGGACACCCCATCTACACACTGTAGTGAGTGAAGGTGAAACTAGCGCCAGATCAATAGCACTGTCCTCATCGCCTGGACGGCTTGCTGTCCTGGTGACACAGCCACTGTTGATACAAACCAGGTCGATGGTTTCCAGTGCAGTCTCGAGCTCCTCCCCTTGTGTATTGGAGGAAGTGTTTCCCCATGATCTGCCTTTAGCATTGAAGTCACCACAGAAAATAACATTTCTCTCGTGGCCTAATATGCCACTTAAGCACTGCCACTTCTGGGCGTCCACACTCGCATTGCGGGCATAAACATTAACCAACACGAATGGTATACTGGAATGAACTCTCAACGCCTGTATTTGTATATCGTCACTGTCCCAACTGGACATGTCTAGCTCTGACGCCACCATGCTGTCGCGAACGAGAATCGCCGTTCCCCGATGTCGTCTGTTGTAGAAACATTTGAAGCCGGCAATTCGGAGTAGCTGATCGCCCAGTCTCGTCTCCTGGAGTGCTACAATGTCGTTCCTGTAAACTAGGGTTTCTAAAATAGAGCCCCGTTGTTTTACACTGGCACAGTTCCAATATAGAATACGGATGTTCCTGAGTCCTAGACGGTGACACTTGAGTCTAAAACGTCTCAAACCCCTGCGCTTACCTTGCTTCTTTGTCCCTGCGCGGCTACCACGCCGCTTCGTTATGTTGACTGTTGATCGCTCGGAAAGAAGACGTTCTTCCGCCATGTTGAAAAAACGTAAACACAGACTGCTTATAACCACACACGCTGCTGAAAATTCACTCAAGGATGGCTTCGCTCGATGCACGAACTCCGTAGCACCCGCGCAGATCTTGAGTAGAAACTCCTGGTTTTACATCCTGGCACACCAATTACACGCAAGAGATGAATAAATCCATCCCTTACGCGAAAAAGTTAACGAACACAAAACAACACGACCGTCCGTCGCCATCTTGAAACCCTGATAGTCTATTGAATGTATGAAAGCAGGAAACAGATACAACAAAGAATGGCTGCTGTTATAAGTATTGCATTAACTTCAATGTTTGTATGATGTGTGACACAAGTAATACAGATTTTCCACAAAAGCTGTCATGTAATAGTTATGTTAAACCACTCAAGCCCTGTGGCGATGGGCGAGCAGCGAAGCGGCAGGCGTGGGTACGCTGGCAGCCATAGTCGCAGACCTGCACACAGGCGGCTCAGGCCATATGGTTGTCTTCTACTGACCGGAGCAGCAGTGGGATTCGGCAGCCCCCTGAGCGACTGAGCAACCCTCTATAGGAACACACTGCTCACCTCCATAGCATGAGGAAGGGCTAGAAAAGGTGTCCTAAACATTGTCTGCTCCATCACTACCTAACCAGCTAGCCGCGGTTGGTGGGTACTCTAAACTGTGGTCGACATACAAACAAAGAAAAAACAGGTAAAGCTAAAAGAGCAAACCATATTCCCTTAACAATCGGAACTTGGAATGTATGCCCCCTACTTGACAGAGATGGGGCGTCGGGTCCAGAGAGACGAACAGCACTGATTGGGAGAGAGCTGGGCAGGTACAACATCGACATTGCAGCCTTGAGCGAGGCACAACTTGCAGAAGAAGGCCAAATCTGTGAAATAGGTGCCGGCTACACATTTTTCTGGAGTGGAAGGAAAAGTGAGGAAAGACGCCAATCCGGTGTGGGATTTGCCATTAAGTCGGCTCTGGTCGGCAAACTAGCTGGATTTCCAAAGGCTATAAATGACAGGCTCATGACCATTAAATTGTCCCTGCTGAATGGAAGGAAGCATGCAACCATTGTGAGTGTCTACGCACCAACTATGACCAATGAAGATGATGTCAAGAACAAGTTCTGTGAGGACCTGCACAATGTATTAACATCTGTTCCCAAAGGAGACAAACTTATACTCCTTGGGGATTTCAATGCCAGAGTAGGCATGGACACCACCTCTTGGAGTGGCATTATTGGAAAGCATGGAGTCGGAAATTGTAGCAGCAATGGACTCCTCCTTCTTCAGACATGTGCCGAACACGATCTCCTGATTACCAACACAATTTTCCGTCTCCCCATGAGAAACAGGGCATCGTGTATGCACCCTCAATCGAAACATTATGTCATTGTCAGGATGAGTGACAGACAAGACGTTCAGGTGACAAAATCCATGTGTGGTGCCGAATGTTGGACAGACCATTGTCTCATTATCTCGAAAATAAACATTCACATCAAACCACCACGGCGTCCTCAAGGGGTGAAAATGCAAAAAAAAAAACTAAATGTCACCCGCCTAAACAGCAAGAAAATGCAGCTGTCGTTTGAAAATATGCTGGAAGACCGCCTCAAGCCCAATGCTGCAGCTAAACAGGATACACAAAACAGAGTGGAGAGCCTTAAAGGACATAATTTACATCACTGCTATGGAAATCCTGGGACTAACCTCCCGAAAGCATAAAGACTGGTTTGATGAAAATTCCGAAGACATCAACCATATGCTGGCCGAGAAGCATCTTCTCCTCAAGGCACATTTGAATGACCCAAAGTCAACATAAAAAAAAGATGCCTTCAAGAACATTCAGAGAGTAGTGCAGCAGAAACTTCGGCACATGCGGGACTCCTAGCTGAGCAGCAAAGCTGATGAAATTCAAGGCTTTGCTGACAGACATGATATGAAAAACTTCTAAGACTCACTGAAAGCGATCTATGGTCCTACATCACCAGGCACAGCTCCCCTCCTCACTGCAGATGGAGGAACATTGATCACCGATAAGAAAGACATCCTTCTGCGCTGGGCAGAACATTTCAGTATCATTTTAAATGCAACTTCCTTCTTCGATGATGAAACCATCAACTGCCTTCCTCAAGTTCCCATTAATGATACACTTGATGACCTGCCAACCATAGTGGAAGTAAACAAAGCCATCCAGCAACTCTCCAGCGGCAAGGCACCTGGTCCGGACTCCATCCCGGTCCTAACAGAGCAGCTTCACCAAGTCTTTACAAACATATGGGTGAACGAGACCATGCCACAAGATTTCAAGGACGCGTCAATAGGTCCACCTTTACAAACGAAAAGGAAACCGCCAATCCTGTGACAACCACCGAGGCATCTCCTTGCTTTCAATTGCAGGGAAGATACTCACCAGAATTCTTCTCAATCGCCTCACAGCCCATCTCGATCAAGGTCTTCTTCCCGAGAGCCAGTGTGGCTTCAGAAAAGAACGTGGAACTGTTGACATGATTTTCGCTGCAAGGCAGCTGCAAGAGAAATGTCAGGAACAGAACTGTGAAATGTTCTCCACTTTCATTGACCTTACCAGGGCTTTTGATACAGTCAGCAGAGAAGTACTGTGGAAGATTATGGCAAAATATGGCTGTCCACGAAAGTTTGTCCAAATAGTGCGGCTATTTCATGATGGCATGCAGGTAAGAGTACAGAAAAATGGTGAACTGTCTGAGCCCTTTCCTGTCACCATTGGAGTGAAGCAAAGATGTGTCCTGGCACCAACACTGTTCAGCCTCATGTTTTCAGCTATGTTGACGAATGCCTTCGAGAACAACAACATTGGAATAGACATCAACTACCGTATGGATGGAAAGTTATTCAATCTCAGAAAGCTGAAAGCTAAAACCAAAATTGACAGTGACACCGTGAGAGAGCTTCTGTTTGCTGATAATTGGGCTCTATACGCCAACTCAGAGGCGGACATGCAACATAATGTTTCAGCTTTCTCACATGCCTGTGCCAACTTTGGGCTCAATATCAATTTGGAGAAGACTAGTTATGTACCAGCCAGCTCCAGGGAATAATCACACTGTGCCGAATATCAAAGTGAATGGTCATAGACTAAGTGTTGTGGACAAATTCACCTATCTTGGCAGTACTATGTCACAAGCTGTCACAATTGATGATGTAGTGAATGCAAGGATCTCCATGGCCAGTGTGGCCTTTGGCAGACTGTACAAGAATGTATGGGACAGAACTGGAATAAGCCTGCAAACAAAGCTGAAAGTCTACAAAGTTTATTGTATTATCCACACTGCTATATGCTTGTGAAACCTGGACTGTTTATCAGCGACACGCTAGGAAATTAAACCACTTCCACACAGTCTGCCTTAAGAAGTTACTGAAGATTAAATGGCAAGACAAGATCCCAGACACTGAAGTCCTAGAAAGAGCGTCCATGCCCAGTATCCACACTCTACTAATGAAGAATCAGATTTGCTGGGCTGGTCACTTGACTCGCATGCCAGATCACAGGCTCCCTAAACGAATTTTTTACGGCGAGTTGCGTTGTGGTAAACGCTCCCAAGACAGCCAGAGGAAACGCTTTAAAGACACTCTGAAAATCTCACTGAATTCTTTTGGAATTTATCATGACACCTGGGAGACTGCAGCCAGAGACCGAAATTCGTGGCGTGCATCATTACGCAAGGGTGCAGTCACTTGTGAGGCAACCAGGACTGCAAGAGCTGTGAAGAAAAGACAGAACAGAAAAACTACCTCCAGAAACGTCAAGCATTCTTTGTCCACATTGTCAAAGAACATTTCGAGCCAAAATAGGCCTTATCAGCCATCTTAGAACTCACGGCTCCATATTTCAACCCCACTGGATGAAATGAATGGTCATCATCATTCCTGATGGACAAACAACAACATGTTAAACCAATATCAATACACTGTGATAGATTGATTGATTGATTGATTCTTAATGGGGACTTGAGGAATAACATATCAGAAATCATGTCTTGAAGTAATCATAAGACATTTTGTATCATTAATCATGATTAGATATTATCTTGAAAAACAAAATATCAAATTCATTTATTTATTTTATTTTTGCATACATATGTAATTTATAAATCCTTTCAGATTGAAAGGTGGAGAGTAAACTACCATCAGAGTCAAGATAGAACAACCTGAAGTCTATGTAGGTCAAGGTAAGATTAAGTGCAATATAATGTAACAGTTAGTTGAATATCCTTTACAGGATGTTGCAGTCAACCCAAGCATTTACTGGCTGGTTTTGATTTACTAGTTAATTTTACATTGAGTAGTTTGCCTTTGCTTTCTGAATGGCCAAAGCCTCATACCATCAAAATCAACACAATAGTAGAATATAAATTTACTCAGACACTGTACAAACAATGATAGAACGTTACCGAGTATCCACCGGGATCAGTGCACAACTCTGCACTCTTGTCTTGACAGTTGAAGATTGCAGTCAAAGGCAGGGGTTAAAGACCCTTGTGTGAATATGGAAGGTAAGGGAAAACCACCATTATTATCCTGTCAAGACTGAATTTAGAGAGATGAGTCTGGGATCAACGTTAATGGCTATCTTGGGACCCTTCATCTCGTACAGACTGCCATGAGCCACAAGTGCCAACATACCATCATCAAGTTACTGATGGCAATACCAACATGAACAAGTGTAAAATAGGAACATGGAATGCCAGGACATAGTTGAGATAGGAAAGTTAGATAATGTAATGAAAGAAATTAAAACTATGAAGATTAATATCCTAGGCATGAGTGAGATGAGGTGGAGGAGATCTGGTAAAGTATTAACAGACAAAGACAATAAATTGTTCTGGAGGTAATACTTACCGAGAAGGAGTAGGACTAATGATTCATGAGTGAACAGCTAATCAATTAATTGTTATTTTATTAAATCAGATAGTTATTATTGTCAAATTCAAAGGTAAACAAAGAGACATACATATTATACAAGTGTAAGCACCAATAACAAGCAGTAATGAAGTGGAAATACAAACATTTTATGACAGTAGAAATTGCGATATCTGAAACAAAATCACAAGACATAAAAATAATACTTGGTGCCAAGAGGCTATGTTGTAGGTCCAGGGGGTTATGACGTAGATGAGACTGTAAACTCAGAAGGTTAACCCGGTCAACAAATGCCCGCAGAAGTCGGATGTGTCAGCCTAATGGCTCGAGTGCTGTAAACAGGCACAACACAATCATGTCTGAAAAAACTCTCCATATAAATGCAGAAGAAGAAGAAGGCTGTAACAACAACAACATGGCTGGCTCACTCGGTAGTCTGGTAGATGCTGAGATTAATGCATTCAACACAACTCCAATGGCAGCTGACATATAGTTTATTTCTAAGGATACACACCCAAACAAACCTCCGCAGCCAGCAGAGTCAGTCACTCTTGCTTATGTTCATGGAATTCTCATACACTGTTCACTGTGGACCGAGAGCTTTGTGGCCCTTTATACAGTATGTACAGTCCAGCTCGTGGTAAGCTATGACACACTATAATTTCTCTCTGTCGTAATCTAGTGCAGTCCCAAACGCTGCCATACAATAGACAACGTTATCGAGAAAGTATTGCAACCCCTCGGCCAGAGAGACCGGCAGTAAATATATAGGAGAGTTATATGATGGAGAAAGAGCAGAACTGACAGAAGAAACTAATTTAGAAAGTACACCTGTACTAAAAGATGAAGTCACTGGTGCTGTCAAGCATATGAAGAAAGGAAAAACAGCTGGGCCAAATGGAATCATAAGAGAAGAATTAGAAGTACTGGGAGTAGAAATATTAGCTAAAATGGTGAATGATATTTACAACAGTGGGTACATACCTAGTGATATTCTGAAATCTGTATTTATAGCTCTGCTGAAAAGATCAGAAGCTATTTAATACAAAGAATTTTGTACACTCAACCTCATAAACCATGTCACCAAACATCTACTCAGAATTATGAGAACAAGGATGAAGATAAAGATGGAAACTGGTGAAGAACAGTTTGGATATGTAAGAGGAAATGTTAAATAGCATCCAACTAGATAGAAAATGCAGACAAGAAAATCCGGCTGCTGTGGAGGCTGAAGTACAAGCGTTGATTTTCGAGAATTCGCTAGACAGTGACGCGGTCATCTACACAGATGGGTCAGGTCGTCCGACATGTGAGAAGCTCATGGGCCTTTACAGCTCGGGCCGGAGGGAGAATTGTGAAGGAGGACTCTGGTGCTTTCACTGAAACCACAAGTAGCCTGACCATGGAAGTCATGGCAGTAAGTAAAGCAATAACATGGCTCGAGACACAGACATTCACTAGGGCTTGTTTCCTTAGCGACTCAATGAACATGATCAAGAGGATAGAGGAGGGGTCGATCCGAAGAGAATGGTTGCTGCCTCTGGAGCGGTCTCGGCTGGCAAAGATTAGTTTCATCTTCGTGCCAGGTCATGCGGGAGTACAAGGAAATGAGCTGGCTGACAAGCTCGCAGGTGAGGCTACTGTGGAGGGCGGACTGCGCCATGGACCAGGCTGACATTCTGAATGCTCTACGAGAAGTGAGACTTTTGCAAGAACCAAGTGATGACTGTGAATCTACAACAATGGCCAGACTGCGAGAGCAGCAAATTAAAAGAGGGGTGGCCAAACAAGAACACTACGCAGGAAGCCAAAGAAGATTGATAAACCAACACAGAACTGGCGTCGTTAGCCGCTACACGCTGCGGGATTTGCTGAGGAGGGGATCCGAGCACTTATGGACTGAATGGTCCTGATGTGCAACGAGGATGATCTGTCGACTAACTAACTAACTAACTAACTAAATGTTACGAATAATGCCATATTCACATTACAGACACTAATGTCGAGATCAGTTGATACACAGACAGATATATATACATGTGCTTTATAGATTATACCAAGGTATTTGATAAAGTGAAGCATGATGAAATTATCAAAATGTTGGAAAATATTAATTATAATGGGAAATTAATTATGATGATTAATTATTAATTATGATGATGAATGACATAGACCAAGCATCTCAGATTGACTTTATTCTAATTAGGAAATCAGACAGAAGACTACTATTAGATTCAAGAGCACTCCCAAATACAGATGTTGATACTGATCACAAATCAATCATAATAAAAAAGATTTCAACATACAGGAAAATAAGAAACAAAAAGGTAACAACACATGCCATCAATTATAGGAGGCTACAGGAAAATACAGTTAAAGACAAATTCAATCAAGAAATCAAAAACCTACATAAGAACATCCCCGATGACCACACAAGCGTAGATAAGGAATGGACATGTTTCAAGGCTGCCATGCTCGACACACTGGAAAACAAATGTGGAACAAAGAAAGTAAGTCAGGACAAAAGAATTAAGAACAGCCTGGTGTAACAACGAAGTTAAAGACAGCATATTCAAAAAGAAGGTAGCGTTCAAAAAGTGGATCACAACTAAATCTGAACAAGACTATGTTACTTATTGAATAGCACGACGAGAGGCCAAACGAACAATTAGATAAAGTGAAGCATGATGAATCGATCAAAATGTTGGAAGATAATAATGACAGGAAAGAGTTTGGAATAATAATAATAAACATATTTACTGCAAACAAGCAGCAGCAATTAAAATGGGAAATAAAGATCACATTTATGAACAGATGAAGCTGGGAGTAAGACAAGGAGGAGTTTTGTCACCAGATCTCATCCATTTATCTGTATCAAATTAATAATGAGAGAGGTCAAAGAGGGGCTAGGAATATTTGTTGAAGGTTATAATATAAACAATCTATGCTATGCAAATGACATGGTGTTGATAGCTGAATGCGCAACAGATCTACATCTTGTGGACATTGTAGTAATACAGACTGCACAAGAGAACTTTTCTTGATGATCAAGAAAACAGAAACAATCATTATATCAAAGAAAAAGATAATACCAACCAAAGAATTATTAATAGAAAGGAAACAACCAAGCTGATAAATTTAAGCTCCATTTCAGAAAATGAAAAGTATCTTAGGCAATAAGTCACCATCATTGAATGTCAGAGAGAGAGAGTCCTGAAGTGTTATATACAACCTGTCTTATTGTATGGCAGTGGATCATGGAACATGAATAAACAAATTCAGAAAAGCATGGAATCAACAGAGATGTGGATGCTGAGACGAATGTTGTGAATTTGTTGGACTTCCAGAGTAACCAACAATGATTGCCTGGTAAAGGCTAATGACATTAGAACATTATATACAACTGTAAGAAGGAGACAAACATCATTATGTGGTCATGTAGTGAGAAGAGGGACATTGGAAAACACTGTGATGATTGCATGCTGGATGGACAGACAGTGGCATGGTGGGATATCATCAGGAGATTTGCTTCTGAGGACCAGGGACCGAGATCTGTGGAGAGATATGAATGTCTACGCCAGCCGGCAAGGCACATGATAATGATGAATGTACGAGTCTCGTCAGTGAGCTTCAGCCAATGAGTGGTGGTACCTTGTCCTAAAAACAGTTTAATCTGAATAACTGGTGTTTCTGCTAACCTTATGGGAAGGTGAACACCGTGTGGAGTTCAGTGCAATGTAGCAGATTCTGGACCAAGAACTCTGTTACAATGAGAAACACTAACAGCCTAGATAATACATCAGCCTAGATCATACATCAGCTTAGATCATACATCAGCTTAGATCATACATCAGCCTAGATCATACATCAGCCTAGATCATACATCAGCTTAGATCATACATCAGCCTAGATCATACATCAGCTTAGATCATACATCAGCTTAGATCATACATCAGCTTAGATCATACATCAGCCTAGATCATACATCAGCTTAGATCATACATCAGCTTAGATCATACATCAGCCTAGATCATACATCAGCTTAGATCATACATCAGCCTAGATCATGCATCAGCCTAGATCATACATCAGCTTAGATCATACATCAATTTAGATCATACATCAGCCTAGATCATACATCAGATTAGATCATACATCAGCCTAGATCATACATCAGATTAGATCATACATCAGCTTAGATCATACATCAGATTAGATCATACATCAATTTAGATCATACATCAGCCTAGATCATACATCAGATTAGATCATACATCAGATTAGATCATACATCAGCCTAGATCATACATCAGCTTAGATCATACATCAGCCTAGATCATACATCAGCCTAGATCATACATCAGCTTAGATCATACATCAGCTTAGATCATACATCAGCCTAGATCATACATCAGCCTAGATCATACATCAGCTTAGATCATACATCAGCCTAGATCATACATCAGCTTAGATCATACATCAGCTTAGATCATACATCAGCCTAGATCATACATCAGCCTAGATCATACATCAGCTTAGATCATACATCAGATTAGATCATACATCAGCCTAGATCATACATCAGCTTAGATCATACATCAGCTTAGATCATACATCAGCCTAGATCATACATCAGCTTAGATCATACATCAGCTTAGATCATACATCAGCCTAGATCATACATCAGCTTAGATCATACATCAGCCTAGATCATACATCAGATTAGATCATACATCAGCTTAGATCATACATCAGCCTAGATCATACATCAGCTTAGATCATACATCAGCTTAGATCATACATCAGCCTAGATCATACATCAGCTTAGATCATACATCAGCCTAGATCATACATCAGCCTAGATCATACATCAGCTTATATCATACATCAGCCTAGATCATACATCAGCTTAGATCATACATCAGCTTAGATCATACATCAGCTTAGATCATACATCAGCTTAGATCATACATCAGCCTAGATCATACATCAGCCTAGATCATACATCAGCTTAGATCATACATCAGCTTAGATCATACATCAGCCTAGATCATACATCAGCCTAGATCATACATCAGCTTAGATCATACATCAGCCTAGATCATACATCAGCTTAGATCATACATCAGCTTAGATCATACATCAGCCTAGATCATACATCAGCCTAGATCATACATCAGCTTAGATCATACATCAGATTAGATCATACATCAGCCTAGATCATACATCAGCCTAGATCATACATCAGCCTAGATCATACATCAGCTTAGATCATACATCAGCTTAGATCATACATCAGATTAGATCATACATCAGCCTAGATCATACATCAGATTAGATCATACATCAGCCTAGATCATACATCAGATTAGATCATACATCAGCCTAGATCATACATCAGCTTAGATCATACATCAGCCTAGATCATACATCAGCTTAGATCATACATCAGCCTAGATCATACATCAATTTAGATCATACATCAGCCTAGATCATACATCAGCTTAGATCATACATCAGCCTAGATCATACATCAGCTTAGATCATACATCAGCCTAGATCATACATCAGCTTAGATCATACATCAGCTTATATCATACACCAGCCTAGATCATACATCAGCTTAGATCATACATCAGCCTAAATCATACATCAGCTTATATCATACATCAGCCTAGATCATACATCAGCTTAGATCATACATCAGCCTAGATCATACATCAGCTTATATCATACATCAGCCTAGATCATACATCAGCTTAGATCATACATCAGCCTAGATCATACATCAGCCTAGATCATACATCAGCCTAGATCATACATCAATTTAGATCATACATCAGCCTAGATCATACATCAGCTTAGATCATACATCAGCTTAGATCATACATCAGCTTAGATCATACATCAGCTTAGATCATACATCAGCCTAGATCATACATCAGCCTAGATCATACATCAGCCTAGATCATACATCAGCCTAGATCATACATCAGCTTAGATCATACATCAGCCTAGATCATACATCAGCTTAGATCATACATCAGCCTAGATCATACATCAGCTTAGATCATACATCAGCTTAGATCATACATCAGCCTAGATCATACATCAGCCTAGATCATACATCAGCTTAGATCATACATCAGCTTAGATCATACATCAGCCTAGATCATACATCAGCTTAGATCATACATCAGCCTAGATCATACATCAGCTTAGATCATACATCAGCTTAGATCATACATCAGCCTAGATCATACATCAGCTTAGATCATACATCAGCCTAGATTATACATCAGCTTAGATCATACATCAGCTTAGATCATACATCAGCCTAGATCATACATCAGATTAGATCATACATCAGCCTAGATCATACATCAGCCTAGATCATACATCAGCCTAGATCACACATCAGCTTAGATCACACATCAGCTTAGATCACACATCAGCTTAGATCACACATCAGCTTCGATCATACATCAGCTTTGATCATACATCAACTTAGATCATTCATCAGCTTAGATTATACATCAGCCTAGATCATACATCAGCCTAGATCATACATCAGCCTTAGATCATACATCAGCTTAGATCGTACATGAACACTTAATCATTCTTCTCCTCCATCTGTTCGCTTCACTTAGAATTGATTGTTTATAGCTGCAATGTTTGACTGTTTGATTACACAAACACGTCTGTTCAATATCTTGTATATTAATGAGGCTATTATTATTTACTTTGGTGTGTTTCAGAAACTAGCTCATGGTCTCCAAGTAGTCCTTACCTCTCCATACAAGAGCATTCACAAAAGTGGACATATGACAGCATAGACATGAAGGTTGTGAAACAAGAACTATCAGATGTTCTGTGTGAGGACAGGAGTCACAGCTTCAGTAAAATGGTAGACATAGCTGGGGGTAGCATCATTCAAGAAATGGCAGGGAACAGCAACTCAGAATCAAGAATGGTTGAGAACAGTTGTAAGGCATCAGTAAATCATGAAAGTTGTCAAATGTCAGAAAATGTGTCTTCTTTTGCTGGAACAGGCAGTCTGAAGAAACATAAGCGAACACATACAGGAGAGAAACCTTACATGTGTGATGATTGTGGTACTTCTTTTATTCAAATTAACACTTTGAAGCGTCATATGCAAATACATACAGGAGAGAAACCTTACAAGTGTGATGATTGTCGTGCTTCTTTTACTCAAGCTAGCAGTCTGAAGATTCACAAGAGAACACATACAGGAGAGAAACCTTACAAGTGTGATGATTGTGGTGCTTCTTTTATTGAAATTGGCACTTTGAAGCGTCATACGCGAAGACAAACGGGAGAGACACCTTACAAGTGTGATGATTGTGGTGCTTCTTTTACTCAACTTGGCCATCTGAAGGTCCATAAGAGAACACATACAGGAGAGAAACCTTACAAGTGTGATGATTGTGGTGCTTCTTTTTCTCAACTTGGCCATCTGAAGGTCCATAAGAGAACACATACGGGAGAGAAACCTTACAAGTGTGATGTTTGTGGTGATTCCTTCACTAACACTAGCACTCTGAGGGTCCATAGGAGAACACATACAGGAGAGAAAGCCTTACAAGTGTGATGATTGTGGTGCTTCTTTTAATAATCCTAGCATCTGAAGGACCATAAGAGAAACACATACAGGAGAGAAACCTTATAAGTGTGATGATTGTGGTGCTTCTTTTATTAAATCTAGCTATCTGAAGGTCCATAAGAGAACACATACAGGAGAGAAACCTTACAAGTGTGATGATTGTGTGTGCTTCCTTTTACTCATGCTAGGCATCTGAAGATCCATAAGAGAACACATACAGGAGAGAAACCTTTACAAGTGTGATGATTGTGGTGCTTCTTTTAGCTCATGCTAGACATCTAAAGGACCATAATAGAACACATACAGGAGAGCACCTTACAAGTGTGATGATTGTGGTGCTTCTTTTAAGAATACTAGTCATCTGAAGTACCATAGGAAAACATACAGGCAGAAACCTTTACAAGTGTGATGATTGTGGTGCTTCTTTTACTCAATCTGCAATCTGAAGGTACCATAGGAGAACACATACAGGAGAGAAACCTTACAAGTGTGATGATTGTGGTGCTTCTTTTACTCAACTTGGCCATCTGAAGGTCCATAAGAGAACACATACAGGAGAGAAACCTTACAAGTGTGATGATTGTGGTGCTTCTTTTTCTCAACTTGGCCATCTGAAGGTCCATAAGAGAACACATACGGGAGAGAAACCTTACAAGTGTGATGTTTGTGGTGATTCCTTCACTAACACTAGCACTCTGAGGGTCCATAGGAGAACACATACCGGAGAGAAACCTTATAAGTGTGATAATTGTGGTGCTTCTTTTTCTCGACTTGACCATCTGAAGAGACATAAGAGAACACATACAGGAGAGAAACCTTACAAGTGTGATGATTGTGGTGCTTCTTTTTCTCAACTTGGCCATCTGAAGGTCCATAAGAGAACACATACAGGAGAGAAACCTTACAAGTTTGATTATTGTGGTGCTTCTTTTATTGAAATTGGCACTTTGAAGCATCATACGCGAAGACAAACGGGAGAGAAACCTTACAAGTGTGATGATTGTGGTGCTTCTTTTACTCAACTTGGCCATCTGAAGGTCCATAAGAGAACACATACAGGAGAGAAACCTTACAAGTGTGATTATTGTGGTGCTTATTTTATTGAAATTGGCGCTTTGAAGCGTCATATGCGAAGACATACGGGAGAGAAACCTTACAAGTGTGATGTTTGTGGTGATTACTTTACTAACACTAGCACTCTGAGGGTCCATAGGAGAACACATACCGGAGAGAAACCTTATAAGTGTGATAATTGTGGTGCTTCTTTTACTCAACTTGACCATCTGAAGAGACATAAGAGAACACATACAGGAGAGAAACCTTACAAGTGTGATGATTGTGGTGCTTCTTTTTCTCAACTTGACCATCTGAAGAGACATAAGAGAACACATACAGGAGATAAACCTTACAAGTGTGATATTTGTGGTTATTCCTTTACTAACACTAGTACTCTGAGGGTCCATAGGAGAACACATACAGGAGAGAAACCTTACAAGTGTGATGATTGTGGTGCTTCTTTTACTCAACTTGGCCATCTGAAGGTCCATAAGAGAAGGCATACAGGAGAGAAACCTTACAAGTGTGATTATTGTGGTGCTTCTTTTATTGAAATTGGCGCTTTGAAGTGTCATACGCGAAGACATACGTGAGAGAAACCTTACAAGTGTGATGTTTGTGGTGATTCCTTTACTAACGCTAGCACTCTGAGGGTCCATAGGAGAACACATACCGGAGAGAAACCTTACAAGTGTGATAATTGTGGTGCTTCTTTTACTCAACTTGGCGATTTGAAGAAACATATGGGAATACATCATCATCATGTGCCCTGTCAGATGGCTTAGGTGTACATGTCTTTTCATATTACCAAAGAATGCTTTTTGTCTCTGTCTTACAGTTGTGTGTAATGTTCTAGTGTCATTAGCTTCTTCCAGGCAATCATTGCTAGTTACTTTGGCTGTCCAATTTATTCACAACATTTGTCGTGAGAGCCACATCTTCATTGCTTCCAACCTGTTTTTAATTTGTTCAATTGTGTTTCGCAATTTACTGCCATACAGAAGACAGGTTCTATATCACATTTCAGCACTTTTTTCTGACGTACAATGATAGTGAATTACTGCATAACATACTTTTCATTTTCTGAAATGCAACTTTAATTTGACCTGTTCTGCTCTTAATCTCTATAAAACATATCTTCTGTCTAGTGTTATAATTACCCCTGGGTATTTAAATGTATCAACATTGTAAAGCATTTTCCCTTCTGTTGTTATATCGTATTTTGGTGTCATCTTTTTCTTTGATATAAACATTGTGTCTGTTTTCTAAATATTCAAGGAAAGTCCTTTATTGCAGTCTATATTACTACAATGTCCAAAAGTTGTAGATCTGTTGCATTCTCGGCTTTTAACCCTTTACAGGGCAGACGCTTGTCCGTTTTGTAGCCCTGAACGGGCAAGATTTTTTCAGGTTCTGTAAAAATTTCGGGTCGCGTTAGTAAAAACATCACAAATAAGGTGTTAGTCAACCGATGTTAGTTAAATAAACAACACAATGAAGGGAAAAGCATGCAGAATATGTTACTCACGTGATTGTTGCCGGTAATCCATATATGAACACAAATATTTACGAAATACGGCATGTTGTTTGTGATTTTCCGTCATCTATACGGCAATTTACAAACACATTTTCAGAATCATAATCACTTTCTTTAAAGTCCGACTCACGACTGCTAATGCAAAGTAACGCTTTGCACTGATATCTAGCTCCGATTAATAATCAACTTCGTGCCCTTTAATGTCATTTAAATTGAACAGAGCGAAATCTCGGCTATCAGTTGAAGAATCGCCGAAATCCATTTTGAAAAACAGCGTAAAACCCCCAAAAACTATCAAAACAAGTCCATAAAAGTCTGTTCAAAGTCATTGTAGCGCGTTTACAAATGGCGGCCACGTTGTCAAGCTATCGGCGAAAGTGAAAGTAGCTGATGGAAGTGTCGGAAAGCCGAGAGATCGCGTTTTTACAATGCATAATAGTATCGGCCGGAGTCGGACGTTACACTCGTATTTAGAGACCGGCCGGTACCGGACGCTACGCCTTGTAAAGGGTTAATGCTGTATTAGAGAATGTTCCGTTGTTTGTCCATCAAGAGTGATGGTGACCATTCATTTCATCTAGTATGGAGCTGTGAGTTCTAAGATGGCTGATAAGGCCTATTTTGGCTCGAAATGTTCTTTGACAATGTGTGCAAAGAATGCTTGATGTTCCAGGAGGAGGATCTCCTGCAGTGGTTTTTCTGTCCAGCCTTTTCTTCACAGCTCTTGCAGTCCTGGTTGCTTCACAAGTGACTGCACCCTTTTGTAATGATGTACGCCATGAATTACAGTCTTTAGCAGCAGTCTCCCAGGTGTCAGGATGAATTCCAAAAGCTTTCAGTGAGACTTTCTGAGTGTCTTTAAAGCGTTTCCTCTGGCAGCCTTGGGAGCGTTTACCACAACGCAGCTCGCCGTAAAAGATTTGTTTACGGAGCCTGTGATCTGGCATACGAGTTAAGTGACCAGCCCAGCGAATTTGATTTTTCATACCCCTGGGTATTTAATACAGGGTGTTAGAGAATGCATGCTGGAGAAAAACTTTACAAATGTGGTTGTTGTGATTCTTTGTTTACTCGTGATGGCAGTCTGATATTTCACAATAGAAATCATTCTGGAGTGTCATGTCTATGGTGTTTTTAGACTTATTTTAATATTATCATGTGACACAAAAGAGAACTCTTAGAAATGTGATGTCTGTGGTTTATTTACACTTATTTTAATGTCTTCATGTAAGACACGAAAACACGAAAGAGAGAGATCTCTTAGAAATGTGATGTCTGAGGTGTTTTTACACTTATTTTAATATTCTCATGTAACACAAGAATACACAAAAGAGAGAACGCTTAGCAATGTGATGTCTGTGGTGTTTTTACACTTATTTTAATGTTCTCATGTAAGACACAAAAACACAAGAGAGATAACTCTTAGAAATGTGTGTCTGTGGAGTTTTTATACTTATTTTAATGTTTTCATGTAAGACAAGAAAACACAAGAGAAACTCTTAGCAATGTGATGTCTGTGGTGTTTTTACACTTATTTTAATGTCTTCATGTAAGACACAAAAACACAAGAGAGATAACTCTTAGAAATGTGTGTCTGTGGTGCTTCTCTTACTTAAGCCTGACATGTGAAGAACCTCAGGAGAACGCTTACAGGAAGGAAACTTTATAAATTTATTAATTTTGATGTCTCTTTAATTCCAATGCAAGTTCTAAAATACCTCAGAATTATAACTGTGAGCTTTATCTAATCAACCATATCCCAGGAATGCTAACCTGGTCAAAAATGCACGCAAAAGCCAAGCCGGATGTGTTGACCTAAGGGTTTCCACCCAAGGGTGCCTAACGCACACCGCAATCACATGTGAAAAAACACTGCGGATGAACGCAAAGAAGAAGAAGAAATCAACCATATCACCCATCGGATGCCAGTTGATGTAGAAATATGGGGCAAGCACCATATACCCAGTCTACCTCGTGGTGTGAGAGGTGATCCTTCACTTTACTTTCACAGATGTGATGTTTATGGTTGTTGTGTTCCTCTTTATTCAACACTTGTTAGTCTCTAATGAAGGGGTTTCACAGTGAAGAGGCTATCAGAGTATCACAGTGATCTTGACAGGAACAGCCACAAAGCATGTGCCAAAACATCTCTGGTAGATAACTCAATGAAAGTGATACTGGCCGACTGTGCTAGGCCGGTCTTCCCTGCCCTAACAGCCAGTGTAAACCATTTCTGTGTAGTGTATATACTATATACTATGTATATACAAATGTGTAGGTGTGTCTATAATTTAACCCTGTACATTTACAAATAATGATGGCTATCACAACTGATTAGAAACCCACACAAAATAATATTGCCACGCTAGTCTCTCACATGCACTTTGGCAACTGTTACAGCCACAGTCTGACAGGGAAACAGTGATGCCGACTGAGCTGTCCAGGGGTTTCATGAATAAATGTAACATTTGTTTGCCTTGTGTTTGTGTTGATTAACTTGGATAGTTAACTTTGTTTTAACTGGTGATGGAATTTCCCCAAGTTGTGTGCTCTTGTGTAATAAGTCATAAATTGTTATTCTTTGTAACAGACATTAATGTAATACGCCATTATGAATAATCGTAAAATTATTGACATTTGCAAATTAAACAAATAAAGTTGGTTGATTATGTTAAAGCTGAGTGGCTCTGTGATTGATGGCTGACTAAAAATGTCTTTTGTTCACTTACTGGGGTGGAGATAATAGTACAGGACTTTCTGCTTTGAAGTGGTATTGACAAACAACATAACTTGTAGTGTTATTGATTTGTTGCAGGATAATATTCTTTGAATATTTAAGTTTCATCTGTTACGGTTTTGAAAACACTGTTCTCTTTAAGTGTGACCGGTGAAGCTGTGGTAACAGATGTCTCTTGACAAACTTGTATTTGTTCAGCTTTCTATTACAGCTGTTCTCTTACAATAAAAGAAGGGGATTTTGTAGTGGTGGTTGGTAGTCACGGCAGTGAAGTGACTTGCCTGCTGGCACGGGGATCAAGTATTTGAATACACATAAGTGCAGATTTATTTTATTGACCTGGGCTCCAAAGTCAACTATCCTAAAACATTGACCTGGGCTCCAAAGTCAACCATCCTTAAACATTGACCTAGGCTCCAAAGTCAACCATCCTAAAACATTGACCTGGGCTCCAAAGTCAACCATCCTAAAACATTGACCTAGGCTCCAAAGTCAACCATCCTAAAACATTGACCTAGGCTCCAAAGTCAACCATCCTAAAACATATACATGGGCTACAAAGTCAACCATCCGAAAACATTGACCTGGGCTCCAAAGTCAACCATCCTATAACTGACCTGGGCTCCAAAGTCAGCCATCCTAAAACATTGACCTGGGCTCCAATCAACCATCCTAAAACATTGACCTGGGCTCCAAAGTCAACCATCCTAAAACATTGACCAGGGCTCCAAAGTCAACCATCCTAAAACATTGACAAGGGCTCCAAAGTCAACCATCCTAAAACATTGACAAGGGCTCCAAAGTCAACCATCCTAAAACATTGACAAGGGCTCCAAAGTCAACCATCCTAAAACATTGACAAGGGCTCCAAAGTCAACCATCCTAAAACATTGACAAGGGCTCCAAAGTCAACCATCCTAAAACATTGACAAGGGCTCCAAAGTCAACCATCCTAAAACATTGACAAGGGCTCCAAAGTCAACCATCCTAAAACATTGACCAGGGCTCCAAAGTCAACCATCCTAAAACATTGACCAGGGCTCCAAAGTCAACCATCCTAAAACATTGACCTGGGCTCCAAAGTCAACCATCCTAAAACATTGACCTAGGCTCCAAAGTCAACCATCCTAAAACATTGACATGGGCTACAAAGTCAACCATCCGAAAACATTGACCAGGGCTCCAAAGTCAACCATCCTAAAACTGGCCTGGGCTCCAAAGTCAACCACCCTATAACTGACCCGGGCTTCAAAGTCAACCATCTTAAAACAGGTCGCAGGAAATGTCTGGGGAAGTCAAGGCAGCCCACTTGACATTGACCACATCACCTCTCGAGTGCTGATTGGTCTATAAATTGTGGGGCTGACACCATAAACCTATTACATCTCCTGTCATATGAAAAGTTCCTTTACTTCAGTGACCTACTTGTAACGGTTTTTCTATTTGTGCCTTGTCAGGATTTTTATACAACTCTACTTTCTGGGAACTCACAAACTTTTTAAAGCTGTTATATATCTTGACAAATGATGGCTGTTATCTTGGACTCCAGCCTGGAGGTGCACAACAGCACTCAGGATACCACGTAAACACTATATGAAAATATCTATTACTACAAAATTGTGTGGTCCCCAAGAGAGATGCAGTATCGACCTTGTGCCTTGAAAGGGTCCAACCACAATGACTGGAGGTCTTTCTCGGGTATCATGTGGAGCCAGGGGACCTGAGAGTAGAGCATTTGGCCATACCAAGCAAAGACTGAAAATAATGTACTGGAATGCAGATAGGGGGCAGCAATTTGAAAAGAAAAATAGACTTAGAAAATATCTTGAACAAAGAACAAGTAAATATATGTTGCTTGCAAGAAACTCACTTCATCAAAAAAGACAAAAGGGTGGGATACTGACCCTTGTAAAGAATAACATCACTGCTTCCCAAATTGAAGTATGCATGGAAGGGGCCGAGTATCAGACTCTTAAACTAAGACACAGTACAAATCTACATCTGATCAATTACTTGTGTCAATGTGACCGCCCGAGAGAACTAGTATTATTACCATTAAAGAAAAAATTATTGCGTGTGGCGATTTTAATAGCCACTCCCAGAGTTGAGACTATGATCACGTGGACCAGACAGGAAGGAGACTGACAGAATGAGAAAATATGTATCTTATTAACAAGTCGTCTTTCCCACATACCTTCTACTCGAGATCTTATAACACACTATAACTACACTATGTTGAAAGCAAGCAGAGACAAACCCAGCCCAGTGCACCACAATAAACACCAGCACACAAAAGCTAAATTACAAATGGGTCAAGTTGCAGGCTAGACTGAAAAGCTTGCAGAAGAAAACAGTTACTGAACTTTGAATGAGACACAAGGAAGTTGTGGAAGCTAATAAAACAACTTGACGAAGGCACCGGGAGAAACTCAAATATTACACTACTAAAGACGGAAACATCCTAACAGGAAAAAGAGCAGCCCACCATTTTGCTAACTCATTTGCACAAAATAACAATATCGAAATTAGCCAAGAGATCGAGAGAAATTGTAACATACATGGCAGAATTAAATAGTACACGAGGCGCTGGATGCACCTATCACACTCAGTGAACATGAGCTAGCAATATCAAAATTGAAAATGAAAAAGTCACCAAGAGCCGACGGTTTCTCCAATGAAATGATAAAGAACCCATGAACAATGGTCACATCACAGCTGTTGTAGATCTTCATCAAATGCAAAGTTCCAAAATCTGGAGAGAAGCAATCATGACACCTCTCCTAAAATCAGGGAAAGACAGTTTCAGTGCCTCCAGCTTCAGACCATTAGCTTACCAGCTGTCTCTGCAAAACAGTGGAGCGTGTCTGCATGTCACTTGCTGGGGTGTTGTTATTAAATGTGATGTCTACAGGATATATGTTGTGGTAGGTGGTGACATGGACATCTCTCTCTCTCTCTCTCTCTCTCTCTCTCTCTCTCTCTCTCTCTCTCTCTCTCTCTCTCTCTCTCTCTCTCTCTCTCTCTCTCGTTCACGTGGCTTGCTCACAATGCCTTCTAGCAGATGCTCAGATGTTAGTTAGTTCGTCGAGGTTCCAACTTCACAGCAACAGGTCGTCCCCATTATGCTCCGTTCCTGTGCCAGTGAATATCACACAAAATGCTCCCCACTGTCCAATGTGAAAAGTGGAACAGACAGGAGTCTCGGCAAGTCCAACAGCCCGCACATGTACACTGGGCATAATGCCGCTGCCAGAATACCAACACAAAATTAATCCACGAAAACCACAGTTCATCGTCGATGGACTCGGCAGTCACCAGAAAGACCTCATTGACCCGGGTTTTCTCACATGGCCCGGTCTTTTACCGCAGGGCGACCCGCCGAAAGTGTCGCATAAAGCACGAACTCCGCAGTTTCAGCGCCAACTCCCGGGAGACTCCTGAAAAATGCACTCGTGAACCGAAAAGGCAAATCAGTCTATTCAGCATATTTCCATACTTGGTGTTGAAAACTGTCTACTGTATAATGTACTGTAGGAATAGAATTGCGTTGTGTATATTAAACCAACTGCTAAGTTGTCCCGTGCCTGAATGACTGAGTCCAGTCAGTTCCCCTTTAAGTAGTCGCTTGTGACCCCTACGTTTCCCGTGACACGCCGAGCTTATTGACCACGGTTAACCGATTCCCTACTCTGTTGTCTTACTTCTACTGGCAATAGTTAACTCTTTCTTTACACTGGTATTTTATGTGCTTAACTCTTTCTGTGCTATGACACCATCATTAATCACAGACTACTGTGATGCATTGAAAGCGAAAAGGAAACATTCTTATGCCACAGCAGGCAGACTTCAGACAGTGTTACTCTATGAAAGATCAGACAACCTACCCCTCCAAAGAAATTGAAGATGCATTCCGAGATAGGAAACTGGTGCTTGCGGCATGCATAGATCTAAAGAAAGCTTTTGACAAAGTCTGGAAAGAAAGTCTGTTGAAGAAACTAAGCAACTAAACAGTGAACTGAAGAATTTACAAATCGGTGAAAGCATACTTGCCCAACAGACTAGCCGTACAGATAGACGGGCTCAAGAGCAAGGCTGGAGTCCTGTCCCCCACTCTTTTCCTAATCTTCATTAATGACCTTGTAGTTAAACTACCACATGGCAATGTACGCTGATGACCTGGTCTTGTGGAGCATAAATGAACATGCATCAGTGGCCACCAGATCACTAGTAAGAGCTGTAAATATATAAGTTGCATGGGCAAATAGATGGTGTGTCAGCATAATCACTGACAAGTGCAGCACCTCCTAAATAAAAGGCAGGCATCATCCAGATAAGTGGAATAGCTCTAACAGAAGAAACCACACTACAAGAGCTGGGCAAGGTGCAATATTAAGCACTTTCACCGCGGGAGGGATGAGATCAACCCCTATAGTGGAGATGGGGATGACATGAGCACTGAGCAAGTGAAGCGATATAAAAAGGCTAATACAAGCAGAAAAATTCCCCAGCATGCCAAGCCATAATAGGAAGAACAGATTTGAAAACCAAGCTGGGGAAAGGTTTGTAAAGAAGCAGTTTTATCCACCAGGCCAGACGACTCTGCAGAGAAACCATTGATCTGCCCACAGTTGGTATCCCCCGAAAGCTATCACAGAACGAACTTCGTGGAAAGAGGGACATAGATTATCACTACAAATCCAGACAAAAGTGGGGGAGGGGGAGGTGCTGTTCGAAATGGGGAGCGGGAATGAACACAGAATACCCAAAATAATACTAAGGACACGACCAGAGTACCAAGATGACAGAGACATTATTAAATACCAATCACATTATACAGACTGTGGTGCTTTTGACAGATGAAAATTCAGTACTTGAGGCGCTCCTGTCTCGGAAATTACCAGTATCATGGACTACTACTTTCTGAATTAGGCAGCCAGCGGACACGAGAGAGTTGATCAACTAGCTAAGGAAGGAGCGATATAACAACAACCTGATGTGCCTACTGTTACTAGTGTAGTGTTACTTACCACCAAAATACATGAATGATGCTTGCTTGCTTGCTTGTGTTCGCTGGCTGTGAACTCCAGCATGAAGTCCTGTATGTCGGATGAAGGCATCCTGTTGTCCAACATCAGTGTGATGTCATATATGACCTGAGGTTTGCGTGAGTATCCGTTGTCCCATGTCTGGCTTATTGGTGTGCAGACTGGTGGTTCCTCGCAGTGCAGGCAGATACTCTCCGGCTTCGGAAGAATCAGCGATCCTACTACGTTAGCCAGGACCCCGAAGGGACCTGTTGCCCAGGAAGCATTACTAGGACGTGTTAGTAGGTCTTGGCCAGTATAGAACCTGGCCCTGGTGCCTTGGAAACACTTTTGCGTCCCAAATGAATGATGAAATCAATAAGAAATCCAACACCAGCTCAAAACAATTACCACTTTATGGACAGACGAGAACAAATCGCCGCGGAACAGGTCACAATAGATTACGTGACCACATGTATACGAAATTCAAGACTGGCGAATCAGCCATGTGTACATGTGGATTGGCGTCGCAGACAGCAGATTACATACTCCAAGACTGCCAAATATATGACACATTTAGGCAAACCTTCTGCCTAGAGAAACAACAGTGGAAGATAAACTCTATGGGTCACCGGGTGAACTAAAAAAGACAATGACATTCATACAAGAGACAAACACCGCAGACATAGACACATTTCAAAGGAACACATGTAGAAGCTTATACAACAACAGTGAATGCATAGTGAGAGCAACTGGGGGACACTCAGAACCCTTCACATCGAACAAGATTGATTGATGAATATTTCAAAGCAATTCTCTTGTCCGCGCTCGTCATTTTGTCCGTTATCCGGCCCGCCGTGAAAAAAGTTTGGTGATCCCTGATGTAATAATGAGAGAGATCAAAGAGAAGCCAGGAATACTAGTCGGAGGATATAATATAAATAATATACGCTATGCAGATGACACAGTATTGGTGGCGGATAATGCAACAGACCTACAACAATTATTGGACATTGTAGTATCAGAGAGTGCACAGAAAAGACTCTCCTTGAATATCAAGAAAACAGTAACAACGGTGATATCAAAGAAAATCCATCCATCCATCATGTGCCATGCCGGTAAGCGTGGGCGGTCATGTTCTGCCATCTCACTCGATCAACAGAGTCGTGGATCAGTTCCGTGTTTCTGTCTCGACCATGCCACAAGGCCAAGCCATCCAGATACTTGTTTCTAGGTCTTCCCCTTGGTCTGTTCCCCTCGATCTTACCAGTTGTCACCAAGTTCTCCAAATCATTTCTTCTCATAACATGCCCAAAAAACTGTGACTGTCTACGTCTAATGTCTCTGATCAGTTTACGATCTTCATTTGTTTCTTGAAGGACTTGTTCATTGTCTTACTGGCTGTCCATGGTATTCTTTGCATTTTCCTCAGAAACCACATTTCTACAGCCATCAGATGTTTTTCAGCCTGGCTGCCCATTGTCCAAGCTTCACATCCATACAAAAGTACAGGTTCTATGTAGCATCTCAACACTCTTTTTCTCGTTTCAATTGACATCTTTTTATTGGTCAGTATGTTTTTCATCTTGCTAAAGGCTACTTTTGCCATGGCGATTCTTGTTCTAATCTCTTCAAGGCATCTCCCATCAGATGTTATTACTGTTCCGAGATAATTGTACCTATTCACTTGTTGAAGAATATTCCCATTTACTTGTATATTACACTGTGGTATTTCGTTCTTCCTAGTGACGACCATAATCTGTGTCTTTTTACAATTTAATTCTAACCCTTGTTGTTCACTGTGTGTAACAACCGCATCTACTAAATTTTGCAGGTCCTGTTCATTGTCTGCAATCAAGACTGTATCATCTGCATATCTAATGTTATTGATGCAATCGTCCCCCAATGCTGATTCCTTCCATATTTTCAATATTTCTGAAAATATTTTCACTGTACAGGGAAAACAGATCTGGAGACATTACACATCCCTGTCTCACACCTCTCTTAATAGGCTGATATTGGCTTACTTCATTATCAACTCTTATGGCAGCTTGTTGTTTCCAATATATGTTTTTTACAAGTCTAAGGTCTTTCCCATCAATTTGTAGATTTTCAAGCATCCTTATCATGTTGACATGTCTCACTTTATCAAAAGCCTTTGTGTAGTCAATAAAGCAAAGGTGTAGATCTTTGTTTACTTCTATAGAACGTTTGATTACGGTTCTCAGTATATACACAGCATTTACTGTACCCTTGCCTACTACAAACCCACATTGTTCTTCTCCTATTTCAGGTTGTATTTTCCTCCTAACTCTTTGCATGATAATTCTTAGCAAAATCTTCGTGATGTGACTCATTATACTAATTGTTCGATGTTGATCACATTCCAAGGCTCCTGATTTCTTTGGGATTGCAATAAATACAGAATTACATAACTCATGAGGTATATTTCCAGTATCATATATTGTATTAAGCAGACTGGTAACTTTATCTATTCCATATTCTTCTAAAGCATTAATCATTTCTGTTGTGACGCTGTCTGGACCGGGGGTTTTGCCAGATTTCATATGATTAAGAGCATTCTGAACCTCCATCTTCAAAATTGCTGGCCCTTCATTGTTATTTTGAACAATATATTGTTCGTCTCTGTTATCGTCATAAAGGTTTTTCACGTAATCTGACCATACATGTAAAATCTGATCTTTTTCTATTATGACTCTTCCATCTTTTGTCTTTAGGCAGCCTGCTGATGTACGTGTTCTTTGATTAGTAATCTCCTGAATTCTTTTGTGCATTAGTTTCGCATTTTTACTGTTGTGTTGTTTTTCAATTTCTCTGCAATTTTTCCTCAAGCCATGTTTCTTTAGCCTCCTTACATAAGGTTCTGACTTTTCTGTGAATTTCTTCATATTTGGCAGGATTATTTTTGTTCTGTCTTCTTGTTTCCATTAGTTGTAAAATTTCTTCAGTCATCCATGTCTTACGGCCCACTTTCTTTACTTTTGGAATAGTTTTTTCTGCTGCACAACTGATTGAATTCTTCAGCATTTCCCATTGATCATCTACATCTTGAAATAGGATCTCTAGATCAGACAATAAATCAAATTTGTTCTTTACTTCTATGTTAAAATTATCTTGTATTTCTTTGTCAGTTTTCAATTTGCACAAGTCATATTTAGGGTTTCCTGCTGTATACTTGACTTTCTTTAACTTTACCCTCAATGTGCCAGTAATTAATCTGTGATCACTGTAACAGTCTGCATTTGGAACAGTTTTTACAACTGTTAATGCATTTCGAAACCTTTTGCTTATCAGGATGTAATCTATCTGGTTTTTAATCCTGCTGTCTGGACTCCTCCATGTCCATAATCTTCTAGGATGTTGTTTTAACCAGGTGTTTCCTACAACCATTTCTTGTTCTTTTGCCCATTCTACAAGTCTGTAACCTCTTTCATTTCTCTCTCCCAAACCATGGTTGCCTACACTGCATCCATCGCTTTGCTTTCCTATTTTTGCGTTGAAATCACCCATTATGATATTTATTTCTGATTTTTTACAGTTCTTCAAAGCAGACTCCATGTCATTATAAAATTCCTCTATACTTTCTTCACTGCTTTCACTTGTTGGGGCATATACTTGAATTACATTTATTTTAAAAGGTCTTCCGTTTAATTTTACTAATAGAACTCTGTCTGACACAGCCCAATATCCTTTGACAGAATTTGATGTTTGCTTATCTAATATAATGGCTACACCTCTTTGCTGTTCTTCTCCCCCCGAGTAAATAATCTTGCAATCCTCTCCTGTCCTTATCCCTGCTCCTCTCCATCTCGTTTCCGATATTCCTAATATGTTAATCTTCTCTCTCTCCATTTCTTTTTTGATGTCCTCCAACTTTCCATCTGCATTCATTGTTCTAACATTCCAAGAAAAATGGGGACACCAAAATGTGACATAGAAATAGAAGGGGAAATTCTCAACCAAGTGGATAATTTTAAATACCTAGGGGCACTTATAACATCGGATGGAAGATGTGCAACAGAGATTAAGAGCAGAATAGGGCAGGCAAAAGCCGCATTTCAGAAAATGAAGAGTATCTTATGCAATAAGTCGCTATCAATGAATGTAAGAAAGAGAGTGCTAAAATGCTATATAGAACCAGTTTTGCTGTATGGCAGCGAATCTTGGAATGTAAATGAACAAATTAGGAAGAACTTAGAAGCAACAGAGATGTGGTTTTTAAGACGAATGTTGCGAATTCCTTGGACTGCCATAGTAACTAACAACGATTGCCTGAAAGAGGCTAATGAAACTAGAACACTATATACAACAATAAGAAAGAGACAAACAGCTTTCTTTGGTCATGTGATGAGAAGAGAGGCATTGGAGAACATCGTGACAACTTGAAAGATCGAGGGGAAGAGAGGCAGAGGCAGACAAAGAGAAATGATGCTGGACGGATTGAGACGGTGGCATGGAGGAATATCATCAGCAGAGTTGATCCAGAACACCAAAGACCGAGATCTGTGGAGAGCCATGAACGCCTACGCCAGCCGGCACGGCACTTGATGATGATGATGAATTCTCTTGATTGGATGTAGCAATTCCAAACCAAACATTGATGATATCTTGAAAGTCAAATATCAGTTTCACAAATCTCACTAATCCTTTGTGCTGCTAGTTTGTGAGATTCGGATCTGTGCACACAAGGTCTGATGTAATGATCTTTTTGCCAACGTCGCTTTTTTTTTTTTTTTTTTGGATAATTTTTTTAGTAAATAAATATGTTGGTTGTCTTTGCTTTTTGTGCATTGCACGCCACTCACCCATGATTAACTTAGTTTTTCGTCATTTTACCAGAGCTTTCGTTCTGGCTTGCATGTGTTGTTACAATTAGTTGCATATCCTTTAAAGGCCGATTGCCGTCAACACCAGCATTGTTTGCTGTTGTTGATGTATTGGCAAGTTTACGTTCAGTAGCTTGCCATTGCTTTCTGAACGACCGGCACCCATACCATAGCGTACAAAACCCAGCGCAACGCGATCTGCTGCCAAATCGCGCGCAGCTGTGTTTCGAACGCGGGTATTCGGGATTACGAACCGCTTTAATATGGTCTTCGCCACGGAGACCGCCGTAAGTATTGTACAGAAAGAGTATCCGGCCCGCGCTCGTCATTGTGTCCGTTATCCGGCCCGCCGTGAAAAAAGTTTGGTGACCCCTGATTTAAATGATGACAACATCCGGACACGAAGTGGTAGAGGAAGCAGGGGGTGGCGGAAGGGGAGAAGAAGAAGAACCACGTAAACCTTAGAGCAGTGGTTCTCAACCTTTTTTGGCCCGTGCCCCCCTTCACCATATTTTCAGAACGTCATTCCCCCTCCCCCTTCCTATCAAAAATTTGGCCCGTGCCCCCCTTCACCGTATTTTCAGAACGTCATCCCCCCCTTTCATATTTCCTATCTAAAAATCCTCCCATCCCTACACAGTATACGTAAAAATGGAAGGTAAATTGAATTTTAAAAAAATTTTGTTGCGTATCCCTTACGGGACGTTGCAGTCAACACCAGCATTTTCAGCTGCTGTTGATGTACTAGGCAAGTGTTACGTTCAGTAGTTTGCCATTGCTTTCTGATATACTAAAACAAGTCTAGATATCCACATAAAACATGATTTGTGGGTCTACTTACTTTATAAAATGAATTTTAGAAGGATGAGACGTACATAACTGTAAAGTATGAAGGGAAAAACAATATCAAGTAATCGGTTCTTGTATTAACGCGATCTTGAAATGGTCTTCATCCTCCCCCCCCCCCTGGAAACCCTAAAATTCCCCCCTGGGGGGAATTCCCCATCGGTTGAGAACCACTGCCTTAGAGCATCCAGGGCACGAGAAAAATGATGCATGTGGACCAAATCACACTGACGCAAATTCAACACACGTGAGATGGATGAGATGCTTGAAAAGATCCGCCAACTTAACTCTTCGAGACCCAGTAAGAAATGATGTTATCAGAGAAACAGTGGCATCAACACCCTGTATCACATACACTGAAAGGCAGAAGATGGTTAGGCCATCTTGTTAGAATGCAACACCATCAACTGCCAACACTGGTGCTGCATCAAAGAATATCTGATACGAGAGAAACAGGACACCCGAAAAGAAAATGGATTGACATCAAAGACGTTATACAATCACACGGAATGGCACTATCCGGTGCCACCGATCGGGCGCTGGAACGTCAACTGTTCCTCATCACGATGCTTGAAGGCAAAAGTGGGAGATGGTGATGATGATGAACAAAGGGACATCAATATTTCGGTAACCATTGAGATCAATAAAATAAATTCACAAATGACGACAGGGCGATAAGTTGAAATCCCGGATTGATCACAATAAATTTCAATTGTGATATTGTCTAATGTGTGTTGTAATCTATATTATCAACCTTCACTTCTGTGATCAATACCTGCTAATTTATATCTGGTATTATATTATATGCCGGTCTCCCTGGCCTAGGAATTAACGTCTTTCTCCGGAATCCCGTATACTCTCGTGAGTAACGTGACGTGCGCAAGAATTGGTAGCGGTTCTCGCCACGTCGGTAACTTACGGGGTATGTGAGCTGGTCGTCCAGAAAGCAATGGCAAACTACTGAGCGTAATCTTGTCAAGAAATCAACAATCAGCTGAAAGATGCTGATGTTGACAGCGATGTCCTATAAAAGGATATGCGAATAACAACCACAACAAATTATATTATATGCCGGCTCCGTGGCGATGAGGTTACGGACGCATTTCGTAATCTCACATACTCGCGTTCGAAACACAGCTGTAGGCGATTTGCTTGCAGACCGTGTCTTGCGTTGGTTTTTTACGAAATGGTATGGGTACCGGTCGTTCAGAAAGCAATGGCAAACTACTGAACGTAAATTTGCCAAGAAATCACAACAACAAATGCTGGTGTTGACCGCGATGTTCTGTAAAGGATATGCAACTAATTATATTATATATTTTTTCGCAAGTCTGCATAGCCGAATGGATAAGAACGCGTGTTTTTAAACATCCGGTGTGCTGATGCCGAGGTTAGCGTTTCAACCCCTACACCTGGACAGCTGGACTAAAATGTTGACCTGTCGTCCTTGACTTGGGGACGTTAATTACAAGTACCTCTGAAGTTGGAGTGGGTTCGCCTGGTGGCGAGGGACACTGTTAATAGGAAAGCTAACCCACACGCAAACATTCAGTCCATGACTACTATAATAAATAGTGTGTATGGACCACGCTTGAGTTCAAAAGCGAGCGAGCGAGCGCAATAATATATATATATATTGTTTCGGTAATGCTACTGGCCATTATAGAGAACCCATCGTTTAGTTTTTGTACGTGCTTTCCCAGTTGGTAAACATGGCGGCTTGTCAATGTTGAATGCGGATTCAAATTTCAGTTTGGGATTGCTTATGACCGAGAAGTTTTCTGGAAGGTTGTTATGGGAGCGAAGTTCTGCAAATGACATGCTATTGAATGTTGAATATTGGACTACATCATTCGGTCAACGTTTATTGGTGTTGAACATCGTCTTAATATCTCACTGACCTCTAATAATATGTTTGCATATCCTTTAGCTTTACAGGACATCGCTGTCAATCCAGCATCTTTCAGCTGATTGTTGATTTCTTGGCAAGATTACGCTCAGTAGTTTGCCATTGCTTTCTGAGCGACCAGCTCACATACCCCGTAAGTTACTAACGCGGCGAGAACCGCCACTGATTCTCGCGCAGGTTACGTTATTCACGTGGATATACAGAATTATGGAGAAAGATGTTAATGCCTAGGCCAGGGAGACCGGCATATAATATAAATATCACAAGACAAAAACTTTTCTTGTGATACAATGATACATATTACAATTAACAGGTTTTCTCAATGTATGTTATATACTGTGCCAGATGCTTTTTTTTTAAGCTTCTTAATACACTGGTTCAGTTCTGGCCATGAGCTCCACATTTGTAATTCTGTCATTTTAGTCCTTTTATTTTGCCTAGTCAACAATTAACGAATGTTTGTAGCTTATTACCAATAATATTAGTGGTCATTTTAAGTCACTTTCCATGTTTCTGATCCACACAGTACTAGTACTACAGATGTAACTGATTCAGTGCCAAACAAACAGTGGGTTTGGCCAAGCAGAAATTGACGGTAGAAAATGGGAAGTAGGGGTGTGTCATAATAATGGTCTAAAAATGGTTAAATTTGTAGCAAATATATTGTATTATACATCAAATTAAAGGGCATTGCACAAGGAACACATTGGTATTGCTATTGTTGCTATAGGGTAGAAATGTAATAATAATACTAGCAGATGTAAAATCAAATTGAAGACAGGGTTGACAATTACGTAAAATTTCCACTTACCAAGGCGCTACTGCTCCACCCCGGTTTATAATCCAATGAAACTTACTGAATTTTGATAACTACACCACTTTGCTAAACTAATATGACTAGAATGGCTCCATAACACCAGTAAAACACAATAAAAGCATCATATTTTAAAGCGCATCATTGCCACATGAAATGAAAAATGTCAGATAATAACGAGACAGGTTTTGATCATTTTCTGCTGAGAAACACAATATGTACACTATTTTTTATTTAGTTATAATTATTCTTTTCAATTTAATTATTTAACTACTCCTTAAATACTTTGTGATAGGCAAAGTAATCTTTAGGGGCACAAGTGTGGCCCATTAGCTAATTCGACATGATGACAAACTTTAATGGTTAGCGGCTAACCAGCTAAGGTAGCCGGTTAGTTTTGTTTGCATTCATTAACACCTCGCGACGTGCTGAACATTCATTGTTGACGACAGATTTACACTCATTGAAATATGCCTCGTTTTAAGAAATTTAACATCCAGTCATCTACTCAGCATAAGAAATCTCTCAGACTACACCTCGCAAATGCTTGTAAGCAGCAGTTTTGACAGTGAATCTGAATGAATCAGTGCTATTGTGTTCTTCTCAAAGTTGTGGAAGTGATTCTTTTATTACCCGAAGCCAATTTAAAAGAGATACGTATAAATACACAACATCCACTAGCAGCAAGTATGCTTCTGGTGACGACAATGGATATCAAAAATGGGAACAAAGAGCAACAGTTGATTGTTCAGAAATTGAGGCAATAATCAAAATGTTATGTTGTCCAGTTTGTAAAAATGCTAGTCTTATTTTGAAAACTGACAGCAAGAAAGGCAAGGGATTAGCTGTGTATGCAGAGGTTTACTGCTCTTGTTGTGAAGAAGTAGTGTGTGGAAGATACCTATCTGCAAGAAGTAATGATGGGGATAGATCTTTTGCTGTCAACAGCCAGTCAGTATATTCATCATTAGTTTGTGGGATGGGTGCAACAACATTCAATAATTTTTGTGAAAACATGAACCTGCAAGGTCTTCATCACAAAACATTTCACAGCAAAGCGAATAAACTATATTCAAAGATAGAAGATCTGGAGGACACTGCTTTCTCTCAAACCGTAAAGTATGTTCGATAGGCTCATGCACAACAGTCAGGCATAACTCTACATGACAATGATGTGCTAGATATTAGTATCAGCTTTGATGGCACTGGCTGACTAGAGGCCACACATCCCACATTGGAGTTGGCTGTGCAGTGGATGTTCTTACAGGACTTTGCATAGATGCCCATGTTATGTCCACATATTGCCAGGTGTGTGATACCACTGGTAAGACACTTTCCAGGGACAAACCAGATGAATTTGCAGCATGGAAGGCAGAACATCTTCTAAACTGTGATAACAATTTCACAGGATCTGCTGGAATGATGGAGGTGGACGCGGTAAAGGTCAGCTTACACAAAATGCCATCCCTAGGCAATAGAGCCATACGAAACAACACAAGTGTAGAGTCCATGAGGAAAAGTGTTATGGCTTCACTGCATCACTGTTTTTCAATAGACAAAAGTCCACATCATGAAATGTGCCCAAGTGGAGAGCAATCTTGGTGTGTGTTTTTTTCAATCCGCCCTGGCTAAGCATCAGGTCCCAGGTCCTCATGACAAGATGTTACACACATGGCTCAACCGTGACAAGCTTAAGAAATATCTGTTGCCAATTTATGAAAGGCTGTCTGACACTAAACTACTTAGTAGATGTGTGTCAGGACAAACTCAGAATTCAAATGAGTGTTTACACAGCTTGATATGGGCTCGATGCACTAAAGACAACTTTGCCTCTCGCAAGCGCGTTCAGTTTGCAGTTGTAACTGCAGCAAGAGAGTTCAACTTTGGAGCTGCTGCTGCCCAAGACACTGCCCAGGTTTATGGACTTTCTACAGGCCTGCATATGCAGAGACTAGGAACATTTAGGATGCAGAAGCAAGAAAGAAATAGTCTGAAGTACAAGAAGGACAAACAAACTAAAAGACGCGACACTGTACGAGCGCCCAAACTGAAGAGACAAGGTGAGCTTCATGCCCTGGAGGGAGGTCCTGCATAATCAGCAGGACTATTTTAACAGTAAGGTACAGTTTTACACTGTTTTTCTGTGTTAAAGAGTGTATTAGTAATAAAAAAACAAAAAAATAATTAGTTTTTCCCCGTTTTCTCATTTCGCCAGTTTTTTATACATAGGTACAATTGTTTTTAAAAACGATTAGTTAGATTTTAATCAAACTTTGCAGAGATATTCTTTATTATATTACTTACATTGTGAGTAGATCAATCTTGAAAATTAAGTTTTAGTTTTTGTGCTGCACAAAAATAAATGTTTTATATGTACATTAAGAAATTCAATATGGCCGCTGTTTATCTTGGTTTCCATAGCAACCGTTAAGTGCAAAGTCAATTTGACAATATTTTATCGATCAGCAGTCTTCAATATCAAGCCCTATACCATAACAGAAAATAGAAATTAAGTATTATGGAATTAAATTTTTTACGGTTAGCATCGCCTTAACCGAACAACCACATTTACCATGTGCTTTCAGTTTAGAATCGTTCACAAATTCCTTTAAATCAGAATAACTACAATCTAACATTGTTTAAAACTATTATCTAATGTAAATATGTGAGGCCGAAGATCAAGGCCGTTGCCTTTGTCAAATAAGAAAAGTAAACACAACTTTAACTAAGAAATTCTCCTCAAAATTCAGTCATTTTCGGTCTCTCGTGGCCTGTGTGTAAATGAAAAACCTTCTTCCTGCGAAAAACGTCATTTTGGGGCATTAAAATTAAGCTAGGTTTGCAAACGAAACAAACAAACGAACGTCCAAGATCTTGTCAATACAGTGACGAAGGGGCAAAAAAGTTGAGACTGTTTGTCAACTGAGTGACAGTTGGCATAGAATCAGTTAATGTTATAATTGAATATTCTATTTAATTTCTTTTGACTTCAACAAATATCCTGTTGCTATCAAAGCTCCTCTTGTCTTAGTATTCTTCTTTTAATATCTGTATATGTTCACCCATCTTTGTCTACATTGCTACTTAAATAGGTGTATAATTTTGCCTCAATATCTGTATATGCTCACCCATCTGTGTCTACATTGCTACCTAAATAGGTGTATAATTCTGCCTCAATATCTGTATATGCTCACCCATCTGTGTCTACATAGCTACCTCAATAGGTGTATAATTCTGCCTCAATATCTGTATATGCTTACCCATCTGTCTACATTGCTACCTAAATAGGAGTATAATTCTGCTTCAATATCTTTGACTTTCCCTATGAATTTTGATTCGTGGCTTAGAGGTTATGACTTTTCTCCGTAATCTCGTATACTCTCGTCAGTAACGTGATGACGGTGAGAATCAGCAGTGGTTCGAATCGCATCGGTAACTTACGGGGTATGTGAGCCAGCCGCTCAGAAAGCAATGGCAAACTACTGAGTGTAATCTTGCCAAGAAATCAACATACAGCTGAAAGATGCTGGTGTTGACAGCGATGTCCTGTAAAGGATATGCAAAAAAAATAAAAAAATTATTGTGGCAATGTCATCAACAAAGTCCAAATTATCGAGTTTCAGTGCACAAGCAGACAATATTGGGACCGACCAAATTTGCCTAATTTTTAAATGCTCACAACTTTCAAGTTAGAAGCTCACAAAGTAGAATTCTTGCTCATAAGCAACAGTTTACAAGGAATATTTGTGAGAAGATTTTATTGTTTTTCTCTCCAATTGAAGATGTTATTGAATGTATGAAAGGAGGAAAATACAGAGAAGCAAATAGCTATCTTTACAGATGCAAAGTCAGCTGTCTCAATACTGAAGAGCAAAAACAGCACAGAACTAGATGACCTAAGAGCAGCACTCCATGGTCTATGCCAGAAATCCAAAAAAAGTTGTAATACAGTGGATCCCATCACTTTGCAGTATACCTGGAAATGAAGAGGCTGACAGACTAGCAAAAGAGGGTGGACGACTACCACAGCCTGACATGGACATAACCTATAATGAGGCAAAGAGGTTTATAAAAAGCACCTATAGAGCCAAATGGGAATCAGAGCATCCAGGCCACCAGAAGGATGATGCATATTACAAACTCGACCGAAGAGAACAAGTAGCAATCTTCAGACTCCGCACAGTGTATAACAGGCTGAAATACCACTTGTTCAATAAACTAAAGATAGGAGATACCAATGAATGTAATTGTGGAACTGGTAAAATGACAGCTTAAACATTTGCTGCAAGAGTGCCCAATATATGAAGAACAGAGAAAGATATTTTGGCCCACACCTGCTTCATTTGAGGACAAGCTCTATGGAGATATCAACAAGCTTAAGTTGACTGCAGCTTACTTTAACTACATTCAGGTTGACATTTAAAGGTGCATGAAGAAGTATTTAGACTGCCACACTTCATACCACAGGCATGTCGGTTACACAAGCCTCCCAGAGGCATGAAATGGAATATTGCTCGGATAGCAAATCCATTACGTGGAAAGTCCAAATCGAAAGCTAACTATGTGGATGTCATCTGCAGACTGCATTCTTCTGGCTTCCAGAAGAACAGCCTAAGGTGAACGGAAGGCCCAATATACGGAAGTGAGGCTAAGCAGTCATGTGCAGGACGTGACGATTCCTTGGGTGAGCCCAGTACCAGAGCGCTCTGTGTTGGCTCTGCAATTATGGAAGCCTCCTTGGATGGTGGGGAAGGCCCATGGTCTGCCCCTGCCTTCCCTTGAGGGCTGACCAGGATGCCTTTGGCTGTTCTATATGGTCCAGCTGGGATGGGAGATAACACCACAACAGTGAGAGTCTAATGTCCTAAGAAACCCCCGGGAAGGTTAACCCGGTCAACAAATGCCCGCAGAAGTCGGATGTGTCGGCCTAACGGCGCAAGAACGCAGCTCTGCTGTAAACAGGCACAACGCAATCACGCCCAAAAAAAAAAAAAACGTATGAACGCAGAAGAAGAATGTATGAAAGGAGGAAACAGATACAACAAAGAATGGCTGCTGTTATAAGTATTGCATTAACTTTAATGTTTGTATGATGTGTGACACAAGTAATACAGATTTTCCACAAAGCTGTCATGTAATGTTATGTTAAACCAATATCAATACACTGTGATTGATTGATTGATTGATTGATTCTTAATGGGGACTTGAGGAATAACATATCAGAAATCATGTCTTGAAGTAATCATAAGACATTTTGTATGATTAATCATGATTAGATATTATCTTGAAAAACAAAATATCAAATTCATTTATTTATTTTATTGTTGCATACATATGTAACTTACAAATCCTTTCAGGTTGAAAGATGGAGAGTAAACTACCATCAAAGTCAAGTCTGTGTAGGTCAAGGTAAGATTAAGTGTAGTATAACGCAACAGTTAGTTGAATATCCTTTACAGGATGTTGCAGTCAACCCCAGCACTTTCTGGCTGGTTTTGATTTACTAGATAATTTTACATTGAGTAGTTGGCCTTTGCTTTCTGAATGGCCAAAACCTTATACCATCGAAGTCAACACAATAGCAGAATATAAACTTACTCAGACACTGGGAAAATATGGTCATAGGTGTGACCGAGTATCCATGGGATCATTGCCAACTTTTATAAAACAGTACTTAGTTGTCCATTCATCATTAAAGACATGGCATTCTTCAATCTTATGTTTTTTCTAGTGACACCCATTGTTTTAATAACATTCTAACAGTTAGAATTTTACAAAACTTTAAAAAGGAAATGAAACAAAACCTAATTCCGGTTGTGTGTGAAAATAAAATATTCGGAAAACAAGGAGTAGACTCAGAATGAATTTCAGAAATATATCAAGACTACTACAAAAAATTAATTAATTTGAACATTTTTTGTGTGTGTTTGCATATCCATTTCAAGACATCACTGTCAACATCAGCATCTTTCAGCTGATTGTTGATTTCTTGGCAAGATTATGCTCAGTAGTTTGCCATTGCTTTCTGAGTTACCAAACGGCGAGAACTGCTACCAATTCTCACACAGGTTACGTTACTCACGAGAATATACAGAATTATGGAGAAAGACGTTAACATTGTAAATGTGGAATTAATTTAAAACAGCAAAAAACTTTTAAATTAAATATCTTCTTTTTTCATTTTATTCACCGGAGAAATATATGTTTTTCATAAAACCATCCTTATTAAATGTTTACATGTCGATAAATATTTCTCTATATTAAAATCAGTAAATACGCATATTAGCATTACATTAGGAAGGTCAAGGACTGTTTACAAAAATAGAAAATTAGAAAGAAATTTTATCACAAATGTTAAAACAACATTAGCCTAGATCATACATCAGCTTAGATCTTACATCAGCTTTTTCATACATCAGCTTAGATCATACATCAGATTAGATCATACATCAGAATAGATCATACCTCAGATTAGATCATACATCAGATTAGATCATACATCAGAATAGATCATACATCAGCTTAGATCATACATCAGATTAGATCATACATCAGATTAGATCATACATCAGATTAGATCTTACATCAGCCTACATCATTCATCAGCTTAGATCATACATCAGCTTTTTCATACATCAGCTTAGATCATACATCAGATTAGATCATACATCAGAATAGATCATACATCAGAATAGATCATACATCAGATTAGATCATACATAAGCCTAGATCATACATCAGATTAGATCATACATCAGCCTAGATCATACATCTGCCTAGATCATACATCAGATTAGACCATACATCAGATTAGATCATACATCAGATTAGATCATACATCAGATTAGATCAGACATCAGATTAGATCATACATCAGCCTAGATCATACATGAGCAAATTTATCGTTCTTCTTCTCCAACTTTCATTCACTTGAAATTTATTGTCTATAGCTGCAATGTTTGCCTGTTTGATTACACATACACATCATTTCAATACCTTGTATAGTCATGAGGCTATCCAATATTTATTTTTTTGTTTCAGAAACACACTCATGGTCTTCAAGTAGTCCTTACCTCTCCATACAAGAGCATTCACAAAAGTGGACATATGACAGCATAGACATGAAGATTGTGAAACAAGAACTATCGGATGTTCTGCGTGAGGACAGGAGTCACAGCTTCAAGTAAAATGGTAGACATAGCTGGGGATAGCATAATTCAAGAAATGGCAGGGACAGCAATGCAGAATCAAGAATGGTTGAGAACAGTTGTAAGGCATCAGTAAATCATGAAAATTGTTGACAAATGTCAGAAAATGTGTCTTCTTTTGCTGGAACTGGTAGTCTGAAGAAACATAAGAACCGGAGAGAGACCTTAGATGTGTGATGATTGTGATGCTTCTTTTATTCAAATAAGCACTTTGAAGTGTCATATGAGAAAACATACAGGAGAGAAACCTTGCAAGTGTGATATTTGTGGTGTTTCCTATACTATAACTAGCAATCTGAAGGCCCATAAGAGAATGCATACAGGAGAGAAACCTTACAAGTGTGATTATTGTGGTGCTGGTTATGCTTGTGCTAACAGTCTGAAGTACCATAAGAAAACACATACAGGAGAGAGACCTTACATGTGTGATGATTGTGGTGCTTCTTTGATTGAAATTAGAGCTTTGAA
>JACEFZ010020531.1:0-46299 GCA_014155875.1 Cepaea nemoralis
GTTTGGGGGGGGCCCAACGAGTATTGTGGACAACAGTGCGTTTCAAATTAGAAAGCCTACTGCTAAATTAGAAAACCTACTGCTAAATTAGTAAATCTACTGATACATTTGAAAACTTAATCACGAATTAAAAAACCTACTGCTAAATTAGAAAACCTTCTCATAGCTAGCCAGCTCTGGCGAACAGCTTACGGGCGCAATTCGTAAAGCCCCTTACCGCGTTCGAAACACAGATGTGGGAGATTTGAGAGAAAACTTCCTTGCACTGGTTTTTATACAGTGGTATGAGTACCGGTCGTTCAGAAAGCAATGGCAAACTACTGAACGTAAACTTTCCAAGAAACCACCACAGCCAAACAATGTGTCTGACTACGACGTCCTGTAATGGATATGCAACTAACTAAAACTCACAAATTAGAAAAATGGACTGACAAATTATAACAACTACTATAACTTTGAAAACCTGCTCACAAATTATAAACACCTACCCACAAATAACTATGTAATTATATGATTACGATATACATACATTTGGATGCTCACTAGGGCCACCGAGTTCGTGCATGCGCTGAGACTCTCATTGTGTGCTATGCTGAAGGAGGCTGAAACACTTATGGCGATATCCTCAAGCTGTGAAACAGATGGCTTACAAACCAAATCAATAGCCATCCTGGCTGGAGGCAAACATTGCTGAACAAGGACGTTAGAACCCCACTGAGTGTATCCACTGGGTACTGCGACAGATGTTCGTGAGTAACCTGTAGCCTTGTTAAGTGCGACTTACTTCTTCACCTGGTTAACTTAATAGAAAAATTGGTGTCCGCTAATAAACGTTTGTATCCACGGATGTTTTGGTCACTTTTGGATGGGCTTCTGACTTTCACAACTAGGACTAAACATTTATGTAATCTATGCATCGTGAATAATGGCTCTAAAGTGATAGGCTTATTGCTACTATTCGATAATATTCGATTATTCCATTACCGCAGAAATCACACAACTTACGTGAATTAATTAGATAAATCCTTCAAACTGAAATATACACATGTTCGCACAATAATGTTGATTGTCTACCACGGTAATTTTAAACTGACTAACATGTCTTTCTGCTTGCACAAGGACGGCTTACGAAGGTTGATTATTATAGCTTCAGCAAACTTTAACAATCGACTACTTTGTGTGTTGAACAACACACGGAAGGCACCGTCTCTTTCAACCACGTGACCGCTCTCGAGCACATGTCTCCCGACCGATGAAGCCGGACTGTTCCAGTGTGTCGGCCTGCCTAGGCTACCATCTTCTGTGTGTAGTATCTTGTCCACCCAATTCGGAATGTGTTCCGAAAACATGCAATGTAACTGTCACTCAGTTCTGCCTATGTAGATGGCCTCGCATCTACATGTAAATTGGTAAATACAATTTGATTTGGCGTACAAAGCTACATGTTCTTTTACTGCTGGGACAGGGATCGGTGTGTTTCTGTACCTGATGACTAGAGTTGCAGCACAGAATGTTCGCTCGACTGCTGTGGTGAGCCGGTCCCGCAGACGTTGCATTACGTCATCTCCTCGGAAGGTTAGCAGTATGATGATTTCTGCAGTATGTGCCTGACGAGATGCAGCGAAATATGCCAGGCAATAAATCGTGCAATCTATTGTTTGTGTCTTCGTTATTCAAATTCATCACGGGAAAACATTGTTTTGAATTCCATTACCTCCTACCCCATTCAACCTCAAAGAGAGATTATATTAGGGCCCATCCCCGACTTAGAGTAATAATCCTGTGACCGAGTCAGTCATAAAAAGTATATTAATGTGAAGGTAATTGTTGTCCAAAGAGGGTAATGGCCTTACTACTGTTATTATTACTGAAAATGTGTGGGGCTTTGGTGTGTCATTCAGCGCTAGAGGATACCTCGTACAATTCACTGAGCTGATGGTATAAATTCTTACAAACGGAAGACAAGGATGGTATTCATGCATCATGTGCCATGCTGGTAGGCGATGTTTCACCATCTTACACGATCACCAGATTTGTGGATCAGCTCTGTGTTCTTGTCCCAACCATGTCACATGGTCAAACCATCCAGATATTCACTTCTCAGCCTTCCCCTTGTATTTGTTTTCCTTCAGTCTTGCCAGTTGTCACCAAGTTCTCTAGTTTATTTCTTCTAATAACCTGCCCAAAAATATTTGACTGTCTACGTGTAATTTCTCTAATGAGTTCGCAGTTTTCATTTGCCTCTTGTAGGACTTGCTCGATGGCTTTGGTCTGTCCATGGTATTCTTTGTATTTTACTCAGAAACGACATAATAATAATATTTATAGAATGCGAGATTCTGATATACGCATCATCGGGGTGCTGAGAGTTCGTGCTCTGTGCTGAGATTATCTTTGAGGGATCTGTGAAAGGAAACTGCAGCACATAGGGAGGCAATGAAATGAGCTTCAAGAAGTGAAACAAACCTAGAACGGTTGACAGCAGTAACACTGGCTTGCTTCACTGACATCGCAGAAATGTGAGTGTTTCTCTTTACAGCTGCCACGAAATACACTTGAGAAACATGAATGAAACTGTGGCTGACATATGATGTATATGGTCGCTGACCTTGCGCGAATGTGTAGAACGATTTATCCACGGATGTCTAACACTTAGCAGTAAGTCCTTCTGATTACATAGTAACGACTGGAATCAATTAATATATAATGCTTCGATATACGAGTATTTGAGCCATCGATGTAAAATACAGTTGATCGGTTCTGTGTATTTATTATCATCCTTTTCAAGGTTGGTACAGTGACAAGCACGCTTGTCTACCGAGCTGATGGACGTGTGTTCGGAACCCTCTGTCGGAGGGCAAGTCTTGCCATGGACCCGTGCTCTCTTGTCCGACTTCGCTTCAAATGTCGGAGGGCAAGTTTTGCCATGGACCCGTGCTCTCTTGTCCGACTTCGCTTCAAATGTCGGAGGGCAAGTTTTGCCATGGACCCGTGCTCTCTTGTCGACTCGGCTTCAAATGAGTACGAACACAGTTTCTGAGAAATAAAGGTGAAAGGTATAATACTGACCACGTAACTGATCCAGAACCGATTGGTCAAAACATCGGGAACTCGCACCATATGCCCGTTGTCTAAAAGCATAGGGGCACTGCCATATTATCTTCCCAAGTATTCAGGTACAAGCTAGAGTACCTACTGGGTAAAGTAAGAGTGTTATAGTAACAACGGGTTGGAAAAGCAAGAGTTAGAGTTATAATAATAACTGCTTGGAAATGTATAAGAGGCGTTCTTTTGAAATCCGTTCATGCCGCACCGCGCGTAATTGCGTACGTTGAACATGATCATGTCATAGTCCTATGATAAGTACTGATCAATGAATAAAAGAGCACGTGCTTATCGTTCCATGATGCATAGGTTCTGTTTCTGACCGTTGAGAAAATGGCCGGGTTGATCCAAAATCCGTCCAAAGAAGCTCAAAGAGCGGTGATTCAGTTTCTTTCATTTGAAGAATGTCGACCAGTGGACATTTATCGAAGAATGCAGGCAGCGTACGGTAACAAATGTGTGTCGAAGACAACAGTGACAGACTGGGCACGAATGTTTCGGAAAGGACGTCAGTTCACGACAGATCTTCGACGGCCGGGTCAAGCGCATATTGTTGCAACAGAAAAAACCATCGCCAAAATTGATGCAGCAGTACAGATGAACCGTTGTCGAAGCATACGTTCGCTAGCGAAAGAATTTGATGTGTCAATTGGGACAATTCAAAAAGTCGTTCGTAAGAAACTGCAATATCGGAAGGTGTGTTCACAGTGGGTACCACGGATGTTGACCTGACCACCAAAAAGAGGAACGCATGGGATGGTGTTTGAACCACTTGCTGCGTTACAGAGTGGAGGGTGATGCATTTCTCTTCCGCATAGTGGCAGGCGATGAATCATGGTGTCACCACTTTGAGCCGAGCAGCAAAAGAGAGAGCATGCAATGGAAGCATGCTGGATCACCAAAAGCCAAAAATTCAAGTTACAGGTTTCCGCTGGTAAGGTTATGCTGAGCGCATTTTTTTTACCATGAAGGGCTATTGTTGGCCGACTTTAAAGAACCTGGTGTCAACATCAACTCTACCCAGTACTTGTAAACACTAGACAAGCTGCAAAAAGCCATCAAGAATAAACAACCCGGCATGCTTTCTCGTGGTGTGATATTGTTGCACGATAATGCTCGTCCGCATGTCGCAAAGATTGTGCAGGAAGCATTAGCAAGGAAGAAGTGGGAAATTCTGCAACATCCAGCCTATAGTCCTGATTTGTCACCATGTGATTTTCATTGGTTCGGACCTCTAAAAAAAGCTCTCAAGTGACAACGATTTCACACAGATGCAGACGTAATTAACGCGGTAAACACTTGGTTCAGTGAGCAACCACAATCCTTTTTTGCGGACGGCATTCGCCCCCTACCTAAGCAATGGGATGCTTGCCTGAATGCCCACGGCGACTTCTTCTGACCAACCCATGGTGCATAATTCATTAAAAATGAATGCTTTGTTTATTCTACCACACCTGTTAATGTTTCTTTCATGCTTTTGTAATAAAGTCATTGGAAAGGGTTTCAAATGAACGTCCCTAATAAATAATAGAGTTCTAGTAACAACGGGTTGCAAAAGTAAGAGTTAAGAGTTATAATAACAGTTGGTAGAGAAAGGAATATCTCAATTTAAAGTAACAACGTGTTGGACAAGTTATAGTTAGTATCAATGTAAAAACGGATTGGAAGAGTAAGAGCTACAGTAAAATTTGAATGGAGTGGGCTTATGTACAGCTACAAGTGTGTCTAGTGCACATAATACTTCGGGCATGGTGACTGCTCAACTAAAATGGATAATTCACAGACTGTTACATCAACTTGCACATACGAACAATTGAGTTACTTCTTATGTCTACCGTATAAATTGTCGCCTTCCTACTTGTCAAGATAACGGGGCCGCAAGAATCCCGCAGTGCTGTCAATTGTTTCCTTGTCACAGATAACGGGGTTGCAATACTGGGGTACAGTAAATTGGTTTTATGGTACCATACAAAGTGCAAGATGTAAGGCGGGTACTTGCTGGGCACTTATTGAAACATTAGTACAAACTTGAGAGTACTTGAGGTTAGGCGGTTTATTATACATGGCGATAACATGAAATAACACACCGACAGACGGCTGTAGGCTTCTACAGTGGAAGTAAGAGGGTTGTAGGCTTCTTCGGTGGAAGACAGACGGTTGTAGGTTTCTGCAGTGGAAGACAGGCGGTTGTAGGCTTCTGCAGTGGATAACAGACGGCTGTAGGCTTCTACGGTGGAAGTAAGAGGGTTGTAGGCTTCTTCAGTGGAAGACAGACGGCTGTAGGCTTCTACAGTGGAAGTAAGAGGGTTGTAGGCTTCTTCGGTGGAAGACAGACGGTTGTAGGTTTCTGCAGTGGAAGACAGGCGGTTGTAGGCTTCTACAGTGGATAGCAGACGGCTGTAGGCTTCCATAGTGGAGGACAGACGGTTGTAGGCTTCTACAGTGGAGGACAGACGGCTGTAGGCTTCTACGGTGGAAGTAAGATGGTTGTAGGCTTCTACAGTGGAAGACAGGCGGCTGTAGGCTTCTACAGTGGGAGTAAGAGGGTTGTAGGCTTCTTCAGTGGAAGACAGACGGTTGTAGGTTTCTACAGTGGAAGACAGACGGTTGTAGGCTTCTTCAGTGGAAGACAGACGGTTGTAGGTTTCTACAGTGGAAGACAGACGGTTGTAGGCTTCTACAGTGGAAGACAGGCGGTTGTAAGCTTCTACAGTGGAAGACAGACGGTTGTAGGCTTCTACAGTGGAAGACAGGCGGTTGTAGGCTTCTACAGTGGAAGACAGGCGGTTGTAGGTTTCTACAGTGGAAGACAGGCGGTTGTAGTCTTCTACAGTGGAAGTAAGAGGGTTGTAGGCTTCTTCAGTGGAAGTAAGAGGGTTGTAGGCTTCTTCAGTGGAAGACAGACGGTTGTAGGTTTCTACAGTGGAAGTAAGAGGGTTGTAGGCTTCTTCAGTGGAAGACAGACGGTTGTAGGTTTCTACAGTGGAAGACAAGCGGTTGTAGGCTTCTACAGTGGAAGACAGGCGGTTGTAGGTTTCTACAGTGGATAACAGACGGCTGTAGACTTCTACAGTGGATAAAAGACGGCTGTAGGCTTCCATAGTGGAGGACAGGCGGTTGTAGGCTTCTACAGTGGAAGACAGACGGTTGTAGGCTTCTACAGTGGAAGACAGACGGTTGTAGGCTTCTACAGTGGAAGACAGACGGTTGTAGGCTTCTAAAGTGGAAGTAAGAGGGTTGTAGGCTTCTACAGTGGAAGTAAGAGGGTTGTAGGCTTCTACAGTGGAAGTAAGAGGGTTGTAGGCTTCTACAGTGGAAGTAAGAGGGTTGTAGGCTTCTACAGTGGAAGACAGACGGTTGTAGGCTTCTACAATGGAGGACAGACGGTTGTAGGCTCCTACAGTGGAGGACAGACGGTTGTAGTCTTCTATAGTGGAGGACAGACAGTTGTAGTCTTCCATAGTGGAGGACAGATGGTTGTAGGCTTCTACAGTGGAGGACAGACGGCTGTAGGCTTCTAAAGTGGAAGACAGACGGTTGTAGCTTCCATAGTGGAGGACAGACGGTTGTAGGCTTCTACAGTGGAGGACAGACGGCTGTAGGCTTCCATAGTGGAGGACAGACGGTTGTAGGTTTCTACAGTGGAGGACAGACGGTTGTAGGCTTCTACAGTGGAAGACAGACGGCTATAGGCTCCTACAGTGGAGGACCTGTCACGTGACCTAGGGTGTTTGGATATATAGTGCTATCCCCAGAGTTGTGTTGCCCAATTGGCACTCGATGGGTGAAGTGGTTGATATCACGCACGTATCCTTCACATGGGATCTGGCCGACACTCAGGACTCAGAGGAAAGGCCAGAAGGACACATAGTCAGACTGCTACTGGTACTATTAGTATTGGGACTCGTCGCTGGCAGTTGCAGGTGAAGACGGAGCACGTATGTCAATGTCCCGAGTGCTGTGATGTCGGATCTTGGCTCAACTCAGCGCAACTCGCCTTTACTTCCCAGAATATTTCCTCTCGCCAATTTTAGGCCACGTCAACCTGGGGGATCCAAGTCAATTTAGAGATTCGATCTTGATGAGGACTTGAGCCCATGCCCACAGGGCCTACAGGCAGACCAGCTAACCACTGAGTCACCACTGCTCCCTGTCAGTGGAGATGTTCGACAATAGGTGTTAATTTTGTGGGCTAACATGTTTCTTACTAAATTCTTGTGTTCACAGCAAGACAACTTCTCCCACACGAAGGCCTCTACACTCCAGAATGTGGGCCGAGTGTCCCAAGCTACTGGGCCGACAGTGTGTCCTGCTGGGCAGACAAGGGTCCTACAGTGTGTCCTGTTGGGCGGACAAAGGTCCCACAGTGTGTCCTGTTGGGCGGACAAGGGTCCTACAGTGTGTCCTGTTGGGCGGACAAAGGTCCCACAGTGTGTCCTGTTGGGCGGACAAGGGTCCTACAGTGTGTCCTTTTGGCGGACAAGAGTCCTACAGTGTGTCCTGTTGGGCGGACAAGGGTCCTACGGTGTGTCCTGCTGGGCGGACAAGGGTCCTACAGTGTGTCCTGCTGGGCGGACAAGGGTCCTACAGTGTGTCCTTTTGGCGGACAAGAGTCCTACAGTGTGTCCTGTTGGGCGGACAAGGGTCCTACAGTGTGTCCTGTTGAGCTGACAAAGGTCCCACAGTGTGTTCTGTTGGGCGGACAAGGGTCCTACAGTGTGTCCTTTTGGCGGACAAGAGTCCTACAGTGTGTCCTTTTGGCGGACAAGAGTCCTACAGTGTGTCCTGCTGGGCGAAAAGTTGGCCGACAGTAGGCCGACAGTGTGTCCTGCTGGGCGGACAGTGGGCCGACAGTGTGTCCTGCTGGGCGGACAAGGGTCCTACAGTGCGTCCTGCTGGGCGGACAAGGGTCCTACAGTGCGTCCTGCTGGGCGGACAGTGGGCCGACAGTGTGTCCTGCTGGGCGGACAAGGGTCCTACAGTGCGTCCTGCTGGGCGGACAGTGAGCCGACAGTGTGACCTGCTGGGCGGACAAGTGTCCTACATTGCGTCCTGCTGGGCGGACAAGGGTCCTACAGTGCGTCCTGCTGGGCGGACAGTGGGCCGACAGTGTGTCCTGCTCGATGGACAAGGGTCCTACAGTGTGTCCTGCTGGGCGGACAAGGGTCCTACAGTGTGTCCTGCTGGGCGGACAAGGGTCCTACAGTGTGTCCTGCTGGGCGGACAGTGGGCCGTCAGTGTGGCCTGCTGGGCGGACAGTGGGCCGTCAATGTGTCCAGCTGGGCGGACAGTGTGTCCTGCTGGGCGGACAAGGGTCCTACAGTGTGTCCTGCTGGGCGGACAAGGGTCCTACAGTGTGGCCTGCTGGGCGGACAGTGGGCCGTCAGTGTGGCCTGCTGGGCGGACAGTGGGCCGTCAGTATGGCCTGCTGGGCGGACAGTGGGCCGTCAGTGTGGCCTACTGGGCGGACAGTGGGCCGTCAGTGTGGCCTACTGGGCGGACAGTGGGCCGTCAGTGTGGCCTGCTGGACGAACACCACTGGTGGGCCTTCAGTATGACCTGCTGGGCGGACACCGCTGGTGGGCCTTCAGTATGACCTGCTGGGCGGACATCGCTGGTGGGCCTTCAGTGTGACCTGCTGGGCGGACAGTGGGCCGTCAGTGTGACCTGCTGGGCGGACAGTGGGCCGTCAGTGTGGCCTACTGGGCGGACAGTGGGCCGTCAGTGTGACCTGCCGGACGAACACCACTGGTGGGCCTTCAGTGTGGCCTGCTGGGCGGACGCCGCTAGAGCTCCGTGTTAGACGGACACCTGTGCCCCACGGCTAATAACGTTTCACGGGACATGTGAATGTAAGCGATGGCAAACGTGACTTGAGAACGAATATTTTCGTAAAGTCAGGTAGGGGCCGATTAGTCGCTGTAAGTCGTTAGTCGCAGTTCCAACTTCACGGCAACAGGTCAGCCCATAATGATCGGTTTATGTGCCAGTGAATATCACACAAAATGCTCCTAGTTGTCCCATGTGAAAAGTTGAACAGACAGCAGTCCGACAGAACCAACAGCACGGACACGTATGCATGCACAAGGCCGCTGCCAGAATGCCAACACAACAGTCCGCAACTAGAATTATAGTTTATCGACGACAGAAGCAGTAGCCACTAAAAACAAAAAACCCAGCAATTACGCACACATTATTGCATAAGTCAAACTAACTAGTTCAGCAACCGGCCACCCTCCATTTTTCTGTAAATGCAGTTTACAACACAAACCACAGAAAACAGACGAAAACGTATCCCGCATAAAATCTAGAGCTCGCAACAAGCATTCGGCTCAGTAGATGGACGACGAAACATTATACTACAAGTCCAAAATAAGGAAAATGCGAAAGCAAACAGTAGCCAGAAGCAAATACATTCAAAGGCCTAAACGAATCGTCCGCCTATCCGCTATACTGGACATGGATGTCCCGTTGTCCGGTTGGGGTAAAGTTTTGATACACACATCGATAATTATTTCTTTAATTAATATAGCCGTTTAAATTATTATGCGATATTCCGTCAGGATTTATGTTCAATATCCATCGTTTCGGTAGTCAAGCGGTATGATCGATATATCGCCTGTTGTTTGTCTTCAATGATGTCTTTGGTTGTAACTGGGGGGTGTGTGTGTGGGGGGGGGGGGGGGAAGGGGGGGGGGGGTTTGAAGGATTTGCAAAATTTAGAGCCCAAAGTAAAGAAAGGAAAATGAAATGATATGAACAGCAGTCGTGCTGTAAAAATGTACATCAACAAAACATACACACTGAAACTGATCGGGGTTAACAAGAAAACAATTACAAGTGAGACGGAATGGGCGTTGCGGTTAGGAAGTATTTGCCAACACATAAGACATAAAAACACTCACATAATTACATTTTACAAAATTGCAAAAAGTCACTTAGCTTGAGTCCTGGAGATGTCTAAATCCTATGACATAACAATAAAAGTGTATGACAGGAGATCATTGGATCAGCTAACAAGAAATGACACAGTGGGGTACAATGTAAACTAAAATGAAATAAGTGTTGGGGAGGAGTCAATCTCTATAAAGAAGACATGGGTGTTATGGACACAAGACAAACACAAGAGATGGTACACAAATGGAGAATGATCAACGTGTGACAAGTGAAAGGATCAGATTATTTTTTTAAATATTTGGTTAAAACAAAACTATAGGATATAGAGGTTGTACGGCATGAGAAAGCTCAAATGGCAAATAAGGCGGTTGTCTGAACTCAAGTCTTACGATCTCTTTCATGACATGTGCAAGACTAAATAGCTGTGATGTGGACACCAGACACGCCGCAGAGATCGACAATGGTATCATGTGTAGATACCATCAGACACGCCGCAGAGATCGACAAGGGTATCCTGTATAGATACCATCAGACACGCGCAGAGATCGACAATGGTATCATGTGTAGATACCATCTGACACGCCCTGAGTTTGGCAATGGTATCCTGTGTAGATACCATCACACACAGCGCAGAGGTCGGCAATGGTATCCTGTGTAGATACCATCAGACACGCCCAGAGGTCGGCAATGGTATCCTGTGTAGATACCATCACATACCCCGCAGAGGTCGGCAATGGTATCCTGTGTAAATACCATCAGACACGCCAAGAGATCGGCAATGATATCCTGTGTAGATACTATCAGACACGCCGCAGAGATCGACAATGGTATCATGTGTAGATACCATCAGACACGCCGCAGAGATCGACAATGGTATCCTGTATAGATACCATCAGACACGCGCAGAGATCGACAATGGTATCCTGTGTAGATACCATCTGACACGCCCTGAGTTTGGCAATGGTATCCTGTGTAGATACCATCACACACAGCGCAGAGGTCGGCAATGGTATCCTGTGTAGATACCATCAGACACGCCCAGAGGTCGGCAATGGTATCCTGTGTAGATACCATCACATACCCCGCAGAGGTCGGCAATGGTATCCTGTGTAATACCATCAGACACGCCAAGAGATCGGCAATGATATCCTGTGTAGATACTATCAGACACGCCGTAGAGATCGACAATGGTATCCTGTGTAGATACCATCAGACACGCCGCAGAGATCGATAATGGTATCTTGTGTAGATACCATCAGACACGCCCAGAGATCGACAATGGTATCCTGTGTAGATACCTTCAGACACGCGCAGAGATCGGCAATGGTATCCTGTGTAGCTACCATCAGACACGCCGCAGAGATCGGCAATGGTATCCTGTGTATATACCATCAGACACGCCCAGAGATCGACAATGGTATCCTGTGTAAATACCATCAGACACGCCCAGAGATCGACAATGGTATCCTGTGTAGATACCATCAGACACGCCGCAGAGATCGACAATGGTATCCTGTGTAAATACCATCAGACACGCCCAGAGATCGACAATGGTATCCTGTGTAGATACCATCAGACACGCCGCAGAGATCGACAATGGTATCCTGTGTAGATACCATCAGACACGTCGCAGAGATCGGTAATGGTATCCTGTGTAGATACCATCAGACACGCCCAGAGATCGACAATGATATTCTGTGTAAGTACCATCAGACACGCCCAGAGATTGACAATGGTATCCTGTGTAAGTACCATCAGACACGCCCAGAGATCGACAATGGTATTCTGTGTAATACCATCTGACACGCCGCAGAGATCGACAATGGTATCCTTTGTAAATGCCATCAGACACGCCGCAGAGATCGACAATGGTATCCTGTGTAAATACCATCAGACACGCCGTAGAGATCGACAATGGTATCCTGTGTAAATACCATCAGACACGCCGCAGAGATTGGCAATGGTATCCTGTGTAGATACTATCAGACACGCCGCAGAGATCGGCAATGGTATCCTGTGTAGATACCATCAGACACGCTGCAGAGATCGGCAATGGTATCCTGTGTAAATACCATCAGACACGCCGCAGAGATCGACAATGGTATCCTTTGTAAATACCATCAGACACGCCGTAGATATCGACAATGGTATCCTGTGTAGATACCATCAGACACGCCGCAGAGATCGACAATGGTATCCTGTGTAAATACCATCAGACACGCCGCAGAGATCGACAATGGTATCCTGTGTAAATACCATCAGACACGCCGCAGAGATCGACAATGGTATCCTGTGTAGATACCAGTTGATGGGTATCACGATTTTTATTCTTTTGGAGTTCGCTCAAAACTCGAACTCAAGCGTAGTCCACACAGATGCTTCTACTTCTAGGGCACAAGACTGACTTTTGCGTGTCCTTCGCCATCAGACGAACAGACTCTAACTTCAGAGGTACTTGTAATTTACGTCTCCGAGGTTGGGGGTGGACTAAAAGTCCAACTGACCGTTGTAGGGGTTGTATCTGCCACCTCCGCATCAGCACACCAGATGTTTAGGAACGAGCACTCTTATCCATTTGGCTACGCTGGCCTCCGGGTATCACGGTTACTGTCCCAGAGATGTTGCCTGTGTCTGTCCTCCAGGTTTAAGCCTGAGTTGCCGATGTATTTCAGAGATGTTGCCTGTGTCTGTCTTCCAGGTGTAAGCCTGTGTCTCCGATGTATTTCAGAGATGTTGCCTGTGTCTGTCTTCCAGGTGTAAGCCTGTGTCTCCGATGTATTTCAGAAATGTTGCCTGTGTCTGTCTTCCAGGTGTAAGCCTGTGTCACCGATGTATTTCAGGTCACACCGTTTACAGGTAGCATTAATAAAATTGCGGTTCATGTAGAAAACCCCTTCACGGATGTAGACAGTGGAACTGAGGAATGTCACACTTAAAGCAGTCTATCTTGCAGAAAGATATTTACCACCTTCCCCCTCCCACCCACAAATACTTAATTCACCTTAGCTTACACTTTCCTCACCTGTCACTTCCTGTCAGCTGACCCATGGAGATCGCGGGACACATTTTGGATTGGTTGCTCTTGGATCTGGACTCTCCAAAACCTAAGCTATGTAACATTTGTGTGTACGTGTGTGTGTGTGTGTGTGTGCACGCGCGCGCGTGTTTTTTTTTCTATGTAATTGTTAAGTGTTTGATTTTCTGTGCTAACAAAGGCTTCTCTTGTCGTAACGGTCAACTGTAATTTACTATTATGTTCTTATGAAGATGGCAAATTTTACTTTCTATAGTTATAGATTTACTCATCACTTGTCTTGTTTTCTGATTGAAAACACTTTACAATTCTTATGTGGTGTATTCTCTCTTCTCTCCCCACCCCCCCCCCCCCCCCCCCCCCCCCCCCCCCCCCCCCCAACTAGCTCTTTTGTTGTGTCCTTTAAATCAATTTATTACATCGTTACCGCTGGTTCGCTGTTTTCACGCAGTTGTTCAGTGACCGCCATTTCTTTATTGGTCTAGAGCTGGTACAATTTATGTGTAGTGAAAAAAGACAAGGAAAGATCGGAGCAAACTCCACAACTAGAACTGATGTCCTGAAGTTGATTGTCACAGATTCACAGATTGGAAGTCCCAAATATTGCAGGTTAACCGTAGACTTACTTCACGTCATTCATAGATCAAACCAGCAAAGCGGAGAAAAACAAGTATATCATTGAATTTCATAATTTAAACAATGCACCGGCTCTAGAACAGCAGCAATAAGGGCAACGTATAAGGAACGACATTGTGCAAATTCTGCGTTCTTTTCTATAAAACAGAGAAAGTGCGATTCAGTAAAGGTACACATATGATGCATGATTATGTTTGTCTGTCTGCTTATCGTATTCCATTCTTAAGAAACAATGTTCCGAACTCCTGGTTTCCTAATGCAGTTTAGATAAGACACAGTAAGCACAGAGAACAATACGATAAGCCAACTACATCTTTTATCGCGACTTTTGAAGGTCCAGTCCAGGCATTAAAGAGCAGATTTCATTATGATAAGGGCAGCTTCGTGTCTGCTTCATCTGTCAGCACATTCTGCCTTCCTGACAAGGCGCGGATATTCTTGTTTTTATTGCCGCCACAAGGTCACGTGGTTTGATAGCATAAAACTGTTTACTGTTAGCTCACTAAACTTGTTGTCTCGGTACAGGTGTGGGAGAGAGCCCCGGTAGCACAGCGGGAAGTCAGCGAAGAAAGACAATGCTCCTGGATTGAGTGAATATTACATGAGACAGGTGTTTGCGACATACTTGCAAATCATCCCACATAAAATATAAACTAGACAGCCCCACGTGGAGTGGCTTGTATCGAAAAGACGAAGGTCGAGAAATTATAGCATGGGGTTGCTGCCCGGGGCGTCAGCGCGAGCAAGACACCGAAATAAGACGTATTCTTCTGTATATCAACACCTTCAGAACCTCTATTCGACTTTTTAAATGCTTATTCATTGTCCAGGCTTCCGTCCCATACAGTAGTGTTGAATATACATAACATTTGACAGTTCACATTTTTAATGCCTTGTTAATCTCTCTAGATGTTAATACAGATTTAATGTTGTTGATATTTTTTGGGTATTCCTGTTCTCCGTTTCATTTCTGTTTCACTTCTGCCATCATCTGTTATTATTATACCTGTCCAAGATAGGAGAAACGCATTACTTGTTATAGTATCCCACCATTTAGTGTGATGTTCTTTGATGACCACTCCTTTCCACAGCGAATTATAATAGTCTTTTTTTTTTAAATTTTTTATTTGGTACTAATGTCTAAGCCGCATTCTGTACCATACCTGCTGACTTGTTCTACTAGGTTCATTCTCCACCACCATGCCTGCTGACTTGTTCTACTAGGTTCATTCTGCACCACCATACCTGCTGACTTGTTCTACTAGGTTCATTCTGCACCATGCCTGCTGACTTGTTCTACTAGGTTCATTCTGCACCACCATACCTGCTGACTTGTTCTATTAGGTTCATTCTGCATCATGCCTGCTGACTTGTTCTACTAGGTTCATTCTGTACCATACCTGCTGACTTGTTCTACGAGGTTCATTCTGCACAATACCTGCTGACTTGTTCTACTAGGTTCATTCTGCACCACAATGCCTGCTGACTTGTTCTATTAGGTTCATTCTGCACCACCATACCTGCTGACTTGTTCTACTAGGTTCATTATGCACCATGCCTGCTGACTTGTTTTACTAGGTTCATTCTGCACCACCATACCTGCAGAACTGTTCTACTAGGTTCATTCTGCATCATGACTGCTGACTTGTTCTACTAGGTTCATTCTGCACCATACCTGCTGACTTGTTCTACTAGGTTCATTCTGAAACATACCCGCTGACTTGTTCTAACAGGTTCATTCTGCACCATACCTGCTGACTTGTTTTAGCAGGTTCATTCTACACCACCATGCATGCTGACTTGTTCTACTAGGTTCATTCTGCACCATGCCTGCTGACTTGTTCTACTAGGTTCATTCTGCACCATGCCTGCTGACTTATTCTACTAGGTTCATTCTGCACCATACCTGCTGACTTGTTCTACTAGGTTCATTCTGCACCATGCCTGCTGACTTGTTCTACTAGGTTCATTCTGCACCATACCTGCTGACTTGTTCTACTAGGTTCATTCTGCACCATGCCTGCTGACTTGTTCTAATAGGTTCATTCTGCAACATGCCTGCTGACTTGTTTTAACAGGTTCATTCTGCACCACCATACCTGCTGACTTGTTCTACTAGGTTCATTCTGCAACATGTCTGCTGACTTGTTCTAACAGGTTCATTCTGCACCATGCCTGCTGACTTGTTTTAATAGGTTCATTCTGTACCACCATACCTGCTGACTTGTTCTACTAGGTTCATTCTGCACCATGCCTGCTGATTTGTTCTACTAGGTTCATTCTGCACCACCCTACCTGCTGATTTGTTCTACTAGGTTCATTCTGCACCACCATACCTGCTGATTTGTTCTACTAGGTTCATTCTGCACCATGCCTGCTGATTTGTTCTACTAGGTTCATTCTGTACCATGCCTGCTGACTTGTTCTACTAGGTTCATTCTGCACCACCATACCTGCTGACTTGTTCTAATAGGTTCATTCTGCACCATGCCTGCTGATTTGTTCTACTAGGTTCATTCTGCACCACCATACCTGCTGTTTTGTTCTACTAGGTTCATTCTGCATCATGCCTGCTAACTTGTTCTACTAGGTTCATTCTGCACCATGCCTGCTGACTTGTTCTACTAGGTTCATTCTGCACCATGCCTGCTTACTTGTTCTACTAGGTTCATTCTGCACCATACCTGCTGACTTGTTCTACTAGGTTCATTCTGCACCATGCCTGCTGACTTGTTCTACTAGGTTCCTTCTACACCAACATGCCTGTTGACTTGTTCTCCTAGGTTCATTCTGCACCATGCCTGCTGACTTGTTCTACTAGGTTTATTCTGCACCACCATGCCTGCTGACTTGTTCTACTAAGTTCATTCTGCACCATGCCTGCTGACTTGTTCTACTAGTTTCATTCTGCACCATGCCTGCTGACGTGTTCTACTAAGTTCATTCTGCACCATGCCTGCTGACTTGTTCTACTAGGTTCGTTCTACACCATGCCTGCTGACTTGTTCTACTTGGTTCATTCTGCACCAGACCTGCTGACTTGTTCTACTAGGTTCATTCTGCACCAGACCTGCTGACTTGTTCTACTAGGTTAATTCTGCACCACCATGCCTGCTGACTTGTTCTACTTGGTTCATTCTGCACCAGACCTGCTGACTTGTTCTACTAGGTTAATTCTGCACCACCATGCCTGCTGACTTGTTCTACTAGATTTATTCTGCACCACCATGCCTGCTGACTTGTTCTACTAAGTTCATTCTGCACCATGCCTGCTGACTTGTTCTACTAGTTTCATTCTGCACCATGCCTGCAGACTTGTTCTATTAGGTTCATTCTGAACTGCACCTTGCCTGCTGACGTGTTCTACTAGGTTCATTCTGCACCATGCCTGCTGACTTGTTCTACTAGGTACATTCTGCACCACCATACCTGCTGACTTGTTCTACTAGGTTCATTCTGCACCACCATGCCTGCTGACTTGCTCTACTAGGTTCATTCTGCACCATGCCTGCTGACTTGTTCTACTAGGTTTATTCTGCACCACCATGCCTGCTGACTTGTTCTACTAGTTTCATTCTGCACCATGCCTGCAGACTTGTTCTATTAGGTTCATTCTGAACTGCACCTTGCCTGCTGACGTGTTCTACTAGGTTCATTCTGCACCATGCCTGCTGACTTGTTCTACTAGGTACATTCTGCACCACCATACCTGCTGACTTGTTCTACTAGGTTCATTCTGCACCACCATACCTGCAGAACTGTTCTACTAGGTTCATTCTGCATCATGCCTGCTGACTTGTTCTACTAGGTTCATTTTGCACCATACCTGCTGACTTGTTCTACTAGGTTCATTCTGAACCATACCCGCCTGACCTTGTTCTAACAGGTTCACTCTGCACCATACCTGCTGACTTGTTTTAACAGGTTCATTCTACACCACCATGCATGCTGACTTGTTCTACTAGGTTCATTCTGCACCATGCCTGCTGACTTGTTCTTCTAGGTTCATTCTGCACCATGCCTGCTGACTTATTCTACTAGGTTCATTCTGCACCATACCTGCTGACTTGTTCTACTAGGTTCATTCTGCACCATGCCTGCTGACTTGTTCTACTAGGTTCATTCTGCACCATACCTGCTGACTTGTTCTAACAGGTTCATTCTGCACCATACCTGCTGACTTGTTTTAACAGGTTCATTCTACACCACCATGCATGCTGACTTGTTCTACTAGGTTCATTCTGCACCATGCCTGCTGACTTGTTCTACTAGGTTCATTCTGCACCATGCCTGCTGACTTATTCTACTAGGTTCATTCTGCACCATACCTGCTGACTTGTTCTACTAGGTCATTCTGCACCATGCCTGCTGACTTGTTCTACTAGGTTCATTCTGCACCATACCTGCTGACTTGTTCTACTAGGTTCATTCTGCACCATGCCTGCTGACTTGTTCTAATAGGTTCATTCTGCAACATGCCTGATGACTTGTTTAACAGGTTCATTCTGCACCACCATACCTGCTGAATTGTTCTACTAGGTTCATTCTGCAACATGTCTGCGGACTTGTTCTAACAGGTTCATTCTGCACCATGCCTGCTGACTTGTTTTAATAGGTCATTCTGTACCACCATACCTGCTGACTTGTTCTACTAGGTTCATTCTGCACCATGCCTGCTGATTTGTTCTACTAGGTTCATTCTGCACCACCCTACCTGCTGATTTGTTCTACTAGGTTCATTCTGCACCACCATACCTGCTGATTTGTTCTACTAGGTTCATTCTGCACCATGCCTGATGATTTGTTCTACTAGGTTCATTCTGTACCATGCCTGCTGACTTGTTCTACTAGGTTCATTCTGAACCACCATACCTGCTGACTTGTTCTAATAGGTTCATTCTGCACCATGCCTGCTGATTTGTTCTACTAGGTTCATTCTGCACCCACCATACCTGCTGTTTTGTTTACTAGGTTCATTCTGCATCATGCCTGCTAACTTGTTCTACTAGGTTCATTCTGCACCATGCCTGCTGACTTGTTCTACTAGGTTCATTCTGCACCATGCCTGCTTACTTGTTCTACTAGGTTCATTCTGCACCATACCTGCTGACTTGTTCTACTAGGTTCATTCTGCACCATGCCTGCTGACTTGTTCTACTAGGTTCCTTCTACACCAACATGCCTGTTGACTTGTTCTCCTAGGTTCATTCTGCACCATGCCTGCTGACTTGTTCTACTAGGTTTATTCTGCACCACCATGCCTGCTGACTTGTTCTACTAAGTTCATTCTGCACCATGCCTGCTGACTTGTTCTACTAGTTTCATTCTGCACCATGCCTGCAGACTTGTTCTACTAGGTTCATTCTGAACTGCACCTTGCCTGCTGACGTGTTCTACCAGGTTCATTCTGCACCATGCCTGCTGACTTGTTCTACTAGGTTCATTCTGCACCAGACCTGCTGACTTGTTCTACTAGGTTCATTCTGCACCACCATGCCTGCTGACTTGTTCTACTAGGTTTATTCTGCACCACCATGCCTGCTGACTTGTTCTAAGTTCATTCTGCACCATGCCTGCTGACTTGTTCTACTAGTTTCATTCTGCACCATGCCTGCAGACTTGTTCTATTAGGTTCATTCTGAACTGCACCTTGCCTGCTGACGTGTTCTACTAGGTTCATTCTGCACCATGCCTGCTGACTTGTTCTACTAGGTACATTCTGCACCACCATACCTGCTGACTTGTTCTACTAGGTTCATTCTGCACCACCATGCCTGCTGACTTGCTCTACTAGGTTCATTCTGCACCATGCCTGCTGACTTGTTCTACTAGGTTTATTCTGCACCACCATGCCTGCTGACTTGTTCTACTAGTTTCATTCTGCACCATGCCTGCAGACTTGTTCTATTAGGTTCATTCTGAACTGCACCTTGCCTGCTGACGTGTTCTACTAGGTTCATTCTGCACCATGCCTGCTGACTTGTTCTACTAGGTACATTCTGCACCACCATACCTGCTGACTTGTTCTACTAGGTTCATTCTGCACCACCATACCTGCAGAACTGTTCTACTAGGTTCATTCTGCATCATGCCTGCTGACTTGTTCTACTAGGTTCATTTTGCACCATACCTGCTGACTTGTTCTACTAGGTTCATTCTGAACCATACCCGCTGACTTGTTCTAACAGGTTCATTCTGCACCATACCTGCTGACTTGTTTTAACAGGTTCATTCTACACCACCATGCATGCTGACTTGTTCTACTAGGTTCATTCTGCACCATGCCTGCTGACTTGATCTTCTAGGTTCATTCTGCACCATGCCTGCTGACTTATTCTACTAGGTTCATTCTGCACCATACCTGCTGACTTGTTCTACTAGGTTCATTCTGCACCATGCCTGCTGACTTGTTCTACTAGGTTCATTCTGCACCATACCTGCTGACTTGTTCTACTAGGTTCATTCTGCACCATGCCTGCTGACTTGTTCTAATAGGTTCATTCTGCAACATGCCTGCTGACTTGTTTTAACAGGTTCATTCTGCACCACCATACCTGCTGACTTGTTCTACTAGGTTCATTCTGCAACATGTCTGCTGACTTGTTCTAACAGGTTCATTCTGCACCATGCCTGCTGACTTGTTTTAATAGGTTCATTCTGTACCACCATACCTGCTGACTTGTTCTACTAGGTTCATTCTGCACCATGCCTGCTGATTTGTTCTACTAGGTTCATTCTGCACCACCCTACCTGCTGATTTGTTCTACTAGGTTCATTCTGCACCACCATACCTGCTGATTTGTTCTACTAGGTTCATTCTGAACCATACCCGCTGACTTGTTCTAACAGGTTCATTCTGCACCATACCTGCTGACTTGTTTTAACAGGTTCATTCTACACCACCATGGATGCTGACTTGTTCTACTAGGTTCATTCTGCACCATGCCTGCTGACTTGTTCTTCTAGGTTCATTCTGCACCATGCCTGCTGACTTATTCTACTAGGTTCATTCTGCACCATACCTGCTGACTTGTTCTACTAGGTTCATTCTGCACCATGCCTGCTGACTTGTTCTACTAGGTTCATTCTGCACCATACCTGCTGACTAGTTCTAACAGGTTCATTCTGCACCATACCTGCTGACTTGTTTTAACAGGTTCATTCTACACCACCATGCATGCTGACTTGTTCTACTAGGTTCATTCTGCACCATGCCTGCTGACTTGTTCTACTAGGTTCATTCTGCACCATGCCTGCTGACTTATTCTACTAGGTTCATTCTGCACCATACCTGCTGACTTGTTCTACTAGGTTCATTCTGCACCATGCCTGCTGACTTGTTCTACTAGGTTCATTCTGCACCATACCTGCTGACTTGTTCTACTAGGTTCATTCTGCACCATGCCTGCTGACTTGTTCTAATAGGTTCATTCTGCAACATGCCTGCTGACTTGTTTTAACAGGTTCATTCTGCACCACCATACCTGCTGACTTGTTCTACTAGGTTCATTCTGCAACATGTCTGCTGACTTGTTCTAACAGGTTCATTCTGCACCATGCCTGCTGACTTGTTTTAATAGGTTCATTCTGTACCACCATACCTGCTGACTTGTTCTACTAGGTTCATTCTGCACCATGCCTGCTGATTTGTTCTACTAGGTTCATTCTGCACCACCCTACCTGCTGATTTGTTCTACTAGGTTCATTCTGCACCACCATACCTGCTGATTTGTTCTACTAGGTTCATTCTGCACCATGCCTGATGATTTGTTCTACTAGGTTCATTCTGTACCATGCCTGCTGACTTGTTCTACTAGGTTCATTCTGAACCACCATACCTGCTGAATTGTTCTAATAGGTTCATTCTGCACCATGCCTGCTGATTTGTTCTACTAGGTTCATTCTGCACTACCATACCTGCTGTTTTGTTTACTAGGTTCATTCTGCATCATGCCTGCTAACTTGTTCTACTAGGTTCATTCTGCACCATGCCTGCTGACTTGTTCTACTAGGTTCATTCTGCACCATGCCTGCTTACTTGTTCTACTAGGTTCATTCTGCACCATACCTGCTGACTTGTTCTACTAGGTTCATTCTGCACCATGCCTGCTGACTTGTTCTACTAGTTTTTCTGCAACCATGCCTGCTGACTTGTTCTACTAGGTTCATTCTGCACCATGCCTGCTGACTTGTTCTACTAGGTTTATTCTGCACCACCATGCCTGCTGACTTGTTCTACTAGGCTCATTCTGCACATGCCTGCTGACTTGTTCTACTAGGTTCATTCTGCACCATGCCTGCTGACTTGTTCTACTAGGTTCATTCTGCACCAACCTGCTGACTTGTTCTACTAGGTTCATTCTGCACCATGCCTGCTGACTTGTTCTACTAGGTTCATTCTGCACCATGCCTGCTGACTTGTTCTACTAGGTTCATTCTGCACCACCATGCCTGCTGACTTGTTCTACTAGGTTCATTCTGCACCATGCCTGCTGACTTGTTCTACTAGTTTCATTCTGCACCATGCCTGCTGACTTGTTCTACTAGGTTCATCTGAACTGCACCTGCCTGCTGACTTGTTCTACTAGGTTCATTCTGCACCATGCCTGCTGACTTGTTCTACTAGGTTCATTCTGCACCACCATACCTGCTGACTTGTTCTACTAGGTTCATTCTGCACCACCATGCCTGCTGACTTGTTCTACTAGGTTCATTCTGCACCATGCCTGCTGACTTGTTCTACTAGGTTCATTCTGCACCACCATGCCTGCTGACTTGTTCTACTAGGTTCATTCTGCACCATGCCTGCTGACTTGTTCTACTAGGTTCATTCTGCACCATACCTGCTGACTTGTTCTACTAGGTTCATTCTGCACCATGCCTGCTGACTTGTTCTACTAGGTTCATTCTGCACCATGCCTGCTGACTTGTTCCTAGGTTCATTCTGCACCATACCTGCTGATTTGTTCTACTAGGTTCATTCTGCACCACCATACCTGCTGACTTGTTCTACTAGGTTCATTCTGCACCACCTGCCTGCGACTTGTTCTACTAGGTTCATTCTGCACCACCATGCCTGCTGACTTGTTCTAAGTTCATTCTGCACCATGCCTGCTGACTTGTTCTACTAGGTTCATTCTGCACCATGCCTGCTGACTTGTTCTACTAGTTCATTCTGAACCACCTTGCCTGCTGACTTGTTCTACTAGGTTCATTCTGCATCATACCTGCTGACTTGTTCTACTAGGTTCATTCTGCATCATACCTGCTGACTTGCTCTACTAGGTTCATTCTGCACCACCATGCTTACTGACTTGTTCTACTAGTTCATTCTGCACCATGCCTGCTGACTTGTTCTACTAGGTTTTCTGCACCACCATGCCTGCTGACTTGTTCTACTAGGTTCATTCTGCACCATCCTGCTGACTTGTTCTACTAGGTTCATTCTGCACCACCTGCTGACTTGTTCTACTAGTTCATTCTGCACCATGCCTGCTGACTTGTTCTACTAGGTTCATTCTGCACCATACCTGCTGACTTTTTCTACTAGGTTCATTCTGCACCACCATACCTGCTGACTTGTTCTACTAGGTTCATTCTGCACCATGCCTGCTGACTTGTTCTACTAGGTTCATTCTGCACCACCATGCCTGCTGACTTGTTCTACTAGGTTCATTCTGCACCATGCCTGCTGACTTGTTCTACTAGGTTCATTCTGCACCATACCTGCTGACTTGTTCTACTAGGTTCATTCTGCACCATGCCTGCTGACTTGTTCTACTAGGTTCATTCTGCACCATGCCTGCTGACTTGTTCTACTAGGTTCATTCTGCACCACCATGCCTGCTGACTTGTTCTACTAGGTTCATTCTGCACCATACCTGCTGACTTGTTCTACTAGGTTCATTCTGCACCACCATGCCTGCTGACTTGTTCTACTAGGTTCATTCTGCACCATGCCTGCTGACTTGTTCTACTAGGTTCATTCTGCACCATGCCTGCTGACTTGTTCTACTAGGTTCATTCTGCACCACCATGCCTGCTGACTTGTTCTACTAGGTTCATTCTGCACCATGCCTGCTGACTTGTTCTACTAGTTCATTCTGCACCACCATGCCTGCTGACTTATTCTACTAGGTTCATTCTGCACCATGCCTGCTGACTTGCTCTACTAGGTACATCTGCACCATGCCTGCTGACTTGTTCTACTAGGTTCATTCTGCACCACCATGCCTGCTGACTTGTTCTACTAGGTTCATTCTGCACCACCATGCCTGCTGACTTGTTCTACTAGGTTCATTCTGCACCACCATGCCTGCTGACTTGTTCTACTAGTTTCATTCTGCACCATGCCTGCTGACTTGTTCTACTAGGTTCATTCTGCACCACCATGCCTGCTGACTTGTTCTACTAGGTTCATTCTGCATCATGCCTGCTGACTTGTTCTACTAGGTTCATTCTGCACCATGCCTGCTGACTTGTTCTACTAGGTTTATTCTGCACCACCATGCCTGCTGACTTGTTCTACTAGGTTCATTCTGCACATGACCTGCTTGACTTGTTCTACTAGTTTCATTCTGCACCATGCCTGCAGATTGTTTCTACTAGGTTCATTCTGAACATGACCTGCCTGCTGACGTGTTCTAACTAGGTTCATTCTGCACCATGCCTGCTGACTTGTTCTACTAGGTACATTCTGCACCACCATACCTGCTGACTTGTTCTACTAGTTCCATTCTGCACCACCATGCCTGCTGACTTGTCTCTACTAGGTTCATTCTGCACCATGCCTGCCTGGACTGATTGTTCTACTAGGTTTCATTCTGCACACCATGCCTGCTGACTTGTTCTACTAGGTTCATTCTGCACCATGCCTGCTGACTTGTTCTACTAGGTTAATTCTGCACATACCTGCTGACTTGTTCTACTAGGTTCATTCTGCACCATGCTGCGATGACTTGTTCTACTAGGTTCATTCGCAACCCACATGCCTGCTGAACTGCTACAGGCTTCATTCTGCACCATGCCTGTGACTTGTTCTACTAGGCTCATTCTGCACCAGTCTGCTGACTTGTTCTACTAGGTTCATTCTGCACCACCAGCCTGCTGACTTGTTCTACTAGGTTCATTCTGCACCACCATGCCTGCTGACTTGTTCTACTAGGTTCATTCTGCACCATGCCTGCTGACTTGTTCTACTAGGTTCATTCTGCACCACCATGCCTGCTGACTTGTTCTACTAGGTTCATTCTGCACCATGCCTGCTGACTTGTTCTACTAGGTTCATTCTGCACCATACCTGCTGACTTGTTCTACTAGGTTCATTCTGCACCATGCCTGCTGACTTGTTCTACTAGGTTCATTCTGCACCATACCTGCTGACTTGTTCTACTAGGTTCATTCTGCACCATGCCTGCTGACTTGTTCTACTAGGTTCATTCTGCACCATGCCTGCTGACTTGTTCTACTAGGTTCATTCTGCACCACCATACCTGCTGACTTGTTCTACTAGGTTCATTCTGCACCATGCCTGCTGACTTGTTCTACTAGGTTCATTCTGCACCATGCCTGCTGACTTGTTCTACTAGGTTTCATTCTGCACCACCATTGCCTGCTGACTTGTTCAACTAGGTTCATTCTGCACCATGCCTGCTGACTTGTTCTACTAGTTTATTTCTGCACCACCATGCCTGCTGACTTGTTCTACTAGGTTTCATTCTGCATCATGCCTGCTGCTTGTTCTACTAGGTTCATTCTGCACCACCATGCCTGCTGACTTATTCTACTAGGTTTATTCTACATCCATGCCTGATGACTTGTTCTACTAGTTCCTTCTGCACCATGAATGCTGACTTGTTCTACTAGGTTCATTCTGCACCGATCATGCTGCTGACTTGTTCACTAGGTTCATTCTGCACCATAGCCTGCTGACTTGTTCTACTAGGTTCATTCTGCACCACCATGCCTGCTGACTTATTCTACTAGGTTCATTCTGCATCATGCCTGCTGACTTGTTCTACTAGGTTCATCTGCACCATGCCTGCTGACTTGTTCTACTAGGTTATTCTGCACCACCATACACGCTGACTTGTTCTAACAGGTTCATTCTGCACCACCATGCCTGCTGACATGTTTTAACAGGTTCATTCTGCACCACCATGCCTGCTGACTTGTTCACTAGGTTCATTCTGCACCATACCTGCTGACTTGTTCTACTATGTTCATTCTGCACCACCATGCCTGCTGACATATTCTACTAGGTTCATTCTGCATCATGCCTGCTGACTTGCTCTACTAGGTTCATTCTGCACCATGCCTGCTGACTTGTTCTACTAGGTTTATTCTGCACCACCATGCCTGCTGACTTGTTCTACTAGGTTCATTCTGCACCATGCCTGCTGACTTGTTCTACTATTTCATTCTGCACCATGCCTGCAGACTTGTTCTATTAGGTTCATTCTGAACTGCACCTTGCCTGCTGACGTGTTCTACTAGGTTCATTCTGGCACCATGGCCTGCTGACTTTTCTACTAGGTACATTCTGCACCACCATACCTGCTGACTTGTTCTACTAGGTTCATTCTGCACCACCATGCCTGCTGACTTGCTCTACTAGGTTCATTCTGCACCATGCCTGCTGACTTGTTCTACTAGGTTTATTCTGCACCACCATGCCTGCTGACTTGTTCTACTAGGTTCATTCTGCACCATGCCTGCTGACTTGTTCTACTAGGTTAATTCTGCATCATACCTGCTGACTTGTTCTACTAGGTTCATTCTGCATCATGCCTGCTGACTTGTTCTACTAGGGTTCATTCTGCACTATACCTGCTGACGTGTTCTACTAGGTTCATTCTGCACCACCATGCCTGCTGACTTTATTCTACTAGGTTCATCTGCACCACCATACCTGCTGACTTGTTCACTAGGTTCATTCTGCACCATAGCCTGCTGACTTGTTCTACTAGGTTCATTCTGCACCACCATACCTGCTGACTTATTCTACTAGGTTCATTCTGCACCAGACCACTGCTGACTTGTTCACTGGTTCAATTCTGCACCATGCCTGCTGACTTGTTCTACTAGGTTCATTCTGCATCATGCCTGCTGACTTGCTCTACTAGGTTCATTCTGCACCACCATACCTGCTGACTTGTTCTACTAGGTTTATTCTGCACCACCATACCTGCTGACTTGTTCTACTAGGTTCATTCTGCACCACCATGCCTGCTGACTTATTCTACTAGGTTCATTCTGCACCACCATGCCTGCTGACTTATTCTACTAGGTTCATTCTGCACCACCATGCCTGCTGACTTGTTTCTACTAGGTTTCATTCTGCACCACCATGCCTGCTGACTTGTTCTACTAGGTTCATTTACTGCACCACCATACCTACTGACTTATTCTACTAGGTTCATTCTGCACCACCATGCCTGCTGACTTGTTCACTAGGTTCATTCTGCACCATACCTGCTGACTTGTTCTACTAGGTTCATTCTGCACCACCATGCCTGCTGACTTGTTCTACTAGGTTCATTCTGCATCATGCCTGCTGACTTGTTCTACTAGGTTCATTCTGCACCATCATGCCTGCTGACTTGTTCACTAGGTTCATTCTGCACCATACCTGCTGACTTGTTCTACTAGGTTCATTCTGCACCAGACCTGTTGACTTGTTCTACTAGGTTCATTCTGCACCACCATGCCTGCTGACTTGTTCTACTGGGTTTATTCTGCACCACATGCCTGCTGACTTGTTCTAAGTTCATCTGCACCATTGCCTGCTGACTTGTTCTACTAGTTTCATTCTGCACCATGCCTGCAGACTTGTTCTACTAGGTTCATTCTGAACTGCACCTTGCCTACTGATTGTTCTACTAGGTTCATTCTGCACTATACCTGCTGACTTGTTCTACTATGGTTCATTCTGCACCACCATACCTGCTGACTTGTTCTACTAGGTTCATTCTGCCACCACCATGCCTGCTGACTTAGTTCACTAGGTTCATTCTGCACCATCCCTGCTGACGTGTTCTACTAGGTTCCATTCTGCTACCACCATGCCTGCTGAATTGTTCTACTAGGTTCATTCTGCATCATGCTGCTGACTTGTTCTACTAGGTTTATTCTGCACCACCATACCTGCTGACTTATTCTACTAGGTTCATTCTGCACCACCATGCCTGCTGACTTGTTCACTAGGTTCATTCTGCACCATACATGCTGACTTGTTCTACTAGGTTTATTCTGCACCACCATACCTGCTGACCTTATTCTACTAGGTTCATTCTGCACCACCATGCCTGCTGACTTGTTCACTAGGTTCATTCTGCACCATACCTGCTGACTTGTTCTACTAGGTTCATTCTGCACCACCATGCCTGCTGACTTGTTCTACTAGGTTCATTCTGCATCATGCCTGCTGACTTGTTCTACTAGGTTCATTCTGCACCACCATGCCTGCTGACTTATTCTACTAGGTTCATTCTGCATCATGCCTGCTGACTTGTTCTACTAGGTTACTTCTGCACATGAATGCTGACTTATTCTACTAGGTTCATTCTGCACCATCATGCCTGCTGACTTGTTCACTAGGTTCATTCTGCACCATACCTGCTGACTTGTTCTACTATGTTCATTCTGCACCACCATGCCTGCTGACTTATTCTACTAGGTTCATTCTGCATCATGCCTGCTGACTTGTTCTACTAGGTTAATTCTGCACCATGCCTGCTGACTTGTTCTACTAGGTTTATTCTGCACCACCATACCCGCTGACTTGTTCTAACAGGTTCATTCTGCACCACCATGCCTGCTGACATGTTTTTAACAGATTCATTCTGCACCACCATGCCTGCTGACTTGTTCTAACAGTTCATTCTGCACCATGCCTGCTGACTTGTTTTAACACACTGGTTCTCAACCTTTTTTGGTCCGTTCCCCCCTTCACCATATTTTTAGGACGTCATTCCCAACCCCCCGTCGCCATATTTTTAGGACATCATTCCCCCCCCCCCCTTACCATATTTTTAAAATGTCATTCCCCCACCCCCCTTTTGTATTTCCTCCCTAAAAATGTCCCCCTGCCCCTACACAGTATACGTAATAATTGAAGCTAAATTTAATAGCACATACTGAAACAAGTCTAGACATGTACATAAAATGTGATTTGCGGATCTACTTACGTTATAAAATGAATTTCAGAAGGGTGATGCGTACAGAAGCGTGAAGTATGAAAGGAAAAAACAAGATCAAGTAATCGGTTCTTGTATTAACGCAATCTTGAAATAATCTTCATTCCCCCCCCCCCCCCCTGGACACCCCAAAATTCCCCCCTGAGGGGGGGGGGGGGGAATTCCCCACCGGTTGAGAACCACTGTTTTAACAGGTTCATTCTGCACCACCATACCAGCTGACTTGTTCTAACAGGTTCATTCTGCACCATGCCTGCTGACTTGTTCTACTAGGTTCATTCTGCACCATGCCTGCTTACTTGTTCTACTAGGTTCATTCTGCACCATACCTGCTGACTTGTTCTACTAGGTTCCTTCTACACCAACATGCTGTTGACTTGTTCTACTAGTTTCATTCTGCAACCATGCCTGCTGACTTGTTCTACTAGGTTTACTTCTGCACCACCATGCCTGCTGACTTGTTCTACTACGTTCATTCTGCACCATGCCTGCTGACTTGTTCTACTAGTTTCATTCTGCACCATGCCTGCTGACTTGTTCTACTAGTTTCATTCTGCACCATGCCTGCTGACTTGTTCTACTAGTTTCATTCTGCACCATGCCTGCTGACTTGTTCTACTAGTTTCATTCTGCACCATGCCTGCTGACTTGTTCTACTAGGTTCGTTCTGCACCACCATACCTGCTGACTTGTTCTACTAGGTTCGTTCTGCACCATGCCTGTTGACTTGTTTCTACTAGGTTCGTTCTGCACCATGCCCTGCTGACTTATTCTACTAGATTTATTCTGCACCACCATGCCTGCTGACGTGTTTCTACCAGGTTCATTCTGCACCATGCCTGCTGACTTGTTCTACTAGGTTCATTCTGCACCAGACCTGCTGACTTGTTCTACTAGGTTCATTCTGCACCACCATACCTGCTGACTTGTTCTACTAGGTTTATTCTGCATCAATATGCCTGCTGACTTGTTCTACTAGGTTCCCTGCACCATGCCTGCTGACTTGTTCTACTAGTTTCATTCTGCACCATGCCTGCAGACTTGTTCTACTAGGTTCATTCTGAACTGCACCTTGCCTGCTGACGTGTTCTACTAGGTTCATTCTGCACCATGCCTGCTGACTTGTTCTACTAGGTACATTCTGCACCACCATAGCCTGCTGACTTGTTTCTACTAGGTTCATTCATGCACCATGCTGCTGACTTGTTCTACTAGGTTAATTCTGCATCATACCTGCTGACTTGTTCTACTAGGTTCATTCTGCACCATGCCTGCTGACTTGTTCTACTAGGTTCATTCTGCTCATACCTGCTGACTTGTCTACTAGGTTCATTCTGCATCATGCCTGCTGACTTGTTCTACTAGGTTCATTCTGCACTATACCTGCTGACTTGTTCTACTAGGTTCATTCTGCACCATGCCTGCTGACTTGTTCATAATAGGTTCATTCTGCACATGCCTAGCTGACTTGCTTCTACTAGGCTTATTCTGCACCACCCATGCCTGCTGACTTGTTCTACTAGGTTCATTCTGCATCATGCTGCCTGACTTGTTTACTAGTTTCCTTCTGCACCACCATGCCTGCTGACTTTATTCTACTAGGTTCATTCTGCATCATGCCTGCTGACTTGTTCTACTAGGTTCATCTGCACCATGCCTGCTGACTTGTTCTACTAGGTTCATTCTGCACCATCATGCTGCGACTTGTTCACTAGGTTCATTCTGCACCATACCTGCTGACTTGTTCTACTAGGTTTCATTCTGCACCAGACCTGCTGATTGTTCTACTAGGTTCATTCTGCACCACCATGCCTGCTGACTTGTTCTACTAGGTTTATTCGCACCACCATGCCTGCTGACTTGTTCTAAGTTCATTCTGCCCCCATGCTGCTGCCTGTTCCTACTAGTTTCATTCTGCACCATGCCTGCTGACTTGTTCTACTAGGTTCATTCTGCACCACCTTGCCTGCTGACGTGTTCTACTAGTTCATTCTGCACCATGCCTGCTGACTTGTTCTACTAGGTTCATTCTGCACCACCATGCCTGCTGACTTGTTCTACTAGGTTTATTCTGCACCATGCCTGCTGACTTGTTCTACTAGGTTCATTCTGCACCATGAATGCTGACTTGTTCTACTAGGTTCATTCTGCACCACCATGCCTGCTGACTTGTTCTACTAGTTCATTCTGCACCATACCTGCTGACTTGTTCTACTAGGTTCATTCTGCACCATGCCTGCTGACTTGTTCTACTAGGTTCATTCTGCACCATGCCTGCTGACTTGTTCTACTAGGTTCATTCTGCACCATGCCTGCTGACTTGTTCTACTAGGTTTATTCTGCACCACCATGCCTGCTGACTTGTTCTAACAGGTTCATTCTGCACCATGCCTGCTGACTTGTTCTACTAGGTTCATTCTGCACCACATGCCTGCTGACTTGTTCTACTAGTTCATTCTGCACTGCACCATACCTGCTGACTTGTTCTACTAGGTTCATTCTGCACCACCATGCCTGCTGACTTGTTCTACTAGGTTCATTCTGCATCATGCCTGCTGACTTGTTCTACTAGGTTCATTCTGCACCATGCCTGCTGACTTGTTCTACTAGGTTCATTCTGCACCACCATGCCTGCTGACTTGTTCTACTAGGTTCATTCTGCACCATGCCTGCTGACTTGTTCTACTAGGTTCATTCTGCACCATGCCTGCTGACTTGTTCTACTAGGTTCATTCTGAACTGCACCATGACTGCTGACTTGTTCTACTAGGTTCATTCTGCACCATGCCTGCTGACTTGTTCTACTAGGTACATTCTGCACCACCATGCCTGCTGACTTGTTCTACTAGTTCATTCTGCACCACCATGCCTGCTGACTTGTTCTACTAGGTTCATTCTGCACCATGCCTGCTGACTTGTTCTACTAGGTTTATTCTGCACCACCATGCCTGCTGACTTGTTCTACTAGGTTCATTCTGCACCATGCCTGCTGACTTGTTCTACTAGGTTAATTCTGCATCATACCTGCTGACTTGTTCTACTAGGTTCATTCTGCATCATGCCTGCTGACTTGTTCTACTAGGTTCATTCTGCACTATACCTGCTGACTTGTTCTACTAGGTTCATTCTGCACCACCATACCTGCTGACTTATTCTACTAGGTTCATTCTGCACCACCATACCTGCTGACTTGTTCACTAGGTTCATTCTGCACCATACCTGCTGACTTGTTCTACTAGGTTCATTCTGCACCACCATACCTGCTGACTTATTCTACTAGGTTCATTCTGCACCATACCTGCTGACTTGTTCACTAGGTTCATTCTGCACCATGCCTGCTGACTTGTTCTACTAGGTTCATTCTGCATCATGCCTGCTGACTTGCTCTACTAGGTTCATTCTGCACCACCATACCTGCTGACTTGTTCTACTAGGTTTATTCTGCACCACCATACCTGCTGACTTGTTCTACTAGGTTCATTCTGCACCACCATGCCTGCTGACTTATTCTACTAGGTTCATTCTGCACCACCATGCCTGCTGACTTATTCTACTAGGTTCATTCTGCACCACCATGCCTGCTGACTTGTTCTACTAGGTTCATTCTGCACCACCATGCCTGCTGACTTGTTCTACTAGGTTCATTCTGCACCACCATACCTGCTGACTTATTCTACTAGGTTCATTCTGCACCACCATGCCTGCTGACTTGTTCACTAGGTTCATTCTGCACCATACCTGCTGACTTGTTCTACTAGGTTCATTCTGCACCACCATGCCTGCTGACTTGTTCTACTAGGTTCATTCTGCATCATGCCTGCTGACTTGTTCTACTAGGTTCATTCTGCACCATCATGCCTGCTGACTTGTTCACTAGGTTCATTCTGCACCATACCTGCTGACTTGTTCTACTAGGTTCATTCTGCACCAGACCTGTTGACTTGTTCTACTAGGTTCATTCTGCACCACCATGCCTGCTGACTTGTTCTACTGGGTTTATTCTGCACCACCATGCCTGCTGACTTGTTCTAAGTTCATTCTGCACCATGCCTGCTGACTTGTTCTACTAGTTTCATTCTGCACCATGCCTGCAGACTTGTTCTACTAGGTTCATTCTGAACTGCACCTTGCCTACTGACTTGTTCTACTAGGTTCATTCTGCACTATACCTGCTGACTTGTTCTACTAGGTTCATTCTGCACCACCATACCTGCTGACTTGTTCTACTAGGTTCATTCTGCACCACCATGCCTGCTGACTTGTTCACTAGGTTCATTCTGCACCATACCTGCTGACTTGTTCTACTAGGTTCATTCTGCACCACCATGCCTGCTGACTTGTTCTACTAGGTTCATTCTGCATCATGCCTGCTGACTTGTTCTACTAGGTTTATTCTGCACCACCATACCTGCTGACTTATTCTACTAGGTTCATTCTGCACCACCATGCCTGCTGACTTGTTCACTAGGTTCATTCTGCACCATACCTGCTGACTTGTTCTACTAGGTTTATTCTGCACCACCATACCTGCTGACTTATTCTACTAGGTTCATTCTGCACCACCATGCCTGCTGACTTGTTCACTAGGTTCATTCTGCACCATACCTGCTGACTTGTTCTACTAGGTTCATTCTGCACCACCATGCCTGCTGACTTGTTCTACTAGGTTCATTCTGCATCATGCCTGCTGACTTGTTCTACTAGGTTCATTCTGCACCACCATGCCTGCTGACTTATTCTACTAGGTTCATTCTGCATCATGCCTGCTGACTTGTTCTACTAGGTTCCTTCTGCACCATGAATGCTGACTTATTCTACTAGGTTCATTCTGCACCATCATGCCTGCTGACTTGTTCACTAGGTTCATTCTGCACCATACCTGCTGACTTGTTCTACTATGTTCATTCTGCACCACCATGCCTGCTGACTTATTCTACTAGGTTCATTCTGCATCATGCCTGCTGACTTGTTCTACTAGGTTCATTCTGCACCATGCCTGCTGACTTGTTCTACTAGGTTTATTCTGCACCACCATACCCGCTGACTTGTTCTAACAGGTTCATTCTGCACCACCATGCCTGCTGACATGTTTTAACAGATTCATTCTGCACCACCATGCCTGCTGACTTGTTCTAACAGGTTCATTCTGCACCATGCCTGCTGACTTGTTTTAACACACTGGTTCTCAACCTTTTTTGGTCCGTTCCCCCCTTCACCATATTTTTAGGACGTCATTCCCAACCCCCGTCGCCATATTTTTAGGACATCATTCCCCCCCCCCCCCTTACCATATTTTTAAAATGTCATTCCCCCACCCCCCTTTTGTATTTCCTCCCTAAAAATGTCCCCCTGCCCCTACACAGTATACGTAATAATTGAAGCTAAATTTAATAGCACATACTGAAACAAGTCTAGACATGTACATAAAATGTGATTTGCGGATCTACTTACGTTATAAAATGAATTTCAGAAGGGTGATGCGTACAGAAGCGTGAAGTATGAAAGGAAAAAACAAGATCAAGTAATCGGTTCTTGTATTAACGCAATCTTGAAATAATCTTCATTCCCCCCCCCCCCCTGGACACCCCAAAATTCCCCCCTGAGGTGGGGGGGGGGGAATTCCCCACCGGTTGAGAACCACTGTTTTAACAGGTTCATTCTGCACCACCATACCAGCTGACTTGTTCTAACAGGTTCATTCTGCACCATGCCTGCTGACTTGTTCTACTAGGTTCATTCTGCACCATGCCTGCTTACTTGTTCTACTAGGTTCATTCTGCACCATACCTGCTGACTTGTTCTACTAGGTTCCTTCTACACCAACATGCCTGTTGACTTGTTCTACTAGGTTCATTCTGCACCATGCCTGCTGACTTGTTCTACTAGGTTTACTCTGCACCACCATGCCTGCTGACTTGTTCTACTAAGTTCATTCTGCACCATGCCTGCTAACTTGTTCTACTAGTTTCATTCTGCACCATGCCTGCTGACTTGTTCTACTAGTTTCATTCTGCACCATGCCTGCTGACTTGTTCTACTAGTTTCATTCTGCACCATGCCTGCTGACTTGTTCTACTAGTTTCATTCTGCACCATGCCTGCTGACTTGTTCTACTAGGTTCGTTCTGCACCACCATACCTGCTGACTTGTTCTACTAGGTTCGTTCTGCACCATGCCTGTTGACTTGTTCTACTAGGTTCGTTCTGCACCATGCCTGCTGACTTATTCTACTAGATTTATTCTGCACCACCATGCCTGCTGACGTGTTCTACCAGGTTCATTCTGCACCATGCCTGCTGACTTGTTCTACTAGGTTCATTCTGCACCAGACCTGCTGACTTGTTCTACTAGGTTCATTCTGCACCACCATACCTGCTGACTTGTTCTACTAGGTTTATTCTGCACCACCATGCCTGCTGACTTGTTCTACTAGGTTCACTGCACCATGCCTGCTGACTTGTTCTACTAGTTTCATTCTGCACCATGCCTGCAGACTTGTTCTACTAGGTTCATTCTGAACTGCACCTTGCCTGCTGACGTGTTCTACTAGGTTCATTCTGCACCATGCCTGCTGACTTGTTCTACTAGGTACATTCTGCACCACCATACCTGCTGACTTGTTCTACTAGGTTCATTCTGCACCATGCCTGCTGACTTGTTCTACTAGGTTAATTCTGCATCATACCTGCTGACTTGTTCTACTAGGTTCATTCTGCACCATGCCTGCTGACTTGTTCTACTAGGTTCATTCTGCATCATACCTGCTGACTTGTTCTACTAGGTTCATTCTGCATCATGCCTGCTGACTTGTTCTACTAGGTTCATTCTGCACTATACCTGCTGACTTGTTCTACTAGGTTCATTCTGCACCATGCCTGCTGACTTGTTCTACTAGGTTCATTCTGCACCACCATGCCTACTGACTTGCTCTACTAGGTTTATTCTGCACCACCATGCCTGCTGACTTGTTCTACTAGGTTCATTCTGCATCATGCCTGCTGACTTGTTCTACTAGGTTCATTCTGCACCACCATGCCTGCTGACTTATTCTACTAGGTTCATTCTGCATCATGCCTGCTGACTTGTTCTACTAGGTTCACTGCACCATGCCTGCTGACTTGTTCTACTAGGTTCATTCTGCACCATCATGCCTGCTGACTTGTTCACTAGGTTCATTCTGCACCATACCTGCTGACTTGTTCTACTAGGTTCATTCTGCACCAGACCTGCTGACTTGTTCTACTAGGTTCATTCTGCACCACCATGCCTGCTGACTTGTTCTACTAGGTTTATTCTGCACCACCATGCCTGCTGACTTGTTCTAAGTTCATTCTGCACCATGCCTGCTGACTTGTTCTACTAGTTTCATTCTGCACCATGCCTGCAGACTTGTTCTACTAGGTTCATTCTGAACTGCACCTTGCCTGCTGACGTGTTCTACTAGGTTCATTCTGCACCATGCCTGCTGACTTGTTCTACTAGGTACATTCTGCACCACCATACCTGCTGACTTGTTCTACTAGGTTCATTCTGCACCACCATGCCTGCTGACTTGCTCTACTAGGTTCATTCTGCACCAAGCCTGCTGACTTGTTCTACTAGGTTTATTCTGCACCACCATGCCTGCTGACTTGTTCTACTAGGTTCATTCTGCACCATGCCTGCTGACTTGTTCTACTAGGTTAATTCTGCATCATACCTGCTGACTTGTTCTACTAGGTTCATTCTGCATCATGCCTGCTGACTTGTTCTACTAGGTTCATTCTGCACTATACCTGCTGACTTGTTCTACTAGGTTCATTCTGCACCACCATACCTGCTGACTTGTTCTACTAGGTTCATTCTGCATCATGCCTGCTGACTTGTTCTACTAGGTTCATTCTGCACCACCATACCTGCTGACTTGTTCTACTAGGTTCATTCTGCATCATGCCTGCTGACTTGTTCTACTAGGTTCATTCTGCACTATACCTGCTGACTTGTTCTACTAGGTTCATTCTGCACCACCATGCCTGCTGACTTGTTCACTAGGTTCATTCTGCACCATGCCTGCTGACTTGTTCTACTAGGTTTATTCTGCACCACCATGCCTGCTGACTTGTTCTACTACATTCATTCTGCATCATGCCTGCTGACTTGTTCTACTAGGTTCATTCTGCACCACCATGCCTGCTGACTTATTCTACTAGGTTTATTCTACATCATGCCTGCTGACTTGTTCTACTAGGTTCCTTCTGCACCATGAATGCTGACTTGTTCTACTAGGTTCATTCTGCACCATCATGCCTGCTGACTTGTTCACTAGGTTCATTCTGCACCATACCTGCTGACTTTCTACTATGTTCATTCTGCACCACATGCCTGCTGACTTATTCTACTAGGTTCATTCCTGCATCATGCCTGCTGACTTGTTCTACTAGGTTCATTCTGCACCATGCCTGCTGACTTGTTCTACTAGGTTTATTCTGCACCACCATACACGCTGACTTGTTCTAACAGGTTCATTCTGCACCACCATGCCTGCTGACATGTTTTAACAGGTTCATTCTGCACCACCATGCCTGCTGACTTGTTCTACTGGTATTATTCTGAACATGCTGCTGACTTGGACGTGGAGAAGTAGAACATTAGAACTTGAGAGAAATGCTACTGTTCTTCGGAATAGTTTAAGGATTAGGAGCCGTAGAAGAGTGATTCTGACCAGGGCCTCTGTTGTTACTAGGATTCTGGCACACCATGACTGCTGACTCACCGCTACTTTGGTTATGAAGGCAGCAGGGGTCGTAGACTAGACACCCTACCCTATGCTTTGATTGTGGGTACTAGTATTGTATTTGATATCTTCTGACTGTTCACTAGGGAGTCATTCTGCAGACAATGCTAGAGGTATGCTAAGTTAGTATTAGGTACATTCTGCACCATACTAATTCTTGTTCTAGAGATTCTGCATCATGGGATAGTTCTACCTCTGTTCATCATAGGTTCATGTGACGCCATGCCTCTATAGGTTTACTATGACACAGTTAAATATGACCATATGGTGTATTTTAGGGAGTTTAACTATATATTGTGCTGACTGGCTTCTAAACTAGGTTTCATTCTGCACCATACCTGCTGACTTGTTCTACTATGTTCATTCTGCTGCATCCACCATGCCTGCTGACTTATTCTACTAGGTTCATTCTGCATCATGCCTGCTGACTTGTTCTACTAGGTTCATTCTGCACCATGCCTGCTGACTTTGTTCTACTAGGTTTGTTCTATCTGCACCCCATACCTGCTGACTTGTCTACTAGTTCATTCTGCACCGATGCCTGCTGACTTGTTCTACTAGTTCATTCTGCACCCTGGCCTGGCTGACTTTGTTCTACTTTTTCATTCTGAACTGCACCATGCCTGCTGACTTGTTCTACTAAGGTTCATCTGCACCATGCATGCTGACTTGTTCTACTAGTTCATTCTGCACCATGCTGCTGACTTGTTCTACTAGGTTCATTCTGCACACCATACCTGCTGACTTGTTCTACTAGGTTCATTCTGCACCATGCCTGCCGGACTTGTTCTACTAGTTTCATTCTGCACCACCTGCCTGCTGACTTGTTCTACTAGGTTCTTTCTGCACCATGCCTGCTGACTTGTTCTACTAGGTTATTCTGCACCATGCCTGCTGACTTGTTCTACAGGTTTCATTCTGGCACCATGCCTGCTGACTTGTTCTACTAGGTTCATTCTGCACCATACCTGCATGACTTGTTCTACTAGGTTTCATTCTGCACACCATACCTGCTGACTTGTTCTACTAGTTTCATTCTGCACCACATGCCTGCTGACTTGTGTCTATAGGTTCATTCTGCACCATGCCTGCTGACTTGTTCTACTAGGTTCATTCATGCACCACCATAGCCTGCTGACTTGTTCTACATAGGTTCATTCTGCACCATGACCTGCTACATTGTTCACTAGGTTCATTCTGCACCATGCTGCTGACTTGTTCTACTAGGTTCATTCTGCACCATGCTGCTGACTTGTTCTACTAGGTCATTCTGCACCACCATACCTGCGACGTTGTTCTACTAGGTTTATTCTGCACCACCATGCCTGCTAGACATTGTTCTAATAGTTCATTCTGCACCACATGCCTGCTGACTTGTTCTACTAGGTTCATGTCTGCACCACCATGCTGCTGACTTATTCTACTAGGTTCATTCTGCACCACCATGGTGCCTGCTGACTTGTTCTACTAGGTTCATTCTGCACCATGCCTGCGGACTTGTTCTACTAGGTTCATTCTGCACCACCATGACCTGCTGACTTGTTCTACTAGGTTCATTCTGCCCACAAACATGCCTGCTGACTTGTTCACTATGTTCATTTCTGCACCATATACCTGCTGACTTGTTCTACTAGGTTCATTCTGCACCACTGCCTGCTACTTTGTTCTACTGGTTCATTCTGCACATGCCTGCTGACTTGTTCTACTAGGTTCATTCTGCACCCTCATGCCTGCTGACTTGTTCACTAGGTTCATCTGCACCATACCTGCTGACTTGTTCTACAGGTTCATTCTGCACCATGGCCTGCTGACTTGTTCTACTAGGTTCATTCTGCCCACTATGCCTGCTGACTTGTTCTACTGTTTCATTCTGCACCATGCCTGCTGACTTGTTCTACTAGTTTCATTCTGCACCATAGCTGCTGACTTGTTCTACTAGTTTCATTCTGCACATGCCTGCCAGACTTGTTCTACTAGGTTTCATTCCTGCACTATGCCTGCTGACTTGTTCTACTAGGTTCATTCTGCACTATGACCTGCTGACTTGTTCTACTAGGTTCATTCTGCCACACCATACCTGCTGACTTGTTCTACTAGGTTCATTCTGCACCACCATGCCTGCTGACTTGTTCTACTATGTTCATCTGCACCATACCTGCTGACTTGTTCTACTAGGTTCCTTCTGGCACCACCTATGCTGCTGACTTGTTCTACTAGGTTTCATTCTGCATCATGCCTTCTGACTTGTTCTCTAGGTTTTATTTCTGCACCTACAATACCTGCTGACTTATTCTTACTAGGTGTCATTCTGCATCCACCTGCCTGCCTGAACTGTTCAACTAGGTTTCTTCTGCACCAATACCTGCTGACTTGTTCTACTAGTTATTCTGCATCCCACCATACCGCTGACTTATCTATAGCTAGGTTCATTCTGTCACCACCATGGCCTGCTGACTTGTTCACTAGTTCATTCTGCACCATAAACCTGCTGACTTGTCTACTAGGTCATTCTGCACCCCATGCCTGCTGACTTTGTTCTACTAGGTTCTTTCTGCATCATGATGCCTCTTACTTGTTTCTGGCTAGGTTCATTCTGCACCACCATGCTGCTGACTTATTCTACTAGGGTCATTCTGCCTCCATGCCTGCTGACTTTGTTCTACTAGGTTTCCTTCTGCACCATGATGCTGACTTTTCTACTAGGTTCATTCTGCACCATCATTCCTGCTGACTTGTTCACTAGGTTCTTCTGCACCATACCTCTGACTTGTTCTACTATGTTCATTCTTCACCACCAATTCCTGCTGACTTATCTACTGTTCATTAAGTCTGATCATGCCTGCTGACTTTTTCTACTAGGTTCGTTTCTTTCTGCACCATGCCTGCTGACTTTTCTACTAGGTTTATTCTGCACCACCATACCCGCGTGACTGTTTCTACCAGGTTCATTCTGCACCACCTGCCTGCTTACATTGTTTAACTAAGGAATTCATTCTGCACCATTGGCCTGCCTGACTTGTTTAACACACTGGTTCTCAACCTTTTTTGGTCCGTTTCCCCCTTCGCCAATTTTTTAGACGTCATTCCCAACCCCGTCGCCATATTTTAGGACGCTCATTCCCCCCCCCCCCCCCCCTTACCTATTTTTAAAATGTCATTCCCCCACCCCCCTTTTGTATTTCCTCCCTAAAAATGTCCCCTGGCCCCTACACAGTATACGTAATAATTGAAGCTAAATTTAATAGCACATACTGAAACAAAGGTCTAGACATGTACATAAAATGTGATTTGCGGAATCTACTTACGTTATAAAATGAATTTCAGAGGGTGAATGCGTACAGAAGCGTGAAGTTATGGAAAGGAAAAAAAACAAGATCAAGTAATCGGTTCTTGTATTAACGCATCTTGAAAATAATCTTCATTCCCCCCCCCCCTGGACACCCCAAAATTCCCCCTGAGTGGGGGGGGGGGGAATTCCCCAAACCGGTTGAGACCCACTGTTTTAAAGGTTTCCTTCTGCACCACCATACCATCTGACTTGTTCTAGCCCATGTTCTTCTGCACCATGCCTGCTGACTTGTTCTACTAGGTTCACCTTCTGCACCATGCCTGACTTACTTGTTACTACTAGGTTCATTCTGCCACCAATACCGCTGACGGTTCTCTAGTTCCTTCTACACCAACATGCCTGTTGACTTTGTTTCTACTAGGTTCATTCTGCACCATGCCTGCTGACTTGATCTACTGTTTACTCTGCACCACCATGTCCTGCTGACTTGTTCTACTAAGTTCATTCCTGCACCTGCCTGCTACTTGTTCTACTAGGTGTTCATTCTGCACCATGCCTGCTGACCTGTTCTACTAGTTTCATTCTGCACATGCCTGCTGACTTGTTCTAGACCTAGTTTCATTCTGCACCATGCTGCTGACTTGTTTTCTACTATTTTCATTCTGCACTGAAAAGATAGCCATGCCTGCTGCTTGTTCTACTAGGTTCGTTCTGCACACCATAACCTGCTGACTTGTTCTACTAGGTTCGTTCTGCACCATGCCTGTTGACTTGTTCTACTAGTTCGTTCTGCCCATGCCTGCTGACTTAGTCTACTAGATTTATCTGCACCCCCATAGCCTGCTGACCGTGTTCTACCAGGTTCATTCTGCCCATGCCTGCTGACTTGTTCACTAGGTTCATTCTGCACCATACCTGCTGACTTGTTCTACTAGGTTCATTCTGCACCACCATGCCTGCTGACTTGTTCTACTAGGTTCATTCTGCATCATGCCTGCTGACTTGTTCTACTAGGTTCATTCTGCACCACCATGCCTGCTGACTTATTCTACTAGGTTCATTCTGCATCATGCCTGCTGACTTGTTCTACTAGGTTCATTCTGCACCATGCCTGCTGACTTGTTCTACTAGGTTCATTCTGCACCATCATGCCTGCTGACTTGTTCACTAGGTTCATTCTGCACCATACCTGCTGACTTGTTCTACTATGTCCATTCTGCACCACCATGCCTGCTGACTTATTCTACTAGGTTCATTCTGCATCATGCCTGCTGACTTGGTCTACTAGGTTCATTCTGCACCATGCCTGCTGACTTGTTCTACTAGGTTTATTCTGCACCACCATACCCGCTGACTTGTTCTAACAGGTTCATTCTGCACCACCATGCCTGCTGACGTGTTTTAACAGGTTCATTCTGCACCACCATGCCTGCTGACTTGTTCTAACAGGTTCATTCTGCACCATGCCTGCTGACTTGTTTTAACACACTGGTCCTCAACCTTTTTTGGTCCGTTCCCCCCTTCACCATATTTTTAGGACGTCATTCCCATCCCCCCTCGCCATATTTTTAGGACATCATTCCCCCCCCCCCCCTTACCATATTTATAAAACGTCATTCCCCCACCCCCCTTTTGTATTTCCTCCCTAAAAATGTCCCCCTGCCCCTACACAGTATACGTAATAATTGACGCTAAATTTAATAGCACATACTACAACAAGTCTAGACATGTACATAAAATGTGATTTGCGGATCTACTTACGTTATAAAATGAATTTCAGAAGGGTGATGCGTACAGAAGCGTGAAGTATGAAAGGAAAAAACAAGATCAAGTAATCGGTTCTTGTATTAAAGCGATCTTGAAATAATCTTCATTCCCCCCCCCCCCCTGGACACTCCAAAATTCCCCCCTGAGGTGGGGGGGGGGGGAAATTCCCACCAGTTGAGAATAACTGTTTTAACAGGTTCATTCTGCACCACCATACCAGCTGACTTGTTCTAACAGGTTCATTCTGCACCATGCCTGCTGACTTGTTCTACTAGGTTCATTCTGCACCATGCCTGCTTACTTGTTCTACTAGGTTCATTCTGCACCATGCCTGCAGACGTGTTATAATAGGTTCATTCTGCACCATGTCTGCAGACTTGTTCTACTAGGTTCATTCTGCACCACCATGCCTGCTGACTTGTTCTACTAGGTTTATTCTGCACCATACCTGCTGACTTGTTCTACTAGGTTCATTCTGCACCACCATGCCAGCTGACTTGTTCTACTAGGTTCATTCTGCACCATGCCTGCTGACTTGCTCTACTAGGTTCATTCTGCACCATGCCTGCTGACTTGTTCACTAGGTTCATTCTGCACCATACCTGCTGACTTGTTCTACTAGGTTCATTCTGCACCACCATGCCTGCTGACTTGTTCTACTAGGTTCCTTCTGCATCATGCCTGCTGACTTGTTCTACTAGGTTCATTCTGCACCACCATGCCTGCTGACTTATTCTACTAGGTTCATTCTGCATCATGCCTGCTGACTTGTTCTACTAGGTTCATTCTGCACCATCATGCCTGCTGACTTGTTCACTAGGTTCATTCTGCACCATACCTGCTGACTTGTTCTACTATGTTCATTCTGCACCACCATGCCTGCTGACTTATTCTACTAGGTTCATTCTGCATCATGCCTGCTGACTTGTTCTACTAGGTTCATTCTGCACCATGCCTGCTGACTTGTTCTACTAGGTTTATTCTGCACCACCATACCCGCTGACTTGTTCTAACAGGTTCATTCTGCACCACCATGCCTGCTGACGTGTTTTAACAGGTTCATTCTGCACCACCATGCCTGCTGACTTGTTCTAACAGGTTCATTCTGCACCATGCCTGCTGACTTGTTTTAACACACTGGTTCTCAACCTTTTTTGGTCCGTTCCCCCCTTCACCATATTTTTAGGACGTCATTCCCATCCCCCCTCGCCATATTTTTAGGACATCATTCCCCCCCCCCTTACCATATTTATAAAACGTCATTCCCCCACCCCCCTTTTGTATTTCCTCCCTAAAAATGTCCCCCTGCCCCTACACAGTATACGTAATAATTGAAGCTAAATTTAATAGCACATACTAAAACAAGTCTAGACATGTACATAAAATGTGATTTGCGGATCTACTTACGTTATAAAATGAATTTCAGAAGGGTGATGCGTACAGAAGCGTGAAGTATGAAAGGAAAAAACAAGATCAAGTAATCGGTTCTTGTATTAAAGCGATCTTGAAATAATCTTCATTTCCCCCCCCCCCCCCTGGACACCCCAAAATTCCCCCCTGAGGTGGGGGGGGGGGGGGAATTCCCCACCAGTTGAGAACCACTGTTTTAACAGGTTCATTCTGCACCACCATACCAGCTGACTTGTTCTAACATGGTTCATTCTGCACCATGCCTGCTGACTTGTTCTACTAGGTTCATTCTGCACCATGCCTGCTTACTTGTTCTACTAGGTTCATTCTGCACCATGCCTGCAGACGTGTTATAATAGGTTCATTCTGCACCATGTCTGCAGACTTGTTCTACTAGGTTCATTCTGCACCACCATGCCTGCAGACTTGTTCTACTAGGTTCATTCTGCACCACCATGCCTGCAGACTTGTTCTAATAGGTTCATTCTGCACCATGCCTGCTGACTTGTTCTAATAGGTTCATTCTGCACCATGCCTGCTGACTTGTTCTACTAGGTTCATTCTGCACCACCATACCTGCTGACTTGTTCTAACAGGTTCATTATGCACCATGCCTGCAGACGTGTTCTAATAGGTTCATTCTGCACCACCATGCCTGCTGACTTGTTCTACTAGGTTCATTCTGCACCATGCCTGCTGACTTGTTCTACTAGGTTTATCGCACCACCATACCTGCTGACTTTTCTAAAGGTTCATTCGCACCACCATCCTGCTGGGTTTTAACAGGTTCATTCTGCACCACCATGCCTGCTGACTTTTTCTAACAGGTTCATTCTGCACCATGCCTGCTGATTGTTTTAAACACTGGTTCTAACCTTTTTTGTCTGTTCCCCCCTTCACCATATTTTTAGGACGTCATTTCCCACCCCCCCTCGCCAAAATTTTTTTAGGACATCATCCCCCCCCCCTTACCATTTTTTTAAAAACGTCATTCCCCCCCCCCCTTTTGTATTTCCTCCCTAAAAATGCCCCCCCTGCCCCTACACAGTATACGTAAATTGAAGCTAAAGTTAATAGACATACAAAAACGGTCTAGACTTACAAAAAATGTGATTTGCGGATTACTTATGTTAAAAAATGAATTTCAAAAGGGTGTTGCACAGAAGCTGAATATGAAGGAAAAAAACAAGATCAAGTAATGGGTTCTTGTTTAAACGCATCTTGAAATAATCTTCATTTCCCCCCCCCCCCCCCCCCCCTGGACATGTAACAGAAAGGGGAGTAGCTTAGGAGTAAAGAGTTAAAGGGAAAGCTGCGCATTCCTTTATAGTGGGAAAACCATAGCTAGGAAGTGTGTGCACGAATGAAAAAGTGTATCCAGGCTGGGACACACGCACTTGGGGGCCAGTAGCAAAAAGTAGGAACATGTAACATCGGGGTTTGAGCCTACCATCATTGTGCTGTAGTTGAACGATTCGACTAATAAAAAATGTTCTAAACAACGGAGTCTGTGTGCTGTACGATACGTGCCTATAACCTGTTTAACACCCCTACACTTAAAACGGTTTATTTGGTGCCTTTGACCTTACGAAAAATGGGGTGTGGGAGAGAGTACCCCCATGGAAGATTGTTTGTCTGGGCGTCTGGAGAAGGAAGTTTTTTAAGTAAATAATAATAAGAAAAGCAAAAGCTAAAGCCCGCCCAGGGGGAGTTGTTGGGGTTCTCAGTGTATTCTGTTTAAAAAGGAGATCGATTTCTCAGGACAGCTCAGAAGGTTTGATTGATAAACTTTTTTTTTGAAAGACTGATGTTTTTATCTGATAAAAAGTATGAAATAAATTTTAGCACTGACCAACGCTAATGGTATATTGAGATCAAGTAATGCCGGTTTGCATCAAAAATTTGTACAAAAGCTGATAAGAATGAACTCGCTGATTACATGGTATAACAAATTGTGAAATCTTGAGGTACCAGAAATGATTTAATTTCAAAGAACGATAAACCCTCCAAATAAAAATCCAAGTAAAACAAAGAATGGTGAAAATTATGAGTTTTACCCATTGGACTGTTGAAGGTGAAGTCAAGGGTTTTGTTGCAAATTCCATAATTATTTGAGTTTTTTAAAAATTTCCTTTCAATAAATTTTTTCTTTTTTCAATTTACCTTTTCACTTAAAATGGGAAAGGAAACC
>JACEFZ010020534.1:0-197500 GCA_014155875.1 Cepaea nemoralis
GGTGAGTGTAGGCCACCGGCCGCACTCAGAAATATAACAGAGAACCAAACTCTATCATAAGGCCGAGGAGCTCATACATCGGTCTGAGTCATGGTAAGACAAGGAAAGACTAAATGAAAAGGGCAGAAACCCAGCAGATGCCCTACTGGAAGATCCTAACATTTGACATTTCCTTTATCATCCCAACCATCCTCAATCTCCCTAAATACCATCCCACTACATTGCCCTTAACTCACTAAGTTGATTGATATCTCACACCAGCTAGTTTAAGCTACGCGATAGGCTACTGTTACCGACGCTCTTATAATACGTTATATAAACGCACATTACTACACTCGATTCCTAAGAATAATCTAAGTTAGATATATTTAGTTAAATACCATATATTTTTTCCTGTTTGAAATTGGGACTATTGAATAACACAATGGTTAAATGTCCGCCGATGCAAATCAACATGAGACACTATAGTCTCTCTCTCCGTAATCAAGCTAGGAATAACGCACACGTCATGGTGGTTTCACAACAATTGGTCAACTCCCCCAAAGTTGTTTATCCAGACTGTTTTAATACTGTGTGTGAATGACGTCACATAGCTATCTAGACACTATACGTCTAGAAGTTATTTTTCTCTCTCCGTTTCCGACTTAATGTCAACAACTGGCTGTCTGTACCTTTCATCCTGGAAAGTGTCTCCTGTCTGTGATCTAGAGAACTTTTTCCCCAATAAAAAAAAAAAGATCTTGCCGACTTTTACCCAGACAATCTGTCTATCACTTCAAAGGGATGGCCGCTGCCTGCAGACTTATGGCGCGACAGTCCTTCTCGATCAACAACACATCAAAGAATGATGGCTGCTTGCAGACGCATGGCGCGACATATTTTCATCGATCGACAACTTCAAGATTTTACGTGACATATACTCTCTCTAGTTTTCTTTTAATTTATTTGTCGGTGTTGTGCAGAAAAACCAACGAGTTTGGCCTACAATAAACACATAAAAACTGTAAACTGATTAGAGACATTTAAGACAGATGGTCATAATTGTCTGGTTGCATTATGAGAAAAAAATAACTATAAATATTGGTGACAATAAGTAAGATTGAGACAAAAAGAACAACGGGCGGCAAAGAAGTAAATATCTGGATGGATTGGTCACATGGCGTGGTCGTGACAATAACACGAAGCTGATCCACGATTCGGGTGATCGCTTAAGATGGCGAAACAAGATGATGATAATGTTGTTCCAGATTTATGAATCGTAATTTTAACGTATTGATGTTTCTTTGTTTCCATTTGGAGAAAATGCTACCTTTGCCGTCTTTTTTAATATTTTTGTACAATTCCCATTTCCCATTCCATATCACCAACGGCGCATAACATTTCTGGTCACGCTGTAAAATTCAGAACTAAAATCCACCACTATTACAAATTCAAGTGAACCCCTTTAGAAACGTGACTGTAAAGAGTCTGCCGACCCGGTGGTCACGTGTTCCAATTCACCATCTATTGTAATACATTGACTCTTACATCCCTAAAATGCATCTACAACAAACGTATTGTATTGGGTCAAAGCACAACAATCCCAGACCCTTCTCCATGCCTTAAAACTTGTTGGTTATATGTTGCTAGTTCCATATTGTTTCCACCAATGGGCACTCAATGGATAATGTGGTCACATTCACACAGCCATCTTTGCTTTCCATGACATTTCCTGGTTCCCATTTTAGCCAAGGTTTACCCAAGCAGTTTTTATTTAAAAAAATAGTATCCCTCGCCTAGGTTAGATTTCTAAGACATGACATAAACCATGCATTACCATACCAAAATGAGGAAAATGCACAAGCAATCCGTAGACACAAGCATAGACTTTCCAGAGGCCTTAACAGCTCAACTGCCTATCCTCTATGTTAGACCGGAAGTGCAATAACGTATGATCGACACGCACTGTTTCGAAACCAACGTTGATAATATTTAACAAACATAAAATACACAGCATCATCATAAACCGTATTGCACCATCATTCATTACAATAAAGGGAAAATCACTGCCATGAACCAGTTTACACCGCGTTCAAGAAGCAATTGCTACACTTAAGCAGCATCCCTCAGATTCAAACACAGATTAGGCCTTACAGGATTCAAGTTTCCAGAAAGAGGTCTTAATGAAAATCCCAGCAAAAGCTGCTTAACTTCATCCACAGCAAGTTGTATGACAATAGGCCAGTGAAAGAATATGACCAGACCGACGGGAATAGAACAACTCAGACTGGCGGATATATAACATCAGAGACCGACAGGAATAGATCATCTCTGAACAACGGAGATAGCGATCTCAAAAACGATAGAAATAGAATATCTTAGACCGGAAAATAGAACATCTGTAGGACCGACGGAAATACATATTAGTCCGACGGAAATAGAACATCTTAGACCGACGAAACAGAATATCTCAGACCAACGGGATTAGAACAATTAAAATACGTCCCAATGTCTCAACTTGGAGAAATGACAAGAAGCGAAAGATAACTCGAGATTCTGTTTCTCTGAATAACATCAATTAATTGTATGTCTGTTTGTTGTCGGCCCCTACCTGTCATTGTCTTCCATCTGTCATTTCCTGATTGCTCGGTCTGACTGATCACCTGCTTGTATAACGTCACAATTGTCACACATCCTTTACAATACGTGGCCATCAAGCCCAGCATGCATTGATTTTTTGTTATTTGCCAGGCAATGTTACTTCGGTAGTTTGCCATTGCTTTCTGAACAGACGATGGCTTCATACTATCGAAATCAACACAAACTGACCTGCTTTAGAATCATCCGTGGCTGATTTCGAACTCTTCAACTGTGTTAGAGTTAACGAGCATGTCTTTTACAGGATCTCGCAGTCAACCCCAGCATGTTTTGGCGGTTTGTGATTTATTGGGAAGTTGACGTTTAGTTTAAGATTTGGAAGCAGTCCGCCTAGCGTTGGTTTTCATACAAGTAATTATGATTGTTGATCGTTCAGTAGGCTATGGCAAGGTACTGAAAGTACACTTGCCAAGAAATCACTAAGGATCAAAGCATGCTCGGGTTGACTGCGACGTCCTGTAAAGAATATGCAGAACATGTTTATGCTTTAACACATCTATAGTTTGCTATTGCATTTTGAACAACCTGTGCTCATACTATTGTTTAATATCAACACAATGTGATCTGCTTCCAACTCGCTTACAGCTGATTTCCAACCCGGATATATATGATTGCGAATTGCGTTCGCTAACTCTTTGCCAGGGTTTTCAAACGAGTTCATTCATTCAGTAGCATGTCCCTTGCAGAACCTCGCTCCAATAACAATCTTCCGGAAAACTTTTCGGTCATAAGCAAGATGTTCCGCGTCCGATAGACCCATCTGGAGATCGTCTGCCACATCCTGCACCGATCTTCGTCTTTGACCTTCCTCTTCCTCTCTTCCCAGACATATACCACTCCATGATTGCCTCTGTCCAAACTTGTATGAATTTCAAATGACCAAAATATTTATATTTTCTTTGTTTTATCGTCTTTAGTAGCCAGCCTTCTTCAATATTCAGATCGTGTCGTATAGATGCATTGTTCTTTTCTGTATCCAAGATATTCTTCAAACGAATGTGTCGAGAAATTATGCAACTCCGCGACTTAATAAACCCTACGACACATAATCTAAATGCTGTGTATGCAGCATCCATTTATCACCACATCACCGTGTGTTTTATGTCTGTCTGTGCAACTCTCTGGACATCCAGTTACTGTCGCGATATCACAGTCCTTACAGCACTATTAAAATTCCATTAATCCATTCATTAGGAATCAATCAGGAACCGCTAGCAACCCAACCGCGCTGTCTTGACTGGTTTGACCTACTCACCGCAAACAACCGTGGATTAATTAGACAGGAAATGTTTCGCGGTTGACTGGCCAGGTCGTGGAACAAGTATCGGCAATTCTGTGATTAATGGACATCACTAGTCTGCTGTTTGTGAATTGAGCAAAATATAGTCTGTTGCCGGCTTCGATTCCACAGACTATCTGCACTGCCGTTTATCTTAAACCTTCTCTATATTCGTCACCATTATATTGAGCCGTGTCGATAATCGTGGACGGTGACTGTTCGCCATGTAACACGATGACTTGTGAATATGATAAAGTATATGTTCTTGTCTCAATTACTTCTTTGTGCAAGATATTCTGGTGTTTATCTCTCTGTCTTCCCCTTGCTGTTTTGCCATCAATGTTGTCAGTTGGCACTCAGTTTTCTAGTGTATTTCTCGTCTACCGTGTCCAGAAAATCTCGACTGTCTATGTCTAATTTCCCTAATCAATTAGGGGGTTAGAGAGTAGCAGTGCAAACTTCATCAAGAAAATCACAGTTCGCAAGGATGTGGAAGATTCTCTTCTCATGAAACTTCATTTTTCATTTCCATTTGTTTCTTGGAGAAGTGGCTTGGTTGTTCGTGTTTTTTTTCTGTCCGTCGTATTCTTTGCATTTTAATCAGATATCTTATTTTCACTGTCATTAGATGTTTCTCAGCTTGTCTGATCATTGCCCAAATGACCCATCCAATTAACAGTATAGGTTCTTTATAGTACTTAAATACTATTTTTTTTTCACCGCTGTTGCAACCTTTATACGAGGGGGTTTAACATGAAAACCTTTAATTATATTGTTTTGTTTTGGGTGAATATATTCTGAAAAAGTACAGAACTAATGGTTAGTTTTTATACGTAATCGCCACTGCCTTCAAATCCGATAAAGTGCTTGGATTTCTGTAGAGAAATCTTCTCTTGGTCGCGTGTGATATACCTCTTCATCCGACCGAAAAGTCTGTCACAGAAGTCCTACTCCACTCATACACTTGCTGGACTGACAGGCATGCATCACCATTCTGGACCTTCATTCGCCGATGATTTGTATATGTTTCACCCTTTTCACTGATCCAAAAAACAAAAAAAAAACGATACAAGAACGCTGCTCCTTCTTGGTGCATGTCAAAATTGAGGCCGCCATCTTTAAACAGCCCTTATGACGTCACCGTGTTCGTCTGTACATTGATGTCACGTGCTTAACCCTCTTGACATCCTTAACCACAGTATTGACAGCTACAAGACAATGGCATGGCTACTGAAATTTCTATTCCACTTTCAAGGTTCTTCTTTGAAGCCTCCTCGTATTAATCATTTTGTTCTCAACTGGGGACAAGATTACCCTTGCCATCTTTTGTAATAGTTGTTGTACAGTTCCCATTGTCCATTGCATGTTTACCAACAGCGCGCAACATTCCTGGTCACATGCAGTACAATTCTCCACTAAAATTCACCACCACTACACAATTCAAATGAACTGCTTTCGCGAAGTGACTACAAAGTGCCTGTGTCGTGTATTCGAATACCCATTGATGCAGTCTTTTTTAAATTGCATCTGGGCTCGCAAGTCCACCCATCCTAAAACGGGTACCATAAAATGTGAAAGGTAGAACAGGAACTGGCGGGAGTCTCAGTAGCGTAGTGGCCTGCCGATCAGTAGGTAATGGGTTCCATCTCCAGCTGGCGAATTCGCATTTATTCAAATTGAAGTAGCCTCCCAGGTTGACCCAGCTTAACATTGGTACCAAGGATGACTTGGGAAGGAAAGGCGTTAGGTGTATATACCGACCACATCACCCACCGAGTGCCGATAGGTATACAAATTATGGGTCAAGCATCGTGTGCCCGATGCGACTTAAGACGTGACAAGGGTCCGTCTCTTTCTTATACTCATAAATTGAGTTGAGCTGAGTTGAGCTAAGAACCGATTATCACTGCACTCAGGACATTCCCAATATGCGCTCCGTCCCCTCGTTCAACAGCCAGCGAGAGTCACAGTACTAATTGTTCCTACCTCTATCAGAATGAAAGTTCTCTGGTCTTCCCTCTGTTTTGAGATTCTACCAGAACCCCTGCCAATCCCCGCAAGCTCATCCGTTCCACATAAGGGTTCTCAATCTGTTCCTGCACCTGGTCCTATAGGCGCACGACCACCTCTCCCTTAGTCCATAGGTAATCGACCACCAAGAGGTGCATTGCCTGCCAGTCTATCAGTCTCTCATCCGTTCCACATAAGGGTTCTCAATCTGTTCCTGCACCTGGTCCTATAGGCGCACGACCACCTCTCCCTTGTCCATAGGTAATCGACCACCAAGAGGTGCATTGCCTGCCAGTCTATCAGTCTCTCAGCTACTCCGCACTCCCGCATGGCCAGGGCAAAAATCCATACAATTCTTACAATCTGTGACCTCTGAAGCGAGGTGAGCCATTCCATATTACACCCACGAAATGCTGGTTGATCTTACGAAGAATGACTGCAGCATCATATAATTAGTTAGTTAGTTAGTTAGTTGGTTTGTAGCTTGCTTGCTTGCCTGGTTGGTTGCTTGCTTGCCTGCTTGATTGTTTGGTTGTTTGGTTGGTTGGTTAATCCAAAGATCATCCTCTTAGCACATCGAACCATTCAGTCCATAAGTGCTCGGATCCCTCTCTTCAGTAAATCCCGCAGAGTGGTAGCGGCTCACGACACCAGTTTCTTGTGTTAGGTTTATTATCTTCTTTGGCTTCCTGCATATTGTTCTTGTCTGGGCCTGTCGGATAAATAGTTGATGGCTTCAACCCCAAAGAGATCAAGGATCCAGAGTTCCTCTTTCTCAATGTGATCCTGCCCGTTAAAATTAATTTAGCTGTTACTGGCTCAATGATTTGAGACCATTAAATAGAGTTTTGGAGAACCAAGGAATACCTCAAGGAAAAAATGAAATTTTTACTGAGTATCCCAAATGTCCTTATGGGTGGTTCCTTGCCTCTCCTCTACCAACTAAATAATTAATCTAGGGTAATTGCTTACAACAATTTTAGTATGACAAGAGACTCTCAAAGAGACAATAACCTGTAATTTTTATCATTTTATTATATATAAATGGAACTATTGATTATACATGTAATAACATACAACCAACAATACAGTACAATTACAATATTATGGGTCTATTAGTCTACTTAACTAAATATCTATTCCCCTGGCTGTGCCACGTTATCATACATGGTCCTCAGAGTTGCATCTGTTCTTAAGTATTGGGCCTCTTCTGCTGGCCTAATCTGTGGAAAGAAACTGGGTACCCACTAGGTTGGTTTACCGTCCAGTTATTGGATCTCGGTAACCGTCAGTGTAGAATATTCTAGAGTTCTTTATTGTTTTCCCCGCGTGATTTATTATAAATTTGGCTCACTGGTGTTCTTCACCTATACCTGGATATAAGGATATGTGATACCTGTCCTGGAAAAGGTGGATGAAAATTGGCAGGAAGTGCTGTGGAATAGTATTTGGCCTCACTATCTCAGCTGCCTCACTCAGTTAAGTGGCTACTGCATTCAGTCAAGCTGCTACAACTACGTTCACAAAGTGCTGCATTCACAAAGTCAGGTCTGGATAATGATTGCAGATAAAGCACACACAGAGCGTGAGAGACGTAAGATGGTGCAAAATGGTGGAAGTGACCATGTTTTCACGTGCATCTACTGTGGGCAAACACTTGCAGCAAGAATTGGCCTACCAGCCACACTCGCCATCGCCATGGATCGTAGTTATTAAGCCTCTTTGAAGCACAATGCACCAAACTATCGTCTGTCAAGACGGAAAGGTGCCAATGAGAATCTATTTGGTTCTCATGGGTTCATGAATTATAAGAAAAATATTTGTTTGTCCATGTGCTCATATCAAAATTAAATCTACTGACTAATTACACATTATAATAATTTTTCTATCAGTGCTGGCACAGGCAAACTAGTTTTTTAATCTTACCAGTGGCATATGTACCATATCCTTACCACTGCACTAAGAATTGTGAATTTCCTTAAGTCACTCTAATTCATTGTAGATTCAGTTTCATGCTTAAGAATAAAATTTACAACATGTGTATAATACAATTAACTAAGTTGTTAGCGGGGAGAAAATTAAACACTGTAGTTTTTTCTCTATTGTACAGTATTATCTTATGACTATGATAACTGAGTATAATATTATTTAGTTTTGCACTAGATTAAATTCTTTAAGAACTCACCATTCCAAATCATTGTAGATTTGAGTTGCTTAAGAAATAAATGTACAACTTGGATTAATGCTTATACATTAAATCATTGTTTACTTGGGAGAAATAAAATTCACTATGGTTATCCTTAATGAATAGTTTTATCTATAAAACTATAACCATTAATATATAATTAACTTCTTAAGAATTCACCACACGTGTTCACAAGTCGACTTACCAACTCTGCTTCTGGAAACTGAACTCACACTTAATCTAAGATTTAAATGAATTATTACTTGTTTACCTTCATTTAAAATGAATTTCTTCCACACTTCGGCGCCAGGATTCAGATTTTTCCAATGCGATGTCGTGGGCTGATGTTTGTCTTCATCTATCTAACTTATACTAAATTATACTAAGTTGATTTTGAAGAGACTATCACTCCCTTCGCTCATCGAATCTCTCCTGGTTCCTTTGCTTGGGTGGGTGAAACAAAACAGGCAGTCTTCCGGTTGTTCACTGCTATTTATACGGTGTCCTTTCCCGGTTCACTTTTTCATTGCCAACGGGTATATTAAATCTTGGATCGTACAATTGTGGAACAAAAAAAACCCTGTTGCGGTGTTCAGGTTTTAATTGTCGACTGGGAAAATTACAGCATGTTATGTTTGTGAAAATAAAGTATATACACAGGGCCACATCTCTTTTAACTTGCTGTTCTCGCAGTCTGATCATGGTTGTAGATTCACAGTCATCACTTGGTTCCTATACCCCTATACCCAATACATCTCAAGGCATGAACGTAAGTTCTTTACTTTGCTTTTACCATCTATTGGGGCTGAGTGGTTTAGAGGTATTGTGTTCGCCTCAAGTGCTGGAGGTCCCGGGTTCAAACACCGGTGAGGGCCGGGATTTTTTTCACGTGGATTTCTAGTAACAAAATTTCCCCTAGTTTCTGGGTAGTGAGATCGGACGCCCGTGTGTATTGTTGCGCACGTAAAAAATCCCTTGGCAGTGGGAAATCGAAAAAGAGTAGCCTAACGGCGCTGCCGGGCAAAATGTCGAGTTAAAAATCTACTCAAAGTATTTCAGAATTCTCGCCAGTGCTACGGTGTTTGTACACTGAGCTGAGATTCTCCGGACTCAGGCTTGAATTAGGAGTAGAACGGAGAACTTATGGGTTACACCCGTATGCTGTGTTGTTGATCCGTCGACTAAACTAAACAAATTCCCGCCTTTTTGTATTTATCTCCGTTGCCCTGCGCTGTGGCTAGTTAGTTAGTTAGTTAGTTAGTTAGTCGCAGTTCCAACTTCACAGCAACGGGTCGTCCCCATTATGCTCCGTTCCTGTGCCAGTGAATATCACACAAAACGCTCCCCACTGCTCAATGTGAAAAGTGGAAAAGACAGGAGTCTCGACAAACAACAGCTGTGGCGTAGAGTTATAATGCAGTTTGTTAACCCGCATACTGCGTTCGAAACACAGCTGTGCGAGATTTAGCTGCAGGCCACCTTGCATGGTTTTTATACAATGGTATGAGTGCTGGTCGATTAGAAAACCAGGGTAAATTACTGAACTCAGTCCCGTCAAGAAATCACAAACAGCTAAAAATGGTAAAAATGACTGCGACATACTTTAAAGGATATGCAACAAACTAACTCCCTAATTCCGGTCTTCCTGTTTGGCTGTCCCTAATATCCGATGTTAGTTTATAATTATGCTATTTCTGTGAGATAACTGGATTGCAGACTGATCAATTAACATGTATTGAGATACGAAAAATGAAGACACGTCTGGCAAATTTTATCCATTGATCAATTGTGTAAATCTGTTATTAGAACTCAAACAGCTCTCAAATGGGGAACAGGATTTGAGCAGTCAATTCTATATGTCAAAAGACACGCGTAAGGGTTCAAAACGGGTTTAACAGGCAAGCGGATCGATTTCACTATACCGGGTTATAGTCCATATGGCTCGGTCCATTCCGCAAGGCGGCATACCAACAGCGTTGCACAACCCACGGACTCCGTAGCTCCAGCGGAACCCCCTAGTAGTCTCAAAAAAAAACTGCACTCGTCAACCGAAGACCTGGTCAGGAACAGAACACAGGAACATCGGAGCGCGAGGGATCTGAGTGAATAGATCGCCAGTGTTTCTTTCACATAATATCAATCGCATTACATGAAGGTAACCATGCCAACAAATGCCTGAAGAAGTCGGATGTGTAGGTCGAAAGGTGCAAATATCGCAACTCTGCTGTAAACAGGCACAACGCAATTACGTCTAAAACAACATGCCGCATGAACGCAGAAGAAGAAGAAGATATCATTTGGAAACCCATGAGGTCACTAAGACAGTTCATAAATAAACTCACATGCAGTGGTTGAGGCTGATAGAAACATAAGAAGTACGTTTCTAATATCTACTTTCTTGTTCTGCTTCCATGAGCGATAACCAACACGTATGCTTTTATTTATGAGCTCTCTGTCACATAGCAAATGTCGAGTGCAAGTATGGGATTCTTGTCCGACCGCACTCATGCCCTTGGCAGTGTAGCTTCCTACCGCACACCAGCGCGCCCGCTATATCCATTTGTCTGTCTACATTTCTGTCTGTACGAAGAAGACATGCTCCTGTCTATAAATGCTCGCGTGTTGGACGGGAAAATACAAAATAATGATCACATGCACCTGCGATAGATGGGTTCAGGAATGCAGTTTGACACCAGCAGGAAGGGTCGTGGAGGATCAAGTAGATGTATACGTAAACAACTGGGTTCCAGAACTATAATTATCTATTCTCTTTGACATCTTCTGAGGGAGAGAGGGGACATATGAGTTTGTCCCGAGGGCTTTGATGAATTCGTATGTTGACACATTATGATTATGAGTTTCAAAATGGATTGGTTGCACTGCAATAATAACATAGCGCCTGGTTTACCCATAAATATAGATATCTTAATGGATTCGGACGGTTTTTATAAAAAAAATAAATCATAGACTACACGGAGATCGACATGGCTGAATGGATAAACTTCTGGTGCGCTGATGCCGATGTATCGGGTTCATTCCCTACATTATCAGTTGGACTAAAATGCTGACTTCTCATCAGGGACTTGCGGACGTAAATTACGATTACCTCAGAAGGTGGATATTGTTCGCCTGATATAGGCTAAGGACACTAGTAATAGGAAAAGCTAATACACAAGCAAATGTCCAGTGCAGTATTCAATATTGCCAACTGATATAAGCTGTTGCATGAGTATGGACTTTGCTCAGTTCAAATGGAGAGAACGAAACATTCAATAAACACAATACTGTTTTCATAACATGAAATTAGCATCAGTAAAATAGAAGAAATGACTATAACCAAAGAAGGAAAAAACAACAAAGATTCATCTAAAAGAATACCTCTTCACACAAGTAAAGAGCTTTAAGTATTTAGGAAGCATAATATTATCAAATGGCAAATCAGAAGACGAGATTAAAATAGATGCAATACGGCAAACCAACTCATTGGACAAATATCACTAATACAAAGAACACACACGTATCAATAGTTATTAAGAAAGCAATGTACAACACAATTTTCCTACCAACTCTATGCTAGAAGAGAGAAAATTAGAAATGAAGAAATCATGATTAAATTGGGGGTTATAGCTGTATTATATTTTATCAGACGGCAACAAATTAAATGGTTTAACCATGTAACTAGATTTCCAACTAACAGTATACCACAAAAGCAATGATGCGAGTCTCCGTGGCGAAGTGGTCAAACCGTCTGCCTCGGGCTACGAAGGTTGTGGGTTTGATTCCGGGCCGTATCCTTCGGTTCACGGGTGCATTTGTCAGGAGACTCATGACGGTCATCGCTGGAGATACGGAGTTCGTGAGACTGAGCCAATTGGGATAAAAGCACGATGCAATGAAGTCGACCCTGTCGACTTGTAGTCTACATTTATTTATGCAATGATGCGAGCATTTCTAGCAAACAAATATGTGATAATTCGTGTTACCAGAGACACGGCGGGAGGAAGAGAATAGAGATAGTTTAAGGGCAGTGTAACATACTAAGTATGTTTTTGGATGGTGGCTTATTTGGTTGATTTGCTTGTTGGTTGGTTGGTTTATTAGTTGGTTGGTTGAATATTTGGATGGGTGATTTGTTAGTTGGTTGGTTAGCGGTTTGGTTGGTTGGTTAGTATTTTGGTTGGTTGGTTGTCTAGTTTGTTGGTTAGTTGGTTGTTTGGTTGATTTTATGGTTGGTTAGCTGTGCTGTTGGCTGGTTTGTTGGTTGTTTGTTTAGTTGGCTGTTTGGTTGGCTGGCTTATTGGCTTATAGTTTGATTGGCTGGTTAGTTATTTGGTCGGTTGGTTGACTGATTTGTTGACTGGTTGAATGGATTATTGATTGACTGTTTCTTTTGCTGTTTGCTTGTAGGTTGAGTGGCTGGTTAGTTGTTTGATTTGTTAATTGGCTAGCTCGTTGACTGGTTGATTGGCTTATTGATTGGCTGGTTCGCGTTTAGGTTAATCGCCTTGTTCTTTGGTACTGAATCCTCTTGACGCCTCAATGTCAACTGTTGACTCCCAGCAATTGGCGTTACAATTGCCTGTGTCCTGACACCGACTTGCATCTATGGCGGTGATGGTGGAGTTGAGATGTTTCTAGCAAACGTATGATCTCAACGAAAACTGTGTTCCAGAGATCTCCGCCCCTTCCCCACGCGCGAGCAGGCGTAGTAGGATACATCGAGGCGAGGATTTGGCATAGCACGTATGTATCGCTTCAGAGACAAGAAATCCCAAGAGAGCTAGTGGTATTGCTGGCTTCATCAACCCGCAGATAACCTTAGCCGCAACATCCGACCACTCACGAACTTATATTTTAATAGAAGAGAGTACATAATATAGTTGAAGATCTTAATTCCATTGTGGCAATTGCAGTCACTAATTTTATTTTTTGACCATTGAATTATCCATTCAATGTTACATGTTTTACGATATATTTTACACGTATTTTTCTAACCGTGCTAGTTTTTTATTATGATGCACATGTGTCTGTATGTATGTCTGGTCTATAATTGTATGTTTTCTTTTTGTATAAGTTAATATATACACTTGAAGATATGTGGCCACATTACAGATTCTGTGCCAACAAAAAGTAGGTTTGAACCAAACAAAAATGAATGGTGAAAAATTAGAAGTAAGAGTGTGTCACAGTTACGACTTAATAGTTCTTAATAAAGTACCAGACACGTTTAATTATAATGGAATGGCAAGAATTCAACGATATATAAGCCCGAGGCAGATACGGAAATTCGCGTAATGCGATTAATCGTCCCATGACGTCTACTCAGTTGATTGATTGATTGATTGATTGATGTAGGAACCGACATCACAGCATTCGGGGCATTCCCATAGGCGCTCCATACCCATCCTCAGCAGCCAGCGAAGAGTTCCAACACCAATAGTACCAGTAGCAATCCAATTATATGTCCGACTCGCCTTTTCTCTGAGCGTCGAGCGTCGGCCAGAACACCTCGTCACTCCTCGCTGCCTCATTCTTGCCACACCATGATGATCCATTTGTTCCTCCGAGGTGTACACGTGCGCCCACAAGGTCGCAAGCAAGTCTGCCTTGTCATGCATCAATACTCCAAGTTTTGCAGAGCCAGCCAATCTGTCCTCCTGTTCATTCACCAGCACACTGGCATGCCCCCGGAGAAAAGATCCAGACAATGCTTGCCACCCGTGACCTCCCCAGTTAAGAGTATGGGAAAAGGTGGAATATTTCGTGACACCAGGAGAAGCTGGAGTGAAAATATTCACCAGGATACAAACAGGGAAGATGCTAGCCAGTTGTACATCATGTCATTTAGGAAGACCTTTATGAGAAATGATTGGCAGTACGTGAGACAGAAGGCTGTGGGTAGACATGATCACTAACGTGCGTGGCATGTACTGACTGGCACCTTGCCGTCCTGACAGACGATAGTTTGTACAATGGAGTTATACCTCTCCATAACACAAGGCCTGGGCTGAATTTAGAGACCATGTAGTGCCCATGCAGCATCATTACATTCTCGGCCTTCCAAGGTTACTCCATAGGAAAGGTAACACCAATGCGTCTGGAGCCAAACAAGCTGCAGAAACTGCCGGATCAGAAAAACAAAGCAATGCTCTAACAGCCAGCCTGTCGGAGCTTCGATCCTAGACCAGTTGCCGACCAAGGTTTAAGTCCTGATATACTATGCCATGACATTTAGTCTCTAGGCTGCATTTCCTCGCACTAGGGTACGCCTTGTACACTCCCAGTTGCCTTCGGGGTGTCGGTTTTGGTGAGCACTGCACAACATTCGGCACTAACAGACAGCAAGTAGTTCCGTCTACTGGTATACTGTAGATCAGTGCTCTCTGACTAAGACCTGATACGCACGGCATGGACTACCCTACGAAGAAACCAATACAAAGAGAAATAGTATCGTGTGGTAAACTGCAGCGTGAAAATAGCAGACGGAAAGTCTGCTAAAGACAGATGCATTGCTTAGAGCTGACTGACTTTGAGAATGAGCATCTGCTTCTGGCTCCAGAGGACCATGAACCATTCAAGCAGTAGATTTGTACACAACTGAACCAGAAGTGTTGCACTTGCTATTTATTGATCCTAGGGTAGTGTATCTATTTTATATCCCTCTCGGATAAAAGTGACAGACTAGGATTATCCGTAAGGATCTTGGTTGTATTAAAATTCTCCGGCAATTGGGAATGTATCTTTTCGTTTTCGTTCGCACTCATACATCCATGTTAATGTTACAATTATAATCAGTAGTTTGTTTCCGAAATGACAACAAACGAAAACCGTAAACAAATTAGAGAAATCAAAACCAGACAGTCTTGATGTTCTGAGAACGTTTTGTGGAGAAATAACTTGACAACCCCAGTGACAACTGGCAAGATTGATGGAGAAATAGCACGCTAAAGGCAGAGTAACTCATACAAAGATTGTCTTTATCACATGGCGTATTCGATATAAGAACACAGACTTGAGTCATGACTTACCTTATATTAATGTTAACTTAAAAAATGCGTTAAGGCTTATTTCCGAGTATGTCTATAACTATAACTATACATATATATATATCAGATACAAATATCTACATTTATTCATGTACACAATTCTACATTTATTCAATTACAGTCATGTCATAATTTTATAATTTTATGGAACATCGTCATAATTCTGCAAATCAAGTGGCGTGTGTACTCCGCCTGGCCATTCGGAAACAAGTCTCCCATTCTAGCTGACGATCTTAACTAGGGCTTATTTTTAGGGTTAAAAGGTAGTTGCATATCCTTTACAGAACGTTTGCAGTGAACACCAGCATTTTTTGCTGTAGTTGATGTCTTGGCAAGTTTACTTTCAGTAGTTTGCCATTGCTTTCTGAACGACCGGCACCCATACCATTTCTTGAAAAACCAGCGCAACGTGGTCTGCTGCCAAATCGCGCGCAGATATGTTTTGAAAGCAGGTATACTGGATCATGAACCGCGTCCGTAATTCCTTCGCCACGGAGCCCGGCATTTTGAGGATAGGTCTTATATTAAAAGCATCCTGAAAAATAGGGCAAGGGCTTATTATCGGGCTAAGTCGTATTTTTGGGGGAAACCCGGTATTCACCCCACCCCTCCCCCCACAGCTAACGCTCTGAAGTCCATGGGCTGTGTTAAAAACCTCATTATGTGTTCAATGCAAAAAGACAGGATCATTTCTCGAAGCTCATAGTGCAGTGAAAATGAACCTTTACAAATCACAGAAAACCGTTAATTAAATCTGCTCGTTTACATTTAACAAAACGACATGCGCTGCTGAAAGTCAATCTGAATGCAAATCTTCGACAGAAAAGCAGATATGATCGGGTATTCAATAAAAGCAATTTTCAATGCAGAAAGCACAGTGGTTGATCTGAACACCACAATTAATAGTAGTTATGTTGGGAACTCATCCACACATTTCAGCATCCAAGTTGTCGGCTGATAGTTTTATGAAGGTTTTTGGGAAAATTGCCGACTGGGTAAAAAAATATTTTTTGGCGGCGTGTGGGAACGAGTCTATTTTTTAGGCGGATGATGGCGGGTAAGTTTCTGTGAAAGTAATTAAGGTAAAAGTATTCGTGTCTATGTTGGTTGGTGGGATGTCTGTAAAAGTAATTAGTGTATGAGGGGTGTGAAGGGCTGTAAGTTATATATTTTGGTTGGACGTGGTTACGTAGGGTATATGAATGTGTTAGTATGCGTGGTGAGTGATGTATAAACTGCCAAGGGTGTGATGGGTCGTGGTTATACTCGACGAAGTAAGAGGTGTAGATGGTTACTATCATCTGAACAGTGTGATAGTAGTGTCTAAGTGAAAGTAAAGGGTGGTATGTTCATAGTAGCTTATTCACTACCATCATTACAAAGGAAATCTTATAAAGTTATAATGGGTGTCATTTGATGGTAAGGGGTGGGTATTAGTGGTCAAGTAGGAGTGGTCGATATAGGGGTGGTCATAAATGTAATAAGATAAGAGGTGTTATGTTCGCAGTTACACACTGGTCAACCAGTGGTCAAGCAGTGGTCAAGTAATGGTCAAGTAGTCAAGTGAGGAAATTTTAGGGAAAAGTGATTGTAATGATATGGTGATGATTAAAGAGTGGTAAATTAGTGGTCAAGCAGTGGTCAAGTAGTCAAGTAAGTGAGAAATTTTAGGGAAAAGTGATTGTAATTGATATGATGCGTCGATTAAACGAGTGGTAAATTAGTGGTCAAGCAGGTGGTTCAACCAGTGGTCAAGCAGTGGTCAAGCGAGAAATGTTAGGGCAATTTAAATGGTCGTAAGCGACATGTTCGATGCTTTAAACGATGGTAATTAGTGGTCAAGCAGTGGTTCAAGCAGTGGTCAAGCGTGGTCAAGTAAGAAAATTTTAGGGAAAGTAGATTGTACTGATATGGTGATGCTTAAATGGTGGTAAATTAGTGGTCAAGTAGTGTCAAGTAGTGGTCAAGTAGTGGTCAAGTGGTCGAGTGACCACTTAAACTGTAGAGGACGATGTGCCTAAGATTATGGTAGTGATTAAAGTGATCGATGACGTGGTCAAGCAGTGGTCAAGCAGTGGTCAAGTAGTCGAGTGACCACTAAATTGTAGGGAAAGTACGTATAAGTGCAATGGTGGTAGGGTAAAGTGAGGAAGAATCAATAGTAGTGATAATAGTACTACCAATATTAGCGACAAGAATATTAGCTGGTGCGTTGTTAGAGATACAAGTATCTTTTTTGTGGGGTGTGTAAAAATCATACAAAGAGGGTCATACAAACACAAAGACAGCCAAGTACACTCATGTACACACTTGATACATTTGTACATACAGACATACACATAAAGACAGACAAGCACAAAGACACACCCATACCATTACTACTGTCATCACAACTATACACAAGTACAGACACACTCACCCATACACAAGAACACTCAAAGACAAATACAAAGACAGCCAAGTACACACACATACACACCCACGCCTAGGATTACTACTGTCATCACAACTATACTCAAGTACACACCCATAAACAAATACACAAGAAAAATCAAAGACAAACACAAAGACAACCATACACAGACAACCCAGACCATTACTACTGTCACTATCAACAGACATACATATAAAGACAGACAAGCACAAAGACACACCCATACCATTACTACTGTCATCACAACTATACACAAGTACAGACACACTCTCCCATACACAAAAATAATCAAAGACAAATACAGAGACAACCAAACACACACACACACGTACAGATACAGAAGTACAGACAAACCATACCATTACTACTGTCATCACAACTATACACAAGTACAGACACACTCACCCATACACAAGAACACTCAAAGACAAACACAAAGACAACCAACCAAACACACGTACAGATTCAGAAGTACAGACAAACCATACCATTACTACTGTCACAACAACAGCTATACACAACTACACAACCATAATCAAATACACAAAGAGGGCCACACAAACCATTACTACTGGTACCACAACCAGTACAGATACACTCACCTATAAACAAATACATAAACAAAACGTGTCCCCTACAAGAATATCACAAACCACATACCCCTTTTTGGTAAAGAACGCGGATGTCCGAGAAGCCCCTACGTCATCAACGCCATATGCAAAAGTCATTAAGTGGTAGCATGAGTCATCGGTTTGTAGGGAAGCAGGCGGGCGTGAGAATAGCTTGTCTTCAAAAACTCCCACATCAGCTATGTAGGGTCGTGTGCAGAACCAGTGTATAAAATAGACGGCGTCTCTTGTGAGCTCAGTACCAGTTCACGTGCTGACTTGGGTATCTACAGAGTTATTTTTGTGAAACCTGCTGTTGTAAGTCGCTTAGTGTAGTAAGCAGATATTGTTCACGTAGCTGACTTGGCTAGCTACAGCAGGTGAAACTTGGTGTGAGCCTTATTCGTTTCGTCGGCATCTGATAAAACAGTGAAACATATATTGTATACATCAGAACTTTTTGGTGTTGTAAGAAAAGCGAAAGTGTGACTTATGACCAGTTTATCAATATGACCACCAGATCTACTTTCACGTGTTCAGTGTGCGACAAAGCCTATTGTTATAACTATAATCTTAATCGTCACATTCGGACCATTCATGGTACGAAAGCATACTTATGTCATATCTGTGGACAACTTTTCAACAGAAAAGACAGTCTACAAAGACACATGCGAACACACCATCAACCACGTATGAATACAACAAACACTACAACACCAGAGACGACAGCACCATATGTATATTTACACCAGCCTCGTAGTGTAAGTCAAGTACCAGACTGCCACCACTGTGACTTCAATGATAACCTTACCCGCGATAATGGGAACATTCACAATGATTATCCCTTTCAGGTACGTGACAATCTATACAATTCGAATCTACAACGGTACTTACATCACCAGACATCACGAAAAAGAACGACACCTTTAGACACCGTGGCAATACGTCCACTCATAGTAGCAGAGGATATCCAACCAAATGATAGAGACAGCTTGGCAGCCCTTAAGGCGTACTGCAAGGACCTGTCCCTTATGCTACCCAATCAAGTGGTAGTATTAGAAAAAAGTGTCGACCACCGCTACCGGGTGGTTTTGGTATGATAAAAAGAAGTATTCAGATATCTTGTATGATAGCTCATACATGTCTTTATTCTGGATCCGAAACAAATAAGGTATGTGTGATGACTTCGACAACAACAGTGTTTTTGATAGTCAACCATCAGAGCCCAGAAGAATGAAGATCACTAAGCCAGAACTTTTTGGTTTTTCACTAATCATGTATGTCATTGATATTTTTCTGACGATATATCTCTAAATTGTTTTTCACTAATCGTGTATGTCATTGATTTTTTCTTATATCACTAAAGTGTTTTGATGAATAACACACATATTTTGGTGATAAAAATATTGAAATCAAGTTTTTTGTTGATTTTCTTTAGTGGTTTGTTTTCATGACGTTGTCTTGTCGGCTCAGAGCTTACATTACCAGACATGAACAAAGTCTTAGAAGAAGTTATGGCAAATACAGAACAGTCAAATGTATAAAAAAACTAGGAGTTAACCAAGTATGAAAAGGCCTAAAAAGAGAAATGTCTCGTCCAAATTTATAGAAATAATCAATGGAAAAAAATCTTGGCCAAATAGGAAAATGTGTCAACCAAATGGAAAAAAATATTGACCAAGTAATGAAATACACCATTCAAGGTTATGAAAAGTCGGAAAATTTGTCACCCAAAAAGGGAAAGATGTCGGCCAAATACAGATATAGCTCGTCCAAACTTATAACAACCTAGGAAAAAAATAACCAAAGGCGACAAGGCCAAAATACGAAATGTCTCGACCAAACTTATAAAATATCTAGGAAAAAATATTACAACTAAAATTTTGATCAAAAGTTATAAATCCAAACATTATAAAAATAACCAAATGTGAAAAACTATCGTCCAAAGACAGAAATATTTCAACTAAACTTATAAATAAGTCACCAAAACTTGTGAAAATTTTGGTCAAGTACAGAAATAGCTATGGAAAAAGTAAGTCCACAAAACTAAGAAAAAAAATGTAACTTCTGTAGTCAAATGTGTCTTTATCTGAAAAGACGCTATCAATTGTCACCACTTTCCTTGTTTTACATTACCGAAGGCCTTCACCGTATCTGGTACAGAAACCCTTAGACATCACTCATCTCTCCACACTCTTGGTTTCTTTCTAATACAAAGTGGTCACATCACCAAGAACTTCAAACCTCCATTGTACACGTGCTCCATTGAAACACCCATGACAGTTAACAACATGTATGGCCATGTAATCTGTGACTCCATCGGGGATAGTTCATCCGAGTATTCGTCACCAAAGATCCATTTCCCATGGCTGACATCTTCAACTTGCTATACTACATCTTATTCTAATATACACTTTACATGAAATTTCCCAAATTTGGGATCTATTAAAGAATACGTAATGAGATACACAAAGACACCTAGAACATATCAGACAAAACAACTCACACACTGGGCATTTGTCCAACATAATACTCATACCATCGCTAACGACATTAAGGAAACGCATAGTAGTTTATTTCTGGTTATAACTGTTTTAATATGGCAGAGAGATATAATTCTAATTAGACTATATCTGCCTTCTTCACTGCTGTCCTTTGTTCGATGACTTTTCTTCTGTGGTTGTCCCTCAAGACTGGGGTCAAAATTTTTTCCAAGTCTTGTACACGCCTTTCAAAATGCTCACGTTCTCTGATTACATGGTGCCAGTTACCATTGCGTTCTTCGTTGCCAACAGTATGGACTGTCAAGAAGTGAGGCTCTGGTGCAAAATTAACCTGTGGAGGTAAATAAAACACATTGAAACTTACAAGACTGCAATACCTACTACTTCAGTCAAGAAAAAACAGTAAAAAATTCACAATGAGAAGTGGTAAAAGGCATAAAAACCGACTGTCGACATTCTATTGGTCACGTCTTGAGAAAGGGTAAAGGTATAGTCACTACTGGTTTGTAGTATAGAGAGATGAACATAGAAAACATGTATAACACCTAGGTCTTCGGTATTGGTCATGTTTACAAAAATACACATATGAATTATGATCATTACTACCCATACACACCTTATTCGTTGAAGAGGAACACCTTCGGACACCTTCAGTAGGATATTTTTTGTTCCACATCACATTAATTTTCTTGAGAGACTCTGGGGCATGACTACTAGCCAAAAGGTCATATCTTCATCTGAAGACGAATCATCACCCCAAGCAAAGGTTGTCTCTGGTACATCTAAAGCTGGCTGGGTGCCACGAGTAGGTTTCTGGCAGAACAAAATTTCTAATGATAAAGCTGGTGTGAAGAACCCAGAATCATCCTATTTCAAAACACTGTCATCTTCACAACAATCCTCATCTTCTGACCACGATGTCCGTCTATCAATTAAAGCTGTCATTGTACCTGATGAATGGAAGGTGAAAAAGTTTTAAACAAGTGTCAACGTTAGGATTACAATGTGATACTATAGAAGAATCTCTGCTCGCAGACTCATACTACAGATACGACAGTGTGAGTGTTGCTTCCAGGAGTAACAATTATGGACTGGTGTAATGGTTTTCAGACCAGTAACAACTGACAAGAGGAGGTTGTTGTGAAACAGGGGAATTCGACACCGGTGATATGTTAGTAGTATGGGCTTTAAATCCAGTTTACTGTTTTTTCTTTACTGAAGTAGTAGGTATTGCATTCTTGTAAGTTTCAATGTGTTTTTTTTTACCTCCACATGTTAATTTTGCACCAGAGCCTCACTTCTTGACAGTCCATACTGATGGCAACGAAGAACGCAATGGTAACTGGCACCATGTAATCAGAGAACGTGAGCATTTTGAAAGGCGTGTACAAGACTTGGAAAAAAATTTGAACCCAGTCTTGAGGGACAACCACAGAAGAAAAGTCATCGAACAAAGGACAGCAGTGAAGAAGGCAGATATAGTCTAATTAGAATGTATATCTCTCTGCCATATTAAAACAGTTATAACCAGAAATAAACTACTATGCGTTTCCTTAATGTCGATAGCGAGGGTATGAGTATTATGTTGGACAAATGCCCAGTGTGTGAGTTGTTTTGTCTGATATGTTCTTGGTGTCTTTGTGTATCTCATTACGTATTCTTTAATAGATCCCAGATTTGGGAAATTTCATGTAAAGTGTATATTAGAATAAGATGTGGTATAGCAAGTTGAAGATGTCAGCCATGGGAAATGGATCTTTGGTGACGAATACTCGGATGAACTATCCCCGATGGAGTCACAGATTACATGGCCATACATGTTGAAAACTGTCATGGGTGTTTCAATGGAGCACGTGTACAATGGAGGTTTGAAGTTCTTGGTGATGTGACCATTTTGTATTAGAAAGAAACCAAGAGTGTGGAGAGATGAGTGATGTATAAGGGTGTAAGGGTGTACCAGATACGGTGAAGGCCTTTGGTAAAGTAAAACAAGGAAAGTGGTGACAATGATAGCGTCTTTTCAGATAAGACACATTTGACTACAGAAGTTACATTTTTTTCTTAATTTTGTGGACTTACTTTTTCCATAGCTATTTCTGTACTTGACCTTTTCCGTTTTGGTGACTTATTTATAAGTTTAGTTGAAATATTTCTGTCTTTAGACGATATTTTTCACATTTGGTTATTTTTATAATGTTTGGATTTATACCTTTTGATCAATATTGTAGTTGTAATATTTTTTCCTAGATTCTTATAAGCTTGGTCGAGACATTTCGTATTTTGGCCTTGTCGCCTTTGGTTATATTTTTCCTAGGTTGTTATAAGTTTGGACGAGCTATATCTGTATTTGGCCGACATCTTTCCCTTTTTGGGTGACTAATTTTCCGACTTTTCATAACCTTGAATGGTGTATTTCATTACTTGGTCAATATTTTTTTCCCTTTGGTTGACACATTTTCCTATTTGGCCAAGATTTTTTTCCATTGATTATGTCTATAAATTTGGACGAGACATTTCTCTCTTTAGGCCTTTTCATACTTGGTTAACTCCTAGTTTTTTATACATTTTACTGTTCTGTATTTGCCATAACTTCTTCTAAGACTTTGTTCATGTCTGGAAATGTAAGCTCTGAGCCGACAAGACAACGTCATGAAAACAAACCACTAAAGAAAATCAACAAAAAACTTGATTTCAATATTTTTATCACCAAAATATGTGTGTTATTCATCAAAACACTTTAGTGATATAAGAAGAAATCAATGACATACATGATTAGTGAAAAACAGTTTAGTGATATATCATAAGAATAAATAAATGACATACATGATTAGTGAAAAACAGTTTAGATATATATCATAAGAAAACAAAAATCACTGACATACATGATTAGTGAAAAACAGTTTAGAGATATATCGTAAGAAAAAAATAAATGACATACATTTATGATTAGTGAAAAACCAAAAAGTTCTGGCTTAGTGATCTTCATTCTTCTGGGCTCTGATGGTTGACTATCAAAAACACTGTTGTTGTCGAAGTCATCACACATACCCTATTTGTTTCGGATCCAGAATAAAGACACGTATGAGCTATCATACAAGATATCTGAATACTTCTTTTTATCATACCAAAACCACCCGGTAGCGGTGGTTGACACTTTTTTCTAATACTCCCACTTGATTGGGTAGCAAAAGCGACAGGTCCTTGCAGTACGCCTTAAGGGCTGTCAAGCTGTCTCTATCATTTGGTTGGATATCCTCTGCTACTATGAGTGGACGTGTTGCCACGGTGTCTAAAGGTGTCGTTCTTTCTCGTGATGTCTGGCGATGTATGTACCGTTGTAGATTCGAATTGTATAGATTGTCACGTACCTGACAGGGATAATCATTGTGAATGTTCCCATTGTAGCGGGTAAGGTTATCATTGAAGTCACAGTGGTGGCAGTCTGGTACTTGACTTACACTACGAGGCTGGTGTAAATATACATATGGTGCTGTCGTCTCTTGTGTTGTAGTGTTTGTTGTATTCATACGTGGTTGATGGTGTGTTCGCATGTGTCTTTGTAGACTGTTTTTTCTGTTGAGAAGTTGTCCACAGATATGACATAAGTATGATTTCGTACTATGAATGGTCCGAATGTGACGATTAAGGTTATAGTTATAACAATAGGCTTTGTCGCACACTGAACACGTGAAAGTAGATCTGGTGGTCATATTGATAAACTGGTCTTAAGTCACATTTTCACTTTTTTTTTCTTACAACACCAAAAAGTTCAGATGTATACAATATGTTTCACTGTTTTATCAGCTGCCGACGACACGAATAAGGCTCACACCAAGTTTCACCGCTGTAGCTAGCCAAGTCAGCACGTGAAGAATATCTGCTTACTACACTAAGCAACTTACAACAGCAGGTTTCACAAAAATAACTCTGTAGCTAACCAAGTCAGCACGTGAACTGGTACTGAGCTCACAAGAGACGCCGTCTATTTTATACACTGGTTCTGCACACGACCCTACATAGCTGACGTGGGAGTTTTTGAAGACAGGCTATTCTCACGCCACCCGCCTGCTTCCCTACACACCGATGACTCATGCTACCACTTAATGACTTTTGCATATGGCGGTGATGACGTAGGGGGTTCTCGGACATCCGCGTTCTTTACCAGAAGGGGGTATGTGGTTTGTGATATTCTTATAGGGCCACGATTTGTTTATGTATTTGTTTATAGGTGAGTGTATCTGTACTGGTTGTGGTACCAGTAGTAATGGTTTGTGTGGCCCTCTTTGTGTATTTGATTATGGTTGTGTAGTTGTGTATAGCTGTTGTTGTGACAGTAGTAATGGTATGGTTTGTCTGTACTTCTGAATCTGTACGTGTGTTTGGTTGGTTGTCTTTGTGTTTGTCTTTGAGTGTTCTTGTGTATGGGTGAGTGTGTCTGTACTTGTGTATAGTTGTGATGACAGTAGTAATGGTACGAGTGTGTCTGTGCTGTCTCTGCACATGTGTATACCTGTTGATAGTGACAGTAGTAATGGTATGGGTTGTCTGTGTATGGTTGTCTTTGTGTTTGTCTTTGAGTGTTCTTGTGTATTTGTTTATGGGTGTGTACTTGAGTATAGTTGTGATGACAGTATTAATCCTAGGCGATGGGTGTGTATGTGTGTGTAATTGGCTGTCTTTGTTTATCTCTTTGAGTGTTCTTGTGTATGAGGGAGTGTGTCTGTACTTGTGTATAGTTGTGATGACAGTAGTAATGGTATGGGTGTGTCTTTGTGCTTGTCTGTCTTTATGTGTATGTCTGTATGTACAAATGTATCAAGTGTGTACATGTGTGTACTTGGCTGTCTTTGTGTTTGTATGACCCTCTTTGTATGATTTTTACACACCTTACAAAAAAGATACTTGTATCTCTAACAACGCACCAGCAAATATTCTTGTCGCTAATATTGGTAGTATTATTATCACTACTATTGATTCTTCCTCACTTTACCCACCACCATTGCACTATACGTACTTTCCCCTACAATTTAAGTGGTCACTCGACTACTTGATCTCTGCTTTACCACTGCTTGACCACGTCATCGATCACTTTAATCACTACCATAATCTTAGGCACATCGTCCTCTACAATTTAAGTGGTCACTCGACCACTTGACCACTACTTGACCACTACTTGACCACTGCTTGACCACTAATTTACCGCCCTTTAAGCATCACCATATCATTACAATCACTTTACCCTACAATTTCACTAAAATTTCCCTCACTTAACCACCGCTTGACCACTGCTTGACCACTACTTGACCACTACTTGACCATCCTTTAAGCATTACCATGTCGCTACGCCCAATTTTCCCTAACATTTTCCTTACTTGACAACTTGAACACTGCTTGACCACCGCTTGACCACTAATTTACCACTCTTTAATCATCACCATATCAGTACAATCACTTTTCCCTAAAATTTCCTCATTTGACTACTTGACCATTACTTGACCACTGCTTGACCACTAATTTACCACCCTTTAAGCATCACCATATCATTACAATCACTTTTCCCTAAAATTTCCTCACTTGACTACTTGACCATTACTTGACCACTGCTTGATCACTGGTTGACCAGCGTGTAACTGCGAACATAACACCTCTTATCTTATTACATTTATGACCACCCCTATATCGACCACTCCTACTTGACCACTAATACCCACCCCTTACCATCAAATGACACCCATTATAACTTTATAAGATTTCCTTTGTAATGATGGTAGTGAATAAGCTACTATGAACATACCACCCTTTACTTTCACTTAGACACTACTATCACACTGTTCAGATGATAGTAACCATCTACACCTCTTACTTCGTCGAGTATAACCACGACCCATCACACCCTTGGCAGTTTATACATCACTCACCACTCATACTAACACATTCATATACTCCGTTCCTTTCTAACCAAAATATATAACTTACAGCCCTTCACACCCCTCATACACTAATTACTTTTACAGACATCCCACCAACCAACATAGACACGAATACTTTTACCTTAATTACTTTCACAGAAACTTACCCGCCATCATCCGCCTAAAAAATAGACCCGTTCCCACACGCCGCCGAAAATTTTTTTTTTTACCCAGTCGGCAATTTTCCCAAAAAACCTTCATAAAACTATCAGCCGACAACTTGGATGCTGAAATGTGTGGATGAGTTCCCAACATAACTACTATTAATATTTTGTATTTTTCAAACAATTTTGAAAACTTTCAACTATTTGTCAATCAACGAATAACTATTTTTTTTAATAGTTCATATTGTGTGGCGTTGGTGATTATGTCCGCAGGCAGCCTCATATCTGCCCACAACCTCATGTCTGCCCACAGCGTCATATTAATACTTATGTTCCTCCATATGAGGAGAGGCTGGTCGAGTAGTTAGAGTGTCAGGTGCTCCCTAGCGAGACCTGGGTTCGAATCCCCAATAAGGTATAGAGTTTATTCTGTCGGGGTCAAAAAGAAAACACGAACCTGCACAGTTCGCGGTGACTGGACTAGCCAGATGTCCTTAATTCCTCAAGCTCAAAACCCTCCTGTCCTACACCTCAAGGTGCTATAGGCAGTAGATGACAGACAGTTCCTCCATGACATGACGTCAAACTGTCCAGTATCTTCTCTGTTGGTCTTCAATTGCCTCTCTTCCCTTCCAACGTCATCGTTGTAATGCTAATAATATGTTCAAATAATGCAGGCTGTCTTCTGCTGATGCAAGTAACCATTCTCTTTGTGAGTTACCTTCCTTCATTGTTCTTTCTCTCCGCCCACAGTGTTGTCGTCATTCTTGTATAAAGCCACATCTCTGCAGCTGTCCGCCCACAGTGTTGTCGTCATTCTTGCATAAAACCACATCTCTGCAGCTGCCAGGAAATTCCTAATTTGTCTGCTAATTGCCCGTGATTCTCTCAAGTAAATCAGGAAGAATAATCACTACTGCCACTGAAATAGCATCAGAAACAGACATACACGTGTGTCTTATTTAACCTATGCGTGAGTAAAAGAAATGTCTCAATATCAATTGTTGGATAACATTTCTTGGTGCGATTGATGTACACATTACATAGGTGTACGCGTATGTGCGTGATAGATCTGGTTAATGTTTGCATCTTTTTTTACAGATTTCTAGTTGGTCGTGGACGTCATCTCTAATTTGGGGGTAGCGAACCGCTATTCCCAGTCCGACATACCGGACACAATGTCAGATGTAGGGGATTTAGAAGCATGTCGGTTTGCGATATTTTCAACATGACATGAACGTAGGTATTTCACAAAGAAATGGCAAAATACTGAAGGTAAAATCGCCTAAAATCCACAAATGACCACACATAAAAATAATGCTGAGGTTGATTGCGATGCTTTTCAAGCGATGAAACTAGCGTGACTTAGTCGGTCGTGATGAACAAAGTTTATAGGCACTTGGAACTTTGTTTTAATGCATAATTACACGAACAAGGAAGTTGTATAGACAAGCAGAAGAAGAAGACGAAGAATTGTGTATATACTGCAGGCGAGCGTCTAACCACTATGACGAGATGACGCCTTGATCGCTATGAAAAAAACACGCTAACTAACTAACTAATTGGTGATGTATGTACAAATTCAATTATAATAATAGTATAGCGTCATAATAGCAACTAATGACGTTATATGACTGTCTGCGGTAAAAAATACCTAGCAGTAGTAGGGGCGGCAAGTATTGCCTCGTCATAGATTGAACTGACGTAGTATTTTGCTCCCCCCTGTCTTCAACACTTATCTAGCCCAATACTGTCGACGTGACTGGAAATATAGTTTTAACTGAACCACAGAGTCCTAGGGTCAAATACGATATGCATTGAATATTACCGGACCGGAGGTCGAAAACTCTAAACTTCCGCCCGTCTCACACTTTGACAAGGCGCAGTTGAATGCTGACAAATCCACGATATTCTGTTTCCCTATAATTACATCTCATTCTGACTTGATGATCGGTTAGGAACACAAATTCTGCGTAAGACTGTGGGAGCCTCGATGGTGCTTTTGAGTTAACCAGATACTGGGGGAAGGGTTACTGAAAAGCTGATTCGCATCCAGAGCAGAATCCGGAGTAGCATCGAATACCTGTTTGTAATGACTACCAAACCTAAATGGACTAAGCTCAGGCCTAGCTCTAGTAAGGGTCAAGACGTCCCAGGTGAATCTATAACAAACCATTGTCTGCGAGTGACTGTCTGTAATTGTGTGAAAGTGATGACCTCTGAACAGAGACAGGCTGTATAAGTCTGTAAACTTGTACCAATGTACAGGTGTTGTTTTGATTCTATTTCAGTAGTCGAACTAAGAATCTTCACATGCATCTTTTGTAATAAAAGATATCATTGTTTTGTAAACTCACTTACGTACTCCACGCTTGATTCTTTAAACGCAAGATGTGCGAGTAAGTGCGTGCAAGTGTATTACTTAACAGGGGTATGCAATATATGACAAAAGTACCCGGACAGGACGCAGAGGTGTTTTCAAGGCACCAGGGCCGGGTTATATACTGGCCAAGACCTTTGACGCGTCCTCGTCGAGCGTCCTGGGCAACAGGTCCCTTCGGGGTCCTGGCTAAAGTCAGTAGGATCGCCGATTCCTCCGAAGCCGGAGAGTGTCTGCCTGTACGATGAGGAACCATCAGTCTGCACACCAAAAAGCCAGACATGGGACAACGGATACTCACGCAAACCTCAGGTCCTGTATGACATCACACTGATGTTGGACAACAGTATGCATACAGGACTTCGCATTGGAGCTCAAGCCAACGAACACAAGCAAACAAGCAAGTACCCGGACAGATAAACTAGACATTCGTGTTAAGTCTTCCTACATACACGAGTTTTCCTTACCTTCTGCCTTTTGTCTCCCAAGTGGATTTCATTCTCTTTTATCGGGACCACCCCTTTTGAAATCCTAATTAAAATGAGCCAAAATTTAGGAGACTGTCGCTAACTCTTGGGTAGGCATTTTTTATATTACAGTCGAAAGATCCTAACGGCCGGCGTAAGCCACAATGCTACCGCGTCTCTACCATCTGACAGTAACAGTCCGTTATTGTCTGCTACTGTTCGTTCGTTCGCTTTGAATTTAAGCGTCTTCCATACACGTGCTACTGCTTATAGAAGATGTCACTGCAATTGAATGCAATGGACTGATTTTTGCGTGTGGATTAGCTGTCCTTATCGCAAGTGTCCTTCGCCATCATGCGAACCCATTGCAACTTTTGATATTAATTTACGTTCTTTCACGTCAAGGATGAGAAGTCAATGTTTTAATCCAACTAATCGGTGTAGGGGTTGAACCCGCTACCCTGCCATCATCATATCTGAAGCGCTCTTACCCATGTAGCCATGCTGACCCCCTGTCCACTACTTATTTTCATAGGTCAAGTCGGCTTGCGTAATCTCACTTGAAGCTAATTTTAATCATTAATACGTTATCTTCTTGTCTTTTCCCAATTAATTATATTGATGTATCTCCGTATTAGACAAATGTGCCGTCTTATCTGGCTTATCCATTTAGTGCTCAAATCATTCGGACAATGTCTTTGATTCATCAGTCGTGTTTTTATGATAATCTCTCTTAATTTATTGAGAATACATTCCTTAGCTGTTCCATCTTGCGTCTGCTGCTGTTGCTGCTGCTGCTGCTGCTACTGTGCTGTTGCTGCTGCTGCTTCTGCTTCTTCTTCTTCTTCTTCTTCTTCTTCTTCTTTTTCTTCTTCTTCTTCTTCTTCTTCTTCTTCTTCTTCTTCTTCTTCTTCTTCTTCTTCTTCTCCTCCAAATCTTCCCCCACTCTCCTCCTCCTCCTTATACCTCTTCTTCTTTCCTCTTTCGAAGGTAGTAAGTCTCATTCAGTTCCGAACCTTACAGGTCAGTGTGTCAGACTTCAGCAAGCATTTGTGTAAGGTTTGCTTCCTCTCGATAGATTTCACCTAAAGTAATGAACTCTTTCTATCTGTGGTTTACATTTTCAAACAATGTTGCCAGAGAGTGATTTACAACTGCCAGGCCCACTAAGTATACAGATAAATAACACAACTCTGAAACAAGTTAAAGAATTCAAATACCTTGGAAGTATGATCACAGAAGATGGCAGATTGGCAGAGAAATTGAAATCAGATGTCAAAAAGCTAGTGTACTTACATATCAACTATCAACCTTACTGAAACATCCAAACATACCCATGTCCGCAAAATGACAGATAATAAACAGCATATTCACACCAACCCTATGCTACCAATGTCAAACCTGGACTTTTTCCAAATTACACCTTTGCAAAATCAACACCTGCGAAATGAGAAGCCTGAGGAGAGCTGCCAACTTAACAATCCGAGACCGAGTAAGAAATGCTACTGTCAGACAGACTGTGGGATCAACACCTTGTGCCACATTTATTGAAAGACAGAAGATCAAGTGGTTTGGCTATGTCGTTAGAATGCAACATCAGTAACTACCATCACTGGCCTTACATCAAAGATCATCTGCGACGAGACCACGAGGACGTCCAAGAAGAAAATGGATTGACGACATCAGAGCCATTGTACAACCACACGGAATGACACTATCCAGTGCCGCCCAGCGGGCGCTGGGACGCAAATTATTCCTCCCCACGTCGCTTGACGGCAGAAGAGGAAGATGATGATGATGATGATGTTCGGATTAGTGTCGTGTACAATTTAAAACCAAACCTGCTGCTTTGACCCTTATCAGAGAATAATAGGTATCCATCCTTACTACTAGAGAGATCAGGGGGACGCGTGTGATATCATAAGATAACAATAGCTGTTTGGAAAACATCCTGTCCTTCAGGAATGGAACCCGTTACCTTCTAAGCCTGAGGAGGACACGCTAACCTCTCGACCATGGCTCTTATCTCCGATCTAATATTACAAGCAATTATATCCGCTAGAATAGGAACAAAAATATTAAAAGAAGGGATTACTTCGTTTTCCTTGTGAATTTGTACAGGTTAGCGTCTTCAGTGGTTTATCATCATCATCCAGCCTTGCCGGCTGGCGTAGACGATCATGTCTCTCCATAAATTACGATCTCAGATGTCATGGATCAATTCTGTGTTGACTCCGTTCCGTGCCATGACACAAGCCTGTCAAGAATTTTCTCACGCTGTCTTCATATATCTCTCTTTCCGCAAATATTTCCAGTTGTCTCAACATATTGCAGTCTTTGTCTTCTCACAATGAGGCCAAACATTTCTAAAAAAAACGATGATTGCTTCTTTCTAATGTTTGTGATAAATTGTCTTTGCGACTCAGCTTCCCTTAAAACGTTATGATTGCTCATTTTGGCTGTCGAATTAATTTTCAGCATTCTTCTAGAAAACCACATTTCCAAAGCTTCTGGGAAGTTTTCGCCTTTTTACTAACTGTCCAGGATTCGCAGCAGTGTGTTAAAATTGGTTCTATGTAACATGCAAAACCTCTTTTTCTAATTTTCAGGAACAGTGACCTATAGCACAAAACGTTCCTCATTTGATGGAATGCAGTTGTTTCTTGTTCTATTCTGCTATGTATCTCACTGATACATCTTCCACCTGATGTTATCCATGTGATATCCATACTAGATATCTGAATTTCTGCACTTGCCCTAAAATAACGTCATGTATATACTTTCATTGCACATTTAGGCACAATCTGTTTCTTTGATATCAACATGACTTATGTTTTTTTTCCTTCTATTTTTCAAACTTAGGCTCATACTTCACTATCTACAACCATTGTATCGATCATTTCATGTAGATCCTTCCGACTTGTTGCTATCAAGACGGTATCATCAGCATAAGGTAAGTTATTTATATTATGTCCATCAACCAGGATCCCTGGAATATTTTCTGTAAATTTCATTATATATTCACTGCACAATGAGAACAAACCAGGACACAATACACAACCTTGTCTGACATCCTTCTTTATTCACCGAAATGTTCCTACAATAAGGGAGACTCCGTGGCGAAGTGGTCAAGCCGTCTGCCTCGCGCTTCGAAGGTTGTGGGTTCGATTCCTGGCTACTTCTTTCCGTTCACGAGTGCAATTTTGGAGACCCCTGGAGGTCGCGGCTGGAGCTACGGAGTTCGTGCTTTGTACGAAGATTTCCCCAGGCGGTCCTCCTCAAAGAGACCGAGCTATATGGGTTAATACCCGATGCAATGAAGTCGATCCTCTCGAATGTTCGGACTGTTCAGATTTTTCCTAAAAGGTTTACATCGGCTAGAAAAAGGGAAAAATATACAACTGCTAAAAGAAAGGATTACTTCGTTTTCTCTGTGGACTTATACAGTGTAGCGTCTGTATGTCTTCATCGTCTGTCCACAAGACGGCTAATAATTTATTGATTACATTAGCCATACCTCTAACACGGACATCCTTTATCGCCGAATGACTATCATACTCACTATTTGAACTATTGTCAAGAGTATGGTCTAACTCAGGTAGGATGCCTGGGCTCGTCGCCTTCAAATATGAGGAAACTTGTTGCCACCCATTCCTCTGCGCATGATGCATGATAAGGAAGACGTTGTTGCGGCTTTGTGGGAGCACGTGTACACCTCGGAGGAGCAAATGGATCACCATGGTCTGGCAAGAATGAGACAGCGAGGGGTGACAAGGGGATCTGGCCGACGATCAGCGCTCAGAGGAAAGGCGATACGGACATATAATTAGATTGGTACTGGTACTATTAGTGTTGGAACTCTTCGCTGGCTGCTGAGGATGGGGACGGAGTGCTTATGGGAATGCTCCGAATGCTGTGATGTCGGTTCCTAAATCAATCAATCAATCAATCAATCAAACCTCCGCGCATTTACACCTACAAAATATGATATCGCTATAACAACACAGACCTATACCAGATCATTGCTTAGGGATAAAAAGTCGCTTAAAAGTTTTATTTCATGTGGCTCAGTCTCTTTCCACAGGGCGGAAAGCGTCGCACAAAGAATGAACTCCGTAGCTCCAGCGATAGGGATAAAGTAGAAAGTAGTCAAGTGTTTGCTTTTCTACAGTTATCATTTGCCTGGGTGAGCCAGGCATATCGACAAACCCATCTGTCATTGTCGACAGATTAGTTGTTTAATATGTTGTTCCGTTGTAACTATAAAATTGACACTCCTGTTGGCGTGTCCATGTCACTTACATTAATTTCTGCATGATAAGTGGCTTCTGTCGTCGCACTGTATTTGTGGACTTCCGGTACACGGGGAGTAACTCGCAAGAAAACTCAGTTATATCACTGTGCATGATTGTCTATTATTTTCCCCGTATAGAGTTTCCACATTATACATTAAGCTTTGTTTGCTTGCATACAGTTGGCTTTTGTAAATGAATATCAATTTCCTCGGCCAAGTTTAATATGCGTCCAGTGTGTGTTGATAGTCAGTTTTAAATGTTTTTAAAAACGTCGTAATAACTACATGGCGGTAGCGAATGTGACTGAACAAATCATGCACATTCTGTAATATGTAAATACCTATGCTGCTTATTTAATTTTGACGACTTTCTCATATTGCTTTAGTTTATGTTTTGTAAATTATATAGTATGTACCTTCAGGGAAATATCATCATCATCATCATCATCATCATCATCATCATCATCAAGTGCCAAACTAGCTGACCTAGGCGTGCATGGCTCTCCACAGATCGCGTCCTCCATGTTAGTTAGTTAGTTGGTTGGTTGGTTGGTTGGTTGGTTGGTTGGTTGGTTGGTTAGTTGGTTGGTTGGTTGGTGGACAGATCATTCTCATTGCACATCGAACCATTCAGTAGATAAGTACTCGGATCCCATCCTCAGTAAATCCCGTAGCGTGTAGCGGAAAACGACACCAGTTCTGTGCTGGTTTATCAATCTTCTTTGGCTTCCTGCGTAGTGTTCTTGTTTGGCCACCCCTCTTTTAATTTGCTGTTCTCACAGTCTGACCATGGTTGTAGATTCGCAGTCATCACTTGGTTCTTGCAAAAGTCTTACTTCTCGTAGTGCATTCAGAATGTCAGCCTGGTCCATGGCGCGTCCGCCCTCAACATTAGCCATACCTGCGAGCTTGTCAGCCCGCTCATTTCCTTGTACTCCCGCATGTCATGGCACAAAGATGAAACTAATCTTGAGTTTAGTTTAGTTTAGTTTAGTTTAGTTTAGTTTAGTCGACGGATCAACATCATGGCACACGGGTGCAAGCCATAAGTGCTCCGTTCTCCACCTAACTCAAACCTGGGTCTGGAGAAACTCAACTTATTGCACGAACTCCGTAGCACCGGCGAGGATCCTGAAATACTTTGGGTAGATTTTTAACTCGAAATTTTGCCTGGGCAGCGCCGTTAGGCTACTCTTTTTCGATTTCCAACTGCTAAGCGATTTTTTTATGTGCGCAACAATACACACGGGCGTCCGATCTCACTACCCAGAGACCGGGGACATCTTATTACTATAAGTCTACGAGAAAACATCCCGGTCATCACCGGGGAATGAACCCGGCACCTCCAGCACTCAAGGCGGACACCATACCACGAGACAACGCATCCCCTTACTAATCTACTGTCTAAGACATCTTTGGCAGCCGAGACCGCTTCAAAGACAGTAACCACTCTCTTCGGATCCACCCCGTCTCTATCCTCTTGAGCATGCTCATTAAGTCGCTAAGGACACATGCCCTAATGAATGTCTGTCTCTGTCGTGGATTTTCTTTATTGTGTCGTCCCTGGAGTGAGGGGAATCAACACCCACATTATTTTTAACCCCATATCATTATTCTGGAGAATCCACCAGATTCCGTCCACCACACTCCCTCAGTCAATGGATACCTCTCTCTCTCTCTCTCTCTCTCTCTCTCTCTCTCTCTCTCTCTCTCTCTCTCTCACCACTTGTTCATGCCCCCTCTCACACTTCCCCAAAACAACATACTTAACACCTCTAGCTTCAAAAAATTAATAACAGATTAATTTAATAAAGAAAAGTGTATGTATGTGAGAAGTGTATATGTAGAATGTATGTCGTATACTCTAGTGTGTCTGCAGAATCAGACCGAACATCTCAGGAGCACAGTCCGATCATCATGGTAAGGACTACACAACATCATTATAGTCAGCACAAAATGACCTCACCAAACGATGTGTCCCTCCTGCCAGATGTAGACTATCTCCTGTAGCTTGTGATAATCACGATACCAGGACATCAATCACAGATATAGTCCGATACTGATCCTATCTTGATCATAAACACTGTCCCTAAATGTTCTTAGAGTTTGAGACTTCACAATTCCTGCATAGTGAAAACGCAGAACACTGTCCCTTGAAATTAACATTATTTCTTTCTAAGAAATGTTCTAAAGTTCTCACCCTCTCTCGAGTATTGTTCATATTCTCGCAGGAATCTACTAATCTCCTTGACACTTCCTATTGTTATTTTCCTATATTATACGGGGAAACACCACTCACTATTGTTCAGGTCTCGTGTGGCGTGTAACACAAACACCATTGGTCTAAGAACTCAATCTGTTGGATGCTTATATGTATCGGCTCACCAGAGCCATGTCCTTCCGATCTTATCTATCATAGGCCCAGTGCAAAGAAAGGCCACAGCTTAAACTTTCATGCACTTATTTATCCAGGATTTGAATTTGCAATGTTTCAGTGGTTTTCATCATACCCTGAGGGAACCTGTGAAAGAGAGAACACACCAGGTGAGAGCAACCCGTCACTGATCCCTATTAGATGAGTGTAGGCCGATGGCTTCACTCAGATATATGACAGTGTACCAAACTCTGTCATGGGCAGAGGAGCTCATCACCTCGGTCCGATTTGAGTTTTTCTCCATTAGTAACAAACAATTGCCACTGTGAATACAGACTGGTTCTCTGTTAGTGTATCATCTTATCGTTAACGACAGTGGTTTCGTGACATAGGCCCTCTCTTAAGAGAGTAGTCCATCTCACTCTTTTCCACTGTAAGTTCGATCCATATGATTTATTCCTCTTCTTCAGGAGCTTGGTGTCTGGACAGAAAATCTGCTCCATCATATTCCTTCCCAGGTATATACTCCACTGTGAACTGGTAGGGTGGAAGTAGTAACGATCACCGCATCAAACGGGCGTTGAACTTCTGAGAAGTAGCCAGGAACATCAAGGGCTGATGATCCGACTGGACCCGAAACTGAACTCCTTACAAATAGGGCTGGAATTTCTGTACGGCCCATACAAGAGACAAACACTCTCTCTCGACGGTCGAATAATTCCTCTCAGCCTGGAGAAGTTTCTTGCTTGCGTATGCCACAGGTTTCAAAACCGAAGCATCGTCTTTCCCTTCCTGTAACAGGGCTGCCCCAATTCCAATCCCACTCGCATCCGTTCTCAACACAAATGGTTTGGATAGGTCAGGGAGCTGTAACACAGGTTTGCTTACCAAAGCCTCCTTCAACTGAAAGTAGGCACTCTCGCACTCCGGTGTCCAAACGATTTGATCCGGGGATCCCTTTTTAAAGGTTTCTGTTAATAGGGCTCCCAGTTCAGTGAAATGTGGGATAAATGTGTGGTAAACCCTACACAACGATAGATAGGATTGTACATCCTTCTTCGTTTCTGGCCTTGGAGCACTTCTGATTTTTTCTGGGTTCTTTTCCTCTGGGACAATTTGTCCTGGAGTGATGGTGTGACCCAGAAATTCCGGAGTTTGGTAACCAATCATGCACTTGGTTGGACGAGCTGTAAGCCCTGCTTCCTTGAGCCTATTGAAAACTCTCTCCAAGGAATGCAAATGGTCATCCAAGCTGTCACTGAAAATTAGTATATCGTCCATGAATGAGATAACGAACGGATCCTGTAAGGGATCTAGTAAGGTCCTCATCATGCGAGTAAACACACTAGGTGCATTGCTTAAAATTTGGTGGAACTGCGGTAAAGCTGTGAAAGTTTAAACAATATATAATGACACAAAGTAGTGCAGCTTTACATAACAGAGTTACGACACATACAGAACGTTGCGGCGGTTAGCCTTCATCAGCAAACAAACACATTCACAAACACAACATACAGTCAAGGAGAACTCCTGTGACTACATTAGAAGGTGATGACAGGACGAGAGGAACAAATGCATGGAAAAATGGAAGCAATGAAGAGAAAATGAGAATTGACAAAATGTTAATTGAAAAGAATGTTAGTCGAAGAAAATGTTTAATAGAAAAACTGTTTATAGAGAAAAAAAACTGTATACTCACCTCACGTACGGACCTGTGAATGTCTACGGAAGTCTCGGGTGTATTTGTATAACGGTGCTGGATGTTACGGTACAGTGAGCACATAGAAAGAAGGGGGCGGGGTAGGAGGCGTGTAAAATTGACCACGACCCCATTGTGTTGTTGGTCTGGGTGGACTGGTGTGCAGGAACACGCGTACTTACATAGACACACTTCAACAGACAAAATGCTAGTGTATGTGGACATGCAAGAAGAGAGAGAGAGAGAGAGAGAGAGAGAGAGAGAGAGAGAGAGAGAGAGAGAGAGAGAGGAGAGCGAGAGAGAGAGAGACTGAGAGAGACAGAGAGACAGAGAGAGGAAAAGTGCCTGCGACCTACCACATGGGGTATATTGTAACCTACGAAATAGTCAGTATGGTTGCTAGTCATACAACGCGCTTCAGGAGCCCCTCGCCCAGTCCTAGAGTTGTTGGGGTTGTGTAAGATCCACCCACTGGCAATGCACGTGAAGAAGGTATGCACAGAGAAGCCAGATGTAAGAGGAGAGAGAGGGAGAGAGAGAGAGTGAGAGAGAGAGCGCGAAAGGGGGGAGAGAGAGGGAGAGAGAGGGAGAAGAGAGAGGGCTCACTCTCTCTCTCCCTCTCTCTCTCCTCTTACATCTGGCTTCTCTGTGGATCTTACACAACCCCAACAACTCTAGGACTGGGCGAGGGGCTCCTGAAGCGCGTTGTATGACTAGCAACCATACTGACTATTTCGTAGGTTACAATATACCCCATGTGGTAGGTCGCAGGCACTTTTCCTCTCTCTGTCTCTCTCTGTCTCTCTCTGTCTGTCTCTCTCTCTCGCTCTCCTCTCTCTCTCTCTCTCTCTCTCTCTCTCTCTCTCTCTCTCTCTCTCTCTCTCCCTCTCTCTCTTCTTGCATGTCCACATACACTAGCATTTTGTCTGTTGAAGTGTGTCTATGTAAGTACGCGTGTTCCTGCACACCAGTCCACCCAGACCAACAACACAATGGGGTCGTGGTCAATTTTACACGCCTCCTACCCCGCCCCCTTCTTTCTATGTGCTCACTGTACCGTAACATCCAGCACCGTTATACAAATACACCCGAGACTTCCGTAGACATTCACAGGTCCGTACGTGAGGTGAGTATACAGTTTTTTTTCTCTATAAACAGTTTTTCTATTAAACATTTTCTTCGACTAACATTCTTTTCAATTAACATTTTGTCAATTCTCATTTTCTCTTCATTGCTTCCATTTTTCCATGCATTTATTCCTCTCGTCCTGTCATCACCTTCTAATGTAGTCACAGGAGTTCTCCTTGACTGTATGTTGTGTTTGTGAATGTGTTTGTTTGCTGATGAAGGCTAACCGCCGCAACGTTCTGTATGTGTCGTAACTCTGTTATGTAAAGCTGCACTACTTTGTGTCATTATATATTGTTTAGGTGCATTGCTGAGTCCAAAGGGCATGAACTTGAATTCGTAATGTCCACTGGGTGTACTGAAAGCCAGCAGGGGTCGAACCTCTGATTTGATTGTACGACCAAACAGCAAAGTAACGGTTGGTAGTCCGATTGAGCCATGAGGTACTTCCCGATAGCCAAAAAGTGCTGCTGGGATATATTCATCCCACCTATCAGGTTTTTCCTGTGCCAGTTTCCGGAGCATTGTCATCAACTTGCCGTTGAAACGCTCGACTTGTCCATTGGCCTGAATGTGGTAAGGGCTGGTATGTATATGATTAGAGTGTAACACTTTAAATACCTCCTCCATTAGTTTCCCACAAAACTGGGACCCATTGTCCGTCAGTATTTGATCAGGGAAGCCTAATCTTGTAAAGGCCTCCATCAGTGCATCAGCCACTCGTTTCGAGTCAATGGTTGGCAATGGTGTGGCTTCACCACACATCGAACAGCAATCCACCATTGTGAGTAGGTACATGTTCCTCTTCTTAGTCCTAGGAAGAGGACCCACAATATCGATGGCTACCCTCTCGAAAGGAGAGTTCATGATGGGCATTTCACCCAAGACCACCGGCGCTGTCCAGTGTTTCGGTGCCACCCTCTAGCAATCAGGGCATGACTTCACATACCGACGCACATCACCTGTCATTCCCGGCCAATAGTAATGGCAGGAAATTCGCTGCATCGTGGCGGCAATACCCATATGCCCACTAAATGAGATGGTATGCCCTATATGAAGAATTCGGGAACGGTGGGCCTTCGGGACCACCAACTGACAGTGTAGGTTGTCTCCCCTTCTGGCTCTCCTGTAGAGTATCCTATTCTTCATGTAGTACTGCCCCAGTTTTGGTGGATCAGCACTTCTTTGCAGCTTCTTGTAGCAAGGACGTAAGGTTGCATCCTCACTCTGGGCAGTTCGCAACTCCCCCGGCAGTGGGTTAGTCACAATTGCTTCTGCCTGATCCAGTCTCGTCTGAGAGCGAGTCTGTATTGCTCCCATATGGATTGGCTCCCTGGGCATTCCCAGAAAGACATACCGGAAACCGAGGATGACGGGGGAAATGGGATCGGTCAATACAGCGGCTTTGATTGTGCCGGTGACATATCTTGACCGAATCTCCACCTTGGCAATGGGCAATTTCATGGCTACAGCACTCTTCTGTGCAGGCTGTAACTCCATGGTCTCACCTGTGAATTGTTCTGGGTGTACCAGACCCGCGGAAATCACGGCCTCCCCGTCCAGTCCAGTGTCGTATAAACACTCCACTTGACGGCCGGTTTATCCTGGTCTGGAGTCTCTCCCTCGGCCTCAAAATGTTCGGTGGTCTCCACCTTAGGTTTCTCTGGGCACCCGACGAAATGAGAGTTTCCTGACTTAACCCTGCAGTCCATAGCAGTGTGCGTGTTCGACCTGCAGTGTTTGCACCATTTCCCTGTCCTAGATTTTCCAGTGCCGGACTTTAGTAAGCTCTCCCGGTGGCGAGCTTCCTTGTTGACCTTGGCATTTTCAGTGACAACCTCCCTTGAAGTCACTTGACATGCTGCGAAGTGAGGGATCTTAGCCTTCGATTTGCAGTCCCTCGTATTATGAGAGAGTAACTTACAAATTGAACACCACTTCTCCGACCACGGTCGTTTTGGTGTAGAGCTCAAGGTGCTCTTGCTTCCCTCCTACTTCTTCTCAAAACTCTCTTCTGAAGTTTTTACATAAGGTTCCCCCTTCTTGGTTCCTGTGTTTTTGGTTTTCTTCCGGTCATGGTTCTCTTGACTTTTGGTGTTGGTGGATAGGTTTTCCCCTGCCTCCCCATGTACCTCGACGAACCGTTCTGCCAATTTCGTCACGAGGTCAATACGTTCCGTCCCTTGTTCTCCCAGGAATGCCCTGAGAGGTTTCGACATTTTCTTCTTCAACTGGTCGACCACCATGAGCTCTTCCAGACTCTCATAATCATGTGCGAACCCAGCCAAATCCATCCACTTATGGAGATAGGATTTCAGACGCAGACTGTATGAAGCATATAAATCTCCCGGTTCTCGTTTCTTTGCTCGAAATTTTTTCCGGTAAGTATGTGACGTAATGTAACAGTACAGCGACAGTTATATGGCAGATACACATGAAGTCCTGGTTGTAATTTCTATATGGTTTATTTGACGGAAGACATCATAAAATAATAAAACAGCATACAAAAGATGTTGTCAATTCAAGGTTCGGCCAGTCACTAACTTCTCTACCCCCCACGTCATGGCTTGAGCGTCCTTAGTTACGTTTTTATAGGATGCTCAACCGTGCCTAGTCTTTGCACATCATTCTCTCCTAAGCTACTAACAGAGATGGTGCTCTGTTACAGTACCTTCGAAACGTTTCAGCAGAGCCGTTTTCAATTCGTCGTAATTCTTCTCGTGTCTGGGCGGCAGGCGAGTATAAACCCCGTATCCGTTCCCGCATAATCCCCAGGACAACTTAAGACACAATTTGTCACGATCCAGACCCATAGCAACCGACATGGCCTCGAAGCGTTGTAGGTACTGGTCAATCTTCTCTTTGTCTTCTTCGTAGACGGCTAGAGGGAACTTCATAGCATGGCAACTATGCCCACCTACTGGCGTTGAGCCAGGGAGAGAGGCACCTCCCACTGCTCCCTCAGTTTCCCCACTAGATTGTCTCTTAAGCTAGAGTTCCCGCAGTCGGTACTCGTGCTCCCTTTTCTGAGCTTCTTGATGAGCTTCCAATTTCTTAGCTGCTTGCTCAGCTTCAAGTCTCGTAGCTGCTTGCTCAGCTTCGAGTTTATTAGCTGCTTGCTCAGCTTCAAGTTCCATCCATCTAGTGGCTTGCTCAGCTTCAAGTTTCTTAGTTGCTTGCTCAGCTTCAAGTTTCCTAGTTTCTAACTCCATCTTTCATAACTCCATCTCGGCCATCCGATCTTCCCTTTCTGCTTGACGAAAATCTCTCTTCACCTCCTGTATGTAATCTGTAGTGCAGAACCCGACAAGCCTATTTCTTCCCCCTTTGTCCTTAGTTCTGCCATAGTTAGTTTAGGAGTGGCCATGTTTCAGAGAGGTAAGTCAGCAGGTTGAGTGCCAATTATTTCCAAAACAAATATATAGATAATCACTAATTAAAATGTATCTATATATACACACACAGCACAACACAACACAATCACTCCGTGACAAGAGTAGAATTAGGACCACAGACCTATGTAGACGTGTGAAGTGTGAACAGGTAAGATATGTGTCTTAACTCCTATCAGCATTCACCCTAGCTGGATCCTCACTAATATGATATCACCATCCTGTATCTAAAGATCCCGTGTCGACAAATCCCGTGTCAACAGACCCCGTCGTCTAGAAATCCCGTTGTCAAAAGGTCCCCTTGCCGAGAGATCCCGCTGTCACAGATCCCGTTTACGAGAGATCCCCCTGTCAAAGATCCCGTTTACGAGAGATCCCCCTGTCAAAGATCCCTTTTACGAGAGATCCCCCTGTCAAAGATCCCGTTTATAATCCCCCAGTAATGTCGTGGATTTTCTTTATTGTGTCGTCCCTGGAGTGAGGGGAACCAACACCCACATTATTTTTAACCCCATATCATTATTCTGGAGAATCCACCAGATTCCGTCCACCACACTCCCTCAGTCAATGGATACCTCTCTCTCTCTCTCTCTCTCTCTCTCTCTCTCTCTCTCTCTCTCTCTCTCTCTCTCTCTCTCACCACTTGTTCATGCCCCCTCTCACACTTCCCCAAAACAACATACTTAACACCTCTAGCTTCAAAAAATTAATAACAGATTAATTTAATATAGAAAAGTGTATGTATGTGAGAAGTGTATATGTAGAATGTATGTCGTATACTCTAGTGTGTCTGCAGAATCAGACCGAACATCTCAGGAGCACAGTCCGATCATCATGGTAAGGACTACACAACATCATTATAGTCAGCACAAAATGACCTCACCAAACGATGTGTCCCTCCTGCCAGATGTAGACTATCTCCTGTAGCTTGTGATAATCACGATACCAGGACATCAATCACAGATATAGTCCGATACTGATCCTATCTTGATCATAAACACTGTCCCTAAATGTTCTTAGAGTTTGAGACTTCACAATTCCTGCATAGTGAAAACGCAGAACACTGTCCCTTGAAATTAACATTATTTCTTTCTAAGAAATGTCCTAAAGTTCTCACCCTCTCTCAAGTATTGTTCATAGTCTCACAGGAATCTACTAATTTCCTTAAAACTTCCTATTGTTATTTTCCCATATGATGTGGGGGGGGGGGGGGGGAAACATTCACTATTGTTCAGGTCTCGTGTGGCGTGTAACACGAACACCATTGGTTTAAGAACTCATCCTGTTGAATGCTTATATGTATCGGCTCACCAGAGCCATGTCCTTCCGATCTTAACTATTATAGGCCCAGTGCAAAGGCCACAGCTTAAACTTTCATGCACTTATTTATTCAGGATTTGAATTTGCAATATTTCAGTGGTTTTCATCATACCCTGAGGGAACCTGTGAAAGAGAGAACACAAAAGGTGAGAGCAACCCGTCACTGATCCCTATTAGATGAGTGTAGGCCGATGGCCTCACTCAGATATATGACAGTGTACTAAACTCTGTCATGGGCAGAGGAGCTCATCACCTCGGTCCGATTTGAGTTTTTCTCCACTAGTAACAAACAATTGCCACTGTGAATACAGACTGGTTCTCTGTTAGTGTATCATCTTATCGTTAACGACAGTGGTCTCGTGACAGTCTCGAGCCATGTTATTGCTTTACCTACTGCCATTTCTTCCATAGTCAGGCTACTTGTGGTCTCAAAGTAAAGCACTAGAGCCCTCCTTCACAATTCTCCCTCTTGTCCGCGCCATAAAGGCAAATGAGCTTCTCACATGTCGGACGACCGACCCATCTGTGTAAATGACAGCATCACCGTCTAACAAATTCTCGAAAATAACGCTTGTACTTCCGCCACCACAGCAGCCGGATTTTCTTGTCTGCATTTTCTGTCTAGTTGGATGCCAACTGAAAAGGACGTGCAGAAATCTGTTGGCACTTGTACCCACTCCTCGCCAGGTTCTAAGTCCTCCAGTGAACACACCTGTTAAAGAATGTCTTCCACTTGACCCATCCAAGACCTTCCTTTTTTTAACCTGCTGCCCTTCACCTTCATAATTTCACTATGCAGTGGATGTTGTGTGTTTGCGTTGATTCTGAGGTAGGCACCTGCTCTGCAAAACTGTAGTCTGTCGTCAATGGTTGGAAATTCAAGAAGGTAGCGCATCGTCCTGCATGCTGTATCTCTTGTACATCCAAGTATAATGCGCATAGCTTCGTTTTGTATCCTTTCCATCCTTTCTATCTGCTTACGGCTGAGAGTCAGGATCGTCATCGCATATTCAAAAATAGACATGACCAGCACCTCGTATAGGAGGCATAGATGGCGCTACTCACAGTTTGCTGCCGCCATCACTCGCACAGCAGCCAAACCCCACTTGTTATCACCTAGTCTATGTGCTCATTATAAGCAAGGCTTCGATCAAAACGTATCCCCAGGTAATTCATTGCCTGCGTTTTTTCCCCAGTCTCTGAACACAGCTGTACCGTTGGTGTTGGGGTGTTGACAATATGATTACTCAAAGAGAACCATGTCACTGTTGCCTTTGTTGGGTTGACCATTGCCCCAGCTTCAACACACCAAGTACTTATGCGTTTGAGTTTGGTTTGTAGTTCCACAGCAACCTTATCTCTGTCTTTACCCTGACTATACACTAAAACATCGTCGGCATATGACAATGTCCTCCCCGGTCCAGTGATCTGCTCGCTGGTGATTCTCACAATGTAGGCGTTGAACAGCACCGGAGATAAGTGTGATTCCTGTGGTAGGCCAGGATATATTGTTGTTGGTTTCGAGGTCCAACTACCACATCTAAAAACAACTTTCCGATGGAAGAGGGCTGCGGCGATCGAACTAAGGAGGAACGGACTTACCTAGAGTTCAAGAAGCTGAAGCATTAAAATATCCAATGGTACTCTGTTGTACGCGTCCTCAAGATCAATCGCTGCAGCAAGCGTTTTAATGCCTGAATGGAAACCTTCATAAACATTATGGGGAAAAAACTGCTTCATTGGTCCAGGTTTCTCTTTTTGGACGGTACCCTCCCAGGGTGGGTGGAAAAACACCTTGCTTCTCTAGCTGGCTTGATATTTTTCTGGCAATTAACTTCTCCAGCAGTTTGCCTATTGTATTCTTCATGGCTATTACTCGATATCCCTGAATGTTTGGTGGTATTTGCCAGGCTTCGGCAAGGGAATCAGATTGCTGTGTAACCACGCCTCCTTGATGCTAGCACTCCCTATACTGTTGTTGTACATATCTGCTAGTTTCTCTAGCTCGTTGTCGGTACACCTATTGATGTCATATCTTATGCCATCTGGCCCTGGAGCGCTGTTTTTTTATCGTCGAAGCACAGCCTTGATTTCTTTCAACGTCACTGTGTCTTCATCCGAAATTTTCTGGGTCTTAAACCTGTCTGAGGTGACCTCCTTGGCAAGATTTCGGCCTCTCATGTCTGTCTGATTGCTTTGCTCTAGATAGCGTTAGAAGAGGCCTTTGCCCTTGTTCTCGTCAATCCTCTGCCAGACGAGGTCAGCACCTTGGAAGTCAGAAAGTCTCTTATTCTTGACTAACCCACTCATTATTTTATGTAGTCACCAGAACAATTTCAGTGACATGTCTGTGCTTACTCTTTGACATACCTCTGCCCATTTTTCACATTTAACCACCTTAACCAGTTTTTTTGTTTTTTTTGTGTTTTTTTTGTTTGTTTGTTTAAATTGCATACTTTTGTGTGCATCTCTCTTTCTAAGTACATGCAAGGATTAGGATGGGCAACTCTGTTCTTCTTGGCGTTTTGCCATTTCCTTACAGCACTACGCTTATCCATCCAGGTCTACTCCACCTCAAAATTCCACCAGGGTGGCTGCTCCCAGCTTTTTTTCCTTCTCTGAATCTTTGTGCGCTTGTCGCGCCTCATGTTACTCACCACATCTTGCCGTGTTCTGTCATACTGGAATGTCTTGACCTTTGACTTGTGCTGCATGCTTCTGCCTTTCTCCACCAATATGCTGCAAGGGTGGTGGTCGCTACCATCGTACCCTAGGACACCCCATCTACACACTGTTACGAGTGCAGGAGAAACCAGCTACAGACCAATATCACTGTCCTCATCACCTGGGCGGATTGCTGTTCGTTCTGGTGTCACTGCCACTCTTGATGCAAACCAGGTCAATGGTTTTAAGTACAGTCTCGAGCTCCTCTACCTGTGTGTTGGAGGAAATGGTTTACCATGATCTGCCTTTAGCGTTGAAATCGCCACAGAAAATGACATCTTTTTCATGACCAAATATGTCACTTAAGCACTGCCACTTCGAGGATTCCACACTCGCGTTACGGGCATAAACATTAACCAACACGAATGGTAGACCGGATTGAACTTTGACCGCCTGTATTTGTATTTCGTCATTGTCCCAGCTGGACATGTCTAGCTCTGAAGCAACCATACTGTCACGGATGAGAATCGCCATTCCCTGATGTCGCCTGTTGTAGAAACATTTGAAGCCGGCCATTTTGAGTAGCTTATCACCCAGTCTCGTCTCTTAAAGGCTTCAATGTCGTTCCTGTAAACCATGTTTTCGAGAATAGGGCCACGTTGGTTTACGCTGGCGCTGTTCCAGTATAGGATGCGAGTATACCTGAGGCCCAAACGGTCTCATTTAAGTCTAAGACGTCTTACCCCTCCGCGCTTGCGTCGCTAGCGGCCACCACGTTGGTCCCGTCGCCTTGTTGTTTTGACTGCCTTCCGCAAGGATCACACAAATTGTTCTGCCATGTTGAAAAGACCGAACACCACAGAACCACAGACGCTGCGAAATTTGACTCAAGGATTGCTTCGCTCAGTGCACGAAACTCCGTAGCATCGGCGCAGATCTTGAGAAGAAACTCCTGGTTTTACATCCTCTCACACAAATTACACATAGGAGATGAAAATATCCATGTCCTACGCGAAAAAGGTAACGGTCACAAAAACAACACAACCTCCGTCGCCATCTTTACCGGAAGTCCTCCATGATACTGTCTCAGTCTGCCAAACATAATTTCTTTTGGTCTGCCTCTGCCTCTCTTCCCCTTGATCCAAGGAGTTTGCAACATTCGTCTCAGGATCTACATATATGTTGCTTCCAAGTTCTTCCTAATTTTATTCATTACCATTTCAAGATTCACTACAATAGAGAAAAACTGGTTCTATATAACATTTCAGCACTCTCATTCTTACATTTAATGATAGTGACTTCTTGCATAAGGAACTTTTCATTTTGGAAAATGTAGCATTTGTTTGCCGTATTTTGTTCTTAATCTCTCTTGCGCATCTTCCTTCCAATGTTATAACTGTACATAGGTATTTAAACCTATCCACTTATTTAAGCTTATTCCATTCTATTGTCATTTCACATTTAGGAGACACTTTTTCCTTTGATATAAACGTTGTTACTGTTGTATTGGTATTTAAGCGATGCATACTAGGCAGTAAATTGTGCAATGTTGTCTTGGCGCCTTCTTTGTTCAAATTCACTACGGTAAAACAGTTTGTTCTATATTGCTGATGCTAGTTACAGATAATTGCATATCCTTTCTAGGACGTCACATTCAACGCAGCATGTTGGTCTGTTTGTGATTTCTTGGCAGTTTACGTTCAGCTTTATGAACGACCGACACCCATACCACTGAATAAAAACCAACGCAAGACGGTCTGATTTCAAATCGCTCACAGCTGTGCTTCGAGCGCGGTATGCGGGATTACGAATTGCGTTCGCCACAGAGCTCTCATAATCTCAGCTCACTGTATCTTCTCGTCTTATAACGTGACCAAAGATTAACGATATAATTCTGCCATCACATAAACTGGCTAAAGATTAACGGTAAATCCTCTGGTCTCAGAACGTGACCAAAGATTAATAATCTCTTGTCTCATAAATTGGACTAAGATTTTTTGGGGGGCTTGCTCGCTTTGAACCCAAGCGAAGTCCATACACACTATTTATAGTAGTGATGGATTGAATTTTGCTTGTGGATTAGCTTTCCCTATTAACAGTGTCCCTCACCATCAGCCGACCCCACTCCGACTTCAGAGGTACTTGTAATTTACGTCCCAAAGTCAAGGACGACAAGTCAACATTTTAGTCCAGCTGTCCGGTGTAGGGGTTGAAACGCTTACCTCGGTATCAGCACAACGAATGTTTAGGAACACGCGTTCTTACCCATTCGACCATGCTGATCTGCGGCCTAAGAGTATCTGCATAATCCTATCGTTTCATAAATTGTTCAAAGATTAACCTATAATCATCCCATCTCACACATTGCCTAAAAAGATTAACGATATAATAATCTTATCTCATAATGTGACCACAGATTAGCGGATATACTCCCTCATCACATAACGTGTTTAAATATTACCGGTATATTTCTCTCGTCTCATAACGTATGGGAAGGATAACGATAGTCTTGTTCAAAGATTAACGATTGTCTTTTCTTGATGTGAACAATGATCCGTCATCATGAGCTTGCCTCTTACAACATTAAGACAATAGTCTTCTTTAGTCGAGTATGATGGTCTTATCCCTCTACGATGAAACGAAATACGCATCTCTGTGGCCTCAACTTCAACGCAGTCTCGTTATTATGCGTCCGTGATTGCACTCACTTAGTAATAGCATCATCATCATACACCATGCCGACAAGCGTCACCGGTCATGGTTCGTCATACCACAAGATCACCAGTTGGTTAATTTATCATAACCCCTACCCGTTACAAACTTACAAGAGAAGTTATAATTAACGCCGACCCCAGCCTCAGATTAATAATCCTATAACCAAATCAGTCACATTTCGGAAATTAATTTGAAAGGAATAGTTGCCATAAGTAGCCCATTAGATAAAGAACAGAATAAGACAAGCAAATACTGCATTCTATCAAATGAAGAACGTTGAATGCAATAAGTCATTGTCCTTGAAAGTTAGAAGGAGAGTTCATATATGTTACGTATAACCAATTTTAACATACGGCTGCGAACCCTGGACAGTTAATAAACAGGCGAAAAACCCCTGAAGCATTGGAGATGTGGTTTTTTAGAAGAATGCTAAATAATAACTGGATACCCAAAGTGAGCAATCTGGACATTTTGAGTGAAGATGAGTCGTAAAGACAACTTATCACAAACATCAGAAAGAGGCTATCATCGTTGTTTGGCCATGTTATGAGAAGACAGAAACTGGAACATGTTGTGACAAACGGAAAGATTTGCGGAAAGAGAGATAGAGGAAGACAGTCGGAGAATACTATTGACAGTTTTGTTTCATGGCACGGAAAGGAATCAACAAACGAATTGATCCATGCCGTCGGAGATAGCAGTTTATGGGCAGGCATGAAGGTACACGCCAGCCAGCAAGGCACTGGATGATTATGACGATGTAGTTCATAGAAGGTAATGGCTATTAATATAGCAACATCATCATCATCATCATCATCATATGTTGCGTTTTCTTGTCAGGAAATTGCAATCAACCATGAGGTTGATATGTTAGGCAGGTTCGCCACTGCTTTCTGAACGAGAAGTCACCGTTTAAGTCCATCTTAATGCCAGTGTGGGGGTTGAATCACCTAGCTTGCCATCAGCGCACCGGAAGATTCAGACAGAGGACTCTTTGACCACGTGGATCTTTCATCATCATGTACCATTCCGATAAGCGTGGACGGTCATGGTTCGCCAATCCACGACCACTGTAGTGTGTTAAACCTTATATACGAGGGTCTTTCACACACACACACAAAAACCCATAAAAGTAAAAAAACTTAAAAGTGTGGTAGAAATTACATCAACCATGCCATTGTCTTGTAACCTAACAATATTGTTGTTAGGGATGTCAAGAGTAATAGATATGTGATGACACGGTGCAGACGAACACACTGACGTCATAAGGACAGTTTAAAGATCGCCGCCCAAGATTTGACATCCACCAAAAAGGAGCAGAGTTATGTTATCCGTTTTTTGACTAGTGAAAGTGTGAAACCTATAGAAATTCATCGACGAATGAAGGTCCAGTATGGTGATGCATGCCTGTCAGTCCACCAAGTGTAAGATTGGAGTAGGGAGTTTCAAAATTTGTCGGTCCGTTTAAGAGGTACCGCAGGTGGTGCACGTGTGGTTACACACTCGGCAAGATAATTATTTTCTACATGAATCCAAGCACTTTATCGTCGCTGCAGGACTTGCATTGAACGCAGTATTGACAACATCGAAAAATTATACACTTGTTCATTACTTCTTCAGAATATACTCACACGAACACAAATATTTAAGGTTTTCATTTGAATCCCCTTCGTATGTTGCAACGACGGCCATTAAATCTGTTGAAACTTCAAAATAGCAACTGAATTTACAAATATGTATTATGAAATAATGATGTTGAAAGAAACTTAAAATGTCACAATCTTTGAACATATTTTCTCCATTATCAACAATACTGGGGACTGAACAGCAGGGGACAGACGTGACAGAACATAGCAATGTAGAGTTTAATCAGTATAAAAAGCCGGTGGCACAAGGCTGGCAAACAAATTACACTTTTCGAGAACATGCATATTTCTCTGGGCAACATATGGTTTAAACCACGGGCCGTTGCAAAATCACTAAAGAAGAAAACGGTAACTTTTCAGCTTAAATTTTACCCCAAAAATGCTTAAAGTACGGTGAACTAATAAAATGAAAAATACCGACATTATACGCTGTATGAATATTTAAGAAAATGTACCCATAAGCACATTCATAAATTAAAAATAATGTATTCCCTTAGTGAATGTAAACAAGACATCGATCAATATTTTGTTTATAGTATTTGTGGTTATACAGAATCATGTTTCTGAATCTGGGGTGCCTTCAACTTGTTAAACTCCACAGTAGTTTGAAGATATCGTTAAATGAAAGTATTCTTCCTGGACAATGGAGAGGTGGTCGTGCGCCTGTGGGACCAGGTGGAGAAGACGGAGGAACAGATTGAGAAAACGTATGTGGAAAGAATGAGACTGCGGGGGATTGGCAGGGGTTCTGGTGTAATCTCAAAAGGGATAGGGAAGACCACGAGAACTTTCAATCAGATAGCGCTGGGAACGATTATTAGTGTGACTCTTCGCTGGCTGTTGAACGAGTAGTGGAATGTGTATGGGAATGCCATGAGTGCAATGATGTCGGTTCTTAGTTTAACTAAACTCAACACTTCATGTTTGAAGATTTACATTTTAAAATGATTTAAAAGACGAGAGGATCGATTTAATTCCGCTGGGTTTTATTTCAAATGGCTCGGTCTCTGTCCACACGGTGTCCTGCCGAAACCTTCACAGAAAGCACGAACTCCGTAGCTCCAGCGGCGACCCCCAAGCATCTCTGAGCAAAAAACTATATTCGTGAACAGAACGACGTAGGTCGGAATCGAACCCACAACCTTCGAAGAGTGAGGCATCTGGCGTGACACTTCGCCACGGTTACTCCTGAAGATATACGTAGAAAAGTTACACTGTGAATATGTTTCTCGTTTGCCATGCAAGGACACCTGTCGAGTCAGGTATATCCATTAAACGATATGTTTACATTCCTAAGTTGTTTTATCTTCTTCACTAGCTGTTGCAGTCCTATACGAATAGTTATGAGTAATCTCACAGTAGATCCCGGTTTAAGAATGTAATATTGCATTATGAGATGAGTAGGCCAATATCCTCCCCCGTTGCTTTTGCTCCTGAACTTCTATTAGGAATGTGATTATTTGACCAGGGCGACACCTGGGGCATGTGAAATGGGATTACTAATCAGGCTTACCTTACAGTGTGCTGCAGTTCATTACAGGACGTATGATCATTTGTGCTCGGATCTCATCTGTAATTAATATATCAGAGTTCAGCGGCTAACTGTTATGAAGATGCTTGCAGATCTACACGTTGATGTGAAAGACCTTAGACTTGTAAAAAACATTTATTGGAAACAACAAGATGCCATAAAGATTGATAATGAAGTCAATATCAGCCTATTAAGGGAGGTGTGGGACAGAGATGTGTAATGCATCCTGATCTTTTTTCTCGATGCAGTGAACATATTATTAGGACTTTAGAAACATGAGAGAAACCAGCATTCAAGGACATAACATTAATAACATTAGATATGCGGATGATACATAATTGATTGCAGACAATAAGCAGGATATACAACATTCAGTGGATGCGGTTTTGTACACGGCGAATAACTAGGGGTCGAATTGAATTGTGAAAAGACACCAATTATGGTCGTCATCAGAAGGAAAGAAAATTACCAAAATGTCACATTCTGGTAAATTTGAATATTCTTAAACAAATTAATCGGTACAATTATCTCGGAACAGTCATAACGTCTGATTGGGGGGTGGGGGTGCCTTGAAGAGATTAGAGCAAGAATCGCCACGGCGAAGGTAACCTTTTGCATGATGGAAAACATGCTGACAAATAAAATTATGTCGATTGCAACGAGAAGAAATTTTTTGAAGTGCTACACAGAACCTGTATGTTTGTATGGATATGAGACGTGGGCAATGGGCAGACAAGCTGAAAAACCTGTTATGACACCAGAGATGTGGTTTCTGGGGGAAAATACAATAAATACCACCGACAGACAGAAAAAAAAAACACTGAGTAAGTCATGCAAGAAGCAACTGAGAACCGTAAACTAATTAGAGAAATTAGACGCAGGTAGTCAGTATTTATGGACACGTTGTGAGAAGTAATAAATTGGAGAACTTGGTGACAACTGGCAAGATTGAGCTGGGAAGAACAAACGGAAGGCAGAGAAGTAAACATCTGGATGGCTTGGCCATGTGGCATAGTGGAGACAAAAACACAGAGGTGATCCATGACTCTGGTGATCGTGCGAGCAGGCGAAACATGACCGCCCACGCTTATCGACATGGCACAAGATGATGATCAGGCCAGTTGCATGCTGATTAACCAGACTACTTGCGGATTTTCTCTTCTGTACTTCTCTGGGCAAATAAATCTCCGGTTCTAGCGCTTGCATTATATCTTTTGAATTGATTCATGCAGATTAAAGGTCTAACGTCTCTGAGGGCGATTATTATGTTGGCTCTATCGCTCTATCCATCGTTTAACCTTTCTAATACAGAAGCGGAGGCCATGCAGCCTGCAATCTCTTTCATTACCCACACACTATCTGCATGGCCTGGTCGTAGTCCTACGGTTCTAACCTCATAGTAACAGACAACCCATATTTTTTCCATTCCCGCAGCACTATATGAACTATCCCAGAAATCCAAAACCATAGTAATACAATGGAATCTTCACACTGTATCATACTTGGACATAAAGAAGCCGTCAGAGTAACAAAGGAAGATAGAAGACAACCTCAGCCTGATATAGATATAATCTATGGCGAGGCTAGGAGATTTATAAGAAGCAATTATAGAACCAAGTAACAATCAGAGCATCCAGCCTACAAGAAAGATGAAGCAAAATGCCAACTCGATAGAAGAGAACCAGTATCAATCTTCCGATTCCGCACAGGATATAACAGATGAGCTGTTTAATAAACTAAAGATAGGAGATACTTATGAATGTAACTGTGGGACTGGTAAAATGAGATGACAAGAAGCTTAAGTTGATCAATGCTGAAATTTTTCATATGATGTATAAAGGTGTACGAAGAAGAAGCAGAATAAAACTGAGAAGGCAAGGAGGAAGCGGAGGAGAGGGACAAGGAGAAAGAGGAATTAGGTGATCAATAAATCAGATGCGTCTAAAAAATGAATGTTGGCTAAGAGGGATCTCCAACACTGTCTGCACTTTCTGCCAGACTGTTGTTCGCCCATCTCTTGATGTTATCTTCCCACACCTATATCATTGTCTACCTTTGGTTCTTTTTCCTTCAACCGTACCCCCCCCCCCCATCCCCCCTCCCCTCGGTGTGGTTTTTATAAGAGTGTTATGTCTTTTGACGTCACCGAAATATGTCATTTGCCTATTTTTTTATTTCTTGGACCAACTCTCTTTTCATTCTTAGATTTACTAGAACCCCTGTATTTTATTGTTTTTGTTTTCATGAATTACGACATATTATTCTGTATATACACTTCTTCAGGACCTCTATTCCATTTTGAATTGCTTGTTCATTGTCCAGTGTTGAATGTTCACAATATTTTACTGTTCTCATTTGTTATGCGTTGTTAACCTCTCTAAAAATTAATACTGATTTCAAGATGTGGAAAGTATATTTGGCCATTCTTATTCTCTATTTAATTACTGTTTCACTTCTGCCATCATATTTTATTACATGTCCATATTAGGAGAAACCTGTTACTAAATCAGAAGTGCGTTGTTAATTCTTTACCACTCGAAAGGACAGTTATCAGCCTATGTTCAACCAAACATGATCACTAAAGTATTTCTCATACTTCCCGTTACTTCATATGACTAATGTGACGAACCACGCATGAATAGTTTAGTTTAGTTTAGGCGATCAACATCACGGCACACGGGTGTAACCCATAAGTGCTCCGTTCTACTCCTAACTCAAGCCTGAGTCTGAAGAATCTCAGCTCAGTGCACGAGCTCCGCAGCACGGCGAGGATCCAGAAATACTTTGTGTAGATGTTTAACTCGAAATTTTGCCCGGGCAGCGCCGTTAGGCTACTGTTTTTCGATTTCCAACTGCCAAAAGATTTTTTACATGCGCAAAAATACATACGGGCGTCCGATCTCACTACCCAGAGACCAGGGGAAATGTTGTTATTAGAAGTCAACGTAGAAACATCCCGGCCCTCACCGGGGCTTGAACCCGGGACCTCCAGCAATCGAGGCGGACACCATACCTCGAGACCACTCAGCCCCTTTACGCATCAATAACAATGTTTGGCTCGGGGTTCTATCGTCCGGGAGTTGTCTCATCTGGACACATGTTGACGACAACAGGTGTTTGGCTCACCGATGTGTAACAGTGCACAACCCACTTTATTACTTTTCCCAGGGTGACACAATGCAATTTCACAGCTTAACTTCGGTTCATTATTCTAGCTATCTCACCCCGCATCATACGAGGGGAAGTCAATAAGTATGTCACAGATGGCAGTAGAAAAATAACTAAACATGATAACAACTTTAAACCAGTTTATTGTGTGTGTGTGTGTGTGTGTGTGTGTGTGTGTGTGTGTGTGTGTATATAAAATCATTGTCCCTTTTTTTCTCAATTTATTTTCCACCAACATTGATGCACTTATCCCATCGTGTTATCAGTCCTTCCAAACCGGCCTCATAGAACTGCGTGCTTTGTTTTCTAAACCACGTTTTCACTTCACATTCAACTTCGGTGTCATTCGCGAAATGTCTCCCGCCAAGTTGGGTTTTCAATGGACCAAAAAGGTGGAAATCGCTAGGGGCTAAGTCGGGGCTGTAAGGTGGATGTTTCAGAACTTCCCACCTTATTTGGTTAATTTTCTCTTGAGTTAATCGAGCCGTATGTGGTCTGGCATTGTCAAAAAGAAGCAACACTCCTCTAGTCAGCAGTCCTGGACGTTTTCTTCAAATTGCATCATGAAGCATGGATAGAACTTCACAGTACGATTCATAATTCATATTGGTACCTTTCTTCTTGAAATTGGTTAAAAGCACTCCTTGACAACCCCAGAACACTGCCAGCTTAACCTTCCCTGCTGATGGCGTAACCTTGAATTTTTGGACACAAGGCGAAGAAGGATGTTTCCATTGCATTGAAGCACGTTTTGATTCGGTGTGGTGGTAGTGATGAACCCATGATTCGTCCCCAGTAACAATCCTCTTCAGCATGTCTTCTCCTTCATCTTCGTATCGACAGAGATGATGCAAGGAGAAGCCAAATCGGTTCATTGTGTGTTCATCCTTCAATTGTCAGGGTACCCACCTTGAGCACACTTTCTTAAATTTCAATCGATCATGCATTATGCTGTATGCTGAACCATGTGAGCACCCTTCTGCAGATGCTACAGAGTCTATCGTTACTCGCCTGTCACCTCTAATCATCTCCTCCACCCGCTGCACAGATGCTTCTGTTGCAACCTCAACAGGACGACCATATCGGATTTTATCAACAATTTTAGAGCGTCCTTCAGAAATATTTTCTACCCAGCTATGCACCGCTTTACTGGACAAACATTTGTCAGCATAAACAAGAAGCATTTCCTTATGAATGGCCTTTGCAGGCAGTCATTTTGCCCACAAAATACGCCCAAAGCCCGTTGCTCTACAGTTATACACTCCGTAAGTACATTTTGTTTATGCGCTGCGCATGCGCATGAGACACCTAGTGCCACTTGACGATCGGAAATATAAATTTCGATGTTGCTGTCACCTAATGACACCTGTAGAAAGCACCAACTGCATTTACCTGCCATCCCACAGAACTGTGTGACTTACTTATTGACTCGCCCGCGTATAACAGCTTGTTTACAGAACGTGCCGTTCATCACAGCCCACCGAAATGACTCTAGGTGTTTACCAGTTCAACTGCCTAGTGTAGTTTCATTTTTGGGGTGACTTGAATGTCCTGTGGTGAACGACTTCTGTTTCTTCTTTCGGGAACAATATTTTCCATGACCTTTCTGTCGCGTTCCATGTTCTCAAAGTACAGGGTGTATTTCTAATAACTGTCCGGTATTTGAAAATATGAAAGTGAAGCTCATTATATGTAAGTGGTGATAAATATATGGAATTGAGGCTCGACACCGCAAGGTACAAGAGGGACATGGATGAGATGAGATGAGGCTCAATATATGGAAGTGAAGCTCAGTATATGAAAGTGAGGCTAAGCAGCCACGTGCAGAACGTGATGATGCCTTTTGTGAGTCCACAGCCAAGCGTCATGTGTCGGCTCTGCACTTATACACACCCACTTGGATGGGGAGGAATGTCCATGGTCTGCCCCTGCCGTTCTTTGGGGGGGGGGGGGGGGGCTACCGACTTATCTGTGGCTGTTCAAGAGACACGAATTTGATATGATTTGTTCAATGGGGCTAATCTGACGGCTTCTATAATTTCTTCTTTTAGTATATATGGTTCTAGTTCTTCGGTGGCATCTGTGTCGGTTTCTTTAATTCCTTGTGACATTTGATGGAATGTCAAGAAGTTGTTCGAAGTACCGCTTCCATCTTATTAGGATTTGCTTTTGTTCAAATATTGATTCTCTATTTTCGATGTTCATTATTTCAGTTGGGTCAAAGTGTTCTTCTCTAGTTCTGATCGCACTTATATTTTTGTAGAAGTTTCTAATTGCCTCCTTGTAGTTTTTATTTAAGGTTTCTCCATACTCCTTCCAGTATGTTTGTTTTTCTCTCTTTACTATTCTATTCACATGTCTTCTCGCTAATCGACATTCAACGTAAGCACGTTCCTGTTTGCTCCCACTTTTTATATTTTCCCTGTTTGTCTTTTACAGTTTTCTTTACCTCTGCGTTCCACTAACTTGTTATTTTCTTTATCCGTGGTTAGCGTTTTTTCATGGTTCCACATGTTATTTTCGCAATATTTAAAATGCTTTATTTGAACATCTCCCATTGTTCTCCCACTGTTTTTCTTCCTATAGGTCAGTTTACAAAGATTTCAGTTAGTTCTTTCTCGTAATGTTTCCTCACTGCCTCGTCTTTAAGGTTTTTTAAAGTTTACTGATTCGCATGACATGAATTGTCCTGGACTTTGCTTTCTTCTTCTGTTGGTTCTCATTGTGGCAACAACTGCTTTGTTGTCTGTGTTTATACTTAAGTTTGGCACTTAAGCTGGAAGAATTAAACCACATAGTCGCAGGTACTGTTTGAATGTGAAATACCTGTTAACCCCATTAACCCCATGGTGATCCCAAATGTACTAGCAACTCTTTTTGTTTGCGCAACACCGGCTGGATTCGCCTAATTGCTAGCTACTTATTATGAAAGGCTTACTTGTGATTAGAAAAAGAGGTTTGCGGCTCGAAACAGGTTGAGAGACGCTATCATAGATTATTGGAATAAGTTTCGGCAGCGGCATATAAAGGCTTTAAAGGCATGAGGCTAGACTTGAAAAAGGCATGAGGCTAGACTTGAAGGAACCGAGTTTGATCCAATATCGCACCAGTTACGAACACCGTAACTCCATAAACAACCCAGGGCATCTTGTCTAGGAATGGAGGTGGAGGATGTCACTGAGGCGTTCCTCTTGCTGCACTCTACTGTATCGAACGACGTAGCCTGGAATCGAACCCATAACCTTCGACACGGTGTAACCACTTCGCCGCGGAGACTCTCTCCTTTACATGTAATATAATTCCATCATCAAGTGCCATGCCGACTGTCGTAGGCGTTCATGACTCTCGACGGATCTCGGTCTTTGGTATTCTGGATCAACTCTGCTGATGATATTTCTCCATGCCACCGTCTCAGTATAGTTGCGAATTCCTTGGACTGCCAAGGTAAATAACAACGATTTCCTGAAAGAGGTTAATGAAACTAGAACATTATATACAACAATAAGAAAGAGACAAACTGCTTTCTCTGATCATGTGAAGAGAAGATAGGCATTGGAGAACATTGTGACAACTGGAAAGATCGAGGGGAAGAGAGGCAGAGGCAACTCAGGAGAAAAGATGTTGGATGGATTGGAACGGTGATGTGGAAAAATATCATACATATAAGGGGCGTTCATTTGAAATCCGTCCGTGCCGCACCGCGCGTAATTGCATACGTTGAACATGATCATGTCATAATCATGTGATAAGTACTGACCAATGAATAAAAGAGTACGTGCTTATCGTCCCATGATGCATAGGTTCTGTTTCTGACCGTTGACAAAATGGCCGGGCTGATCCAAAATCCGCCCAAAGAAGCTTAATTTCTTTTATTTGAAGGATGTCGACTCGAAGAAAGCAGGCAGCGTACGGTAACAAATGTGTGTCGAAGACAACAGTGAGAGACTGGGCACGAATGTTTCAGAAAGGATGTCATTTCACGACAGATCTTCGACGGCCGGGTCAATCGCATAATGTTGCAACAACAAACAAATAAAAAAAAAAATCGGCATATGTTCGCTAGCGAAAGAATTTGATGTGTCAATTGGGACAATTCAAAAGGTCGTTCGTAAGAAACTGCAAAATCGGAAGGTGTATTCACAGTGGGTACCACGGATGTTGACCAACCACCAAAAAGAGGAATGCATGGGATGGTGTTTGAACGACTTGCTGCGTTACAGAGTGGAGAGTAATGCATTTCTCTTCCGCATAGTGGCAGGCGATAAAACATGGTGTCACCACTTTGAGCCGAGCAGCAAAATATTGTGCAGCAAGCATTAGTAAGGAAGAAGTGGGAAATTCTGCAACATCCAGCCTATTGTCCTGATTTGTCACCATGTCATTTTCATTTGATCGGACCTCTAAAAAAAGCTCTCAAGGGGGAAAGATTTCACACAGATGCAGACGTAATGAATGCGGTAAACACTTGATTCAGTGAGCAACGACAATACTTTTTTGCGGGCGGCATTCGACGCCTACCTAAGCAATGGGATGCTTGCCTGAATGCCTACGGCGACTTCTTCTGACCAACCCATGGTGCATAATTAATTCAAAATGAATGCTATGTTTAATTTCTACCACACCTGTTAATGTTTCTTTCATGCTTATGTAATAAAGCCACTGGAACGGGTTTCAATTGGTTTTCATTAGGTGCTGCTTTTACTTGGGCTATTCTATGTTTAACTTCCTGAACAGATTCAGTACCAAATAAAAAGTAGGTATTGACCAGATATGGTACGCAATAAAATGAACACGTATTACAGAGTAAATGTCAGATCACTGAGCATTAAAACTGCGGATGATATCATTAAACAAATCAAATAACAATATGACCATTTTTTTTCCGCATATCCTTTACAGGACTTTGCAGTCAACATCAGCATTTTTCTCTGTTGTTGATGGCGTGGTAAGTTTTACGTTCAGGAGTTTACCATTGCTTTCTGAACGACAGGCTCACATACCTCTGTAAGTAACCAACGCGACTCGTTCCGTTGCCGAATTTCGCGCAGTTGTGTTTCGTACGTGGATATACGGTATTATGAACAACGTCCTTAACCCCTTCAACAGTGAGACCGGCAAAATGACCCTACATGGCGATAGGCATTTGAACAGTTATGGCATCTGTAGTGTTTACGCTTGTGGCTACGATTTGCATTCGTATTTTCCTCATGCTGGACTGGTAGTGCATGGTTCCGTCGCCATGCTAATGAGTGAGTGCGTGACGCGACACTGTGGCTGTGAATTTAATGTTGAATGCTTTTACATCAGTCCGCGGTTGTTTGTGGCGTGAACTGCATGTTCGGAACTATGGCGACCAGCTGTTGCTGAATTGACTGATTTATTTTTTATGTTCACGAGTGCATATATTTTCATGAGGCTCCTAGGAGTCGTCGCTGGAGGTACGGTGTTCGTGCTTTGTGCGGCGCTTTAGCGGGTCGCCCTGTGGAAAGAGACCGAGCCATCTGGGATAAAACTCGGGTCAATGAAGTCTTTCTGGTGTATTTTTGTTTGGGTTTTACTGTATTTTTTCGTGGAGGACGTTTGTGTTGGCATTCTGGTGGCGGCATTATGCACAATGTACCTATGCGAGCTGTTGGTTTGCCGACACTCCTGTTTTTTCCACTGTTTACATTCGGCAGTGACGAGCATCTTGTGTGACATTCACTGACACAAGAACGGAGCATAATGGGGACGACCCGTTGCCGTGAATATGGAACCGCAACAAACTAACTAACTATTGTCCTTCTGCACAAGTGGGAGGTCACATTTGAGGATCTGTTATCCCTCGGGATTGAATCTTGTAATACATCTTCTATCTGATGTTATAATCATTCTCGACTCTATCTAAACAGCTTAGTTTCTGATGCGCGACTTATGCAAACTTTACTCCCATATATTATTACCTTGCATGTTTTCCGTATGCCCACTGTGCACATCTGTCTTTATTCACTTCTCCTTATACGAATTGAATTCCCGACCTTCGAAACGCGAGGCAAACATCGTAATCTGTTTGGTCACGGAGGATTGTTTTTCACAAACAAATAGCCCCACACTGCATATTTTAACACGCGCTATGTGCCGGCCAACTAACGCGTGCGTAATGGATATTTCTGAACTGGTATTTCTTTCATCCTTTATCCGGTGTCAACATATGTGACAAGGACATCACGAAAACAATTACAGCGAGAAAAAGTAAACTGAAACATATACATCTCTCCAAAGAATGCATCATACGGGCTGAAAAACAGATGCGTGAAATATTATGTCTAGTCATCGCTAGTGTTTGCTAATAACAACGAGCGCTGTAACCAAATCCATTGACGAAGACGTGTTTTGAAATGTAGGTCGTTAGAATGTCATCATTATCATCATGTGCCATGTCGATAAGCTTGGGTGGTCATATTATGCCATCTGTTCATGTTTTGCTGTCTTATACAAACACTAGTCGTGGATCAGCTACGTGTTCTTTCCTCGACCATGCCACGTGGTCAAAATCATCGAAATATTTATTTCTCTGCCTTTACCTTGTTCCCCCCCCCCCCCCCACAATCTTGCCATTTGCTACCAAGTTCTCTAGTTTTTCTTTCTTCTCATAACATGTCCAAAAACCCAAAAACTTGTCACTGTCTATTTTTAATTTCTTTAATCAGTTTACGGTTTTAATTTGCTTATTTTAGGCCAAGCTGTTATGTTTTTATTTGTCTGACCATGGCATTCTTTGCATTGTCTTCAGAAACCACAATTCCACCACCATTAGATGTTTTGCAGCTTGTCTGCTCATTGTCCACATTTCACATCCATACAAAATAACATATTCTGTGTTGCATGCACTTCCATTTACTTTCACGACAGGAGTTAGGGACGGCTTTATAGAATAGACAGAAAGATATAGGTATAGGATCCCCATTTTGAAGTCCTCAAGCGTACTACCTCGCGCTCCTAACGTCCCGGGCTGGTTGTAGCGTTAGATTATTCGGTTCATAGGTGCAGTGTATTCGTAGACCCATGTGGCTGTCGTCGCTGGAGATACGGAGCATTTACTAAAAACAACGCCTTCGTCAGAATCTATGGGAAGATACAATCATACGAATTACATCCGGTGCCATAAAGCGGAACCTGTTGCCTCTAAACCCGTGTTAGAATCAAAATGTATACAAGTTGGTGTGAATGTTACTTATTATCTTTCGTTTATCCAAAAAATGTATATTTGGATGTTTCACTATGGATGTATAATCGCACTTGGTTTTTGACATCTAGTTTCGATTTTTCTGTCTATTCTGCCATAAGTTGTGATCGTATTTCAGAGATATTTGAATTGTATAGTTTGTTTCAGAGGTCTACTATTTATCAGTATGTTTTGGGTCCAGAAGATCTGATAATCTCAATTACTTCAGATGTACTTTTATTTACATTATTTTTCTATATGCTGCATGTTGATTGGGCTCAGCTTATTAATATGAATATGGAGTGTGCCCTCATTGATGTAAATCAGGCACTGATGGTCTGCAAATAAATATTATTGTATTTAAGTTGGATGTGTTGTTTTGTCTAAAGCGGAAAGTTCAAAATTTTCTGAATCGTTTCTGTCAAGGTTGTCGTTCATATATTGTCAGTTATAAATATAGTAAAACGTCATATTTGTAATGCTCATGTAGGTCATGACAACGGTTCTGATAGCCGATTGTATTATCATAGCCATGCATGGAAACAATCTCAGATACGAATAGTTTGTTCACTAAAGCTGTAACAGCAATTTCAGAAGTTAAACATTGTGAATCCCAGATTATGGCTTTACCTCGACAGGTTTCTGCTGTTACTGCTAATTAGTGGTTACTCGTGGTTCCAACTTCGCAGCAAAGGGTCACCCAATAATACTCCGTACCCGTGTCAATGAATCTCACACAAAATGCCCTCGACTGACCCATGTGACAGGTAGAATAGACAGCAGTCACGGCATAACAACAACCAGCACATGCATACGTACGTACGGCCGCTGCTAGAATGCCAACACAACAGTTGGCTAGCACGACTGATTACGAGTGCAATGTCTTTTCATGCGGTCAGATTATTTGAATTGTCTCTTGTTTTCCACTATATACTTACTACCATATGCTTACTACGACGTACTTACTACGATGTACTTACTACTATATGCTTACAACGATGTACTTACTACGACGTACTTACTACCATATACTTACTATGATGTACTTACTGCGATGTACCTACTAAGATGTACTTACTACTATATGCTTACAACGATGTACTTACTACTATATGCTTACAACGATGTACTTACTACTACTATGCACTTACTACCATATACTTAACTTAATATGATGTACTTACAACGATGTACTTACTACGATGTTCTCACTACCATATGCTTACTACGATGTACTTACTACGATATACTAACTGCGATGTACCTACTGTCATATACTTACTACGATGTACTTACTACCGTATACTTACTACGATGTACTTACTACCATATACTAACTACGATGTACTTACTACCATATACTTACTACGATGTACTTACTACCATATACTAACTGCGATGTACTTACTACCATATACTTACTATCATATACTAACTACGATGTACTTACTACCAAATACTAACTACGATGTACTTACTACTATGTACTAACTACGATGTACTTACTACCATATACTTACTACGATGTACTTACTACTATGTACTTACAACGATGTACTTACAACGATGTACTTACTACGATGTACTTACTATGATGTACTTAATAACATATACTTACTACGATGTACTTACTACGATGTACTTATAACGATGTACTTACTACCATATACTTACTACGATGTACTTACTACGATGTACTTACAACGATGTACTTACTACGATGTACTTACTACCATATACTGAGTGTGACAAGAACAAGAACACTACGCAGGAAGCCAAAGAAGATTGATAAACCAACACAGAACTGGTGTCGTTAACCGCTACACGCTGCGGGATTTGCTGAGGAGGGGATCCGAGCACTTGTGGACTGAATGGTTCGATGTGCAATGAGGATGATCTTTCGACTAACTAACTGACTAACTGAGTGTGACAGGATCACCTCGGTTGTTGGGAATGAATACAAGCACCGAGGTATCCCTAGCACTCCGGTGTATACAAACCCCAGGGGCTGGACAGGTAGATACACTATAAACTCTGCTACTGACCCATTTTAAGTGTATGAATCTACAAGCCCCTCCCAGATTCTAGACCTCTACTATCTACCCTCTACCTAGGGACAATGAACTCTGAGGCATCGTCCGAGACCACACTCAATAACTGTAGAAAAGAACATTTCAACATTAACAAAATTTATTCTACACTAAAGACACAGGAAGGAATTGAACACCCTGATAGAATATAATCTATTTGCAATACAGAGAATAGATCAGAGACAGAGTCAGAGATGAGTCCATGTTCTTCATCAGACTGAGAGGCAGATTTGCTGTGTGTGTTCCGTCCAGTCGGTCCGACACTCACCCGGCTCCCTCCAAGTACGGTGGACTAGAACCTTGGAGACCACTCCGTCCCAAGAGCTCGGATCAGCAATCAATGGAGTTAACCACTCGGACCACAGCTGACTAGATGAACTTTCAACTCAGCAATATCACTATGAGTCACTGGCTAATGACACTAAGACAGTTCTCATGATTCAGCCTGGCTGGGAGACCCTCTACCCTGAGGTGTCCCCAGGTAAACATTAGTCTTGGCATCCATAGTTATAGCTAGAAGATCGACTACTATGTTCATGGACTAATAATCGTCTACCCCTGGTTGGGTAATGTAAAGTTTCTTCAGCAAGTTAAACAAAGTTCTTACGAATGTCTATAAACTCTGGCAGATGATGTCAGAACAGCTGTAAAGTCAAGATTGAACTGACTCCCTCGGAGTCGAGTCCCACATGATAATCGGGCTTAGTACACAGTGGTGACTGAAGCACAATAATGTCACTGTTCGTTGACTCTGTTGACAATCAAGTTCGGTAGCGCACATGAGTCTGATATCAATAATACAAGTGTTCGATGGATCAGTGGTGAGCTGAACCTAGTGTACCTGTAAAGTCAGTGTAACAATAATACGTCCAACTGGTGTGGGTCTAGTGTTGACCTGGCACTCTTTCAGACGTAGTTACAGCACCTATGGTAGTGCAGACAAGTACTACCTGGTGTTTCCGACGTTTAGGCGGTTGTTAACAACGGCAATGGAACTGATGTGCTCCCAGAGCGATGACAGTACCCCACCTTGGCATGTCTCCCTGGACCGAGCATATCACCATCTTTCCACTGTAGTTCAGTCGGTGATTAACATACACAGGCATGATAGCTTCAGGTTGTGGTACAAACCGTATCAGACGTAGTCTTGCATCACCAAGCATGACGGTTCATCCATAAACAGGGTGAATTCATAAACAGGCCTCGTGGTTCACAAACAGGCATGGTAGGTTCGTAAACACTCACTCGCCCTTACAGACGTAGTGGTTTCAGAAAACAGGCAACATGTTTCATCAACAGGCAACCTGAACCGTTGAACAAACCACCGGTCAACTTCTAATACTGTCTTGTGGCCAACTTGCCTCTATTACTGACTGTAAGCCGAAATTGGCTGTGCTTCCTCTCACACCGAGAGTTCGAAAGTGAATGCCGTCCACTGCCTAATTCCGTCCTACGTGCTACTCATCTCGCACAAAGAAATAGTGCTACATGTTGTGTCTCACCTTAAGCGAGAAACATGTGTTCTCCAAACTGGAGAATCTAGTTTCTCCCTTGTAGGATGTGGATTTTAATTCCTGAGAATGATTCGTTAAAATGTCTAGGGGGTTTTATTGATTCTCTGGTCACTGGTTAGAATGCAGGGTGATCAGGGATATTTACCACAAATCCCAGGAGAAAAGAGTTCAATCCTTGAAACAATAGCATCTGTGCGTAGGTTTCCCTTCCCACTTCATCACCCTTTACATTGTCTATAGTGCTAGAAGGATATTGATTGCTCACAACATATAAACAACCATTGTTGGACACCACATTTACTTGATGTACACAACACTTTTGGACAAACAGTTCAGGTATTAACTCAAGATCTGCATTTACATATATATATATATATATATATATATATATATATATATATATATATATATATATATGATATGTGTGTGTGTGTGTGTGTGTGTGTGTAATAAACACTATGCATTTTCAGACAGGCATGGGAATGATGTGCAGTATTACAACATAGTACCCAGTGACCCCAGAAAAAACAAGGTTATTACAAACAACACAACAACCACAACTTGGTTCTGCTAACTTGACTCATTGTACCTAGATATAATCACACTGGTCTAGGTGCAGAAACCCAACATACATACATTTATTTCTGACACCATGTACAATTCTCATATTTAAAAATAATGAGTGGGTGTCAAATTATTATACAGATATATCATTGGAAAAAAACTACTGACCTGTTACCTTCAGAAAAAAACAACAACACATAAACAGCATTTTGTATTACTAATTAAACTAATTAATAGTCATTTATCTCCTGGTGTGCGGTTAAGAGTTCATCTTTGCTGTCGATTAGATCCTTTTCCCATTATCTGGGTACCGAATTAATGCACTCAGTTATGTTCTTACTATTTAGTCACTGGTAATTGGCTGGTGCGAACCATACTTTATAATCCAAAATAGAAATTACACACAATCACAAATCCCTCTGCGGGCTAGAATATTCGAGTACTCTGTTGCAGTAGGCTCGGTGTCTTCTTTTTTGAAATTTGGGGCCTCAGGTTGGTCTAACTTTCCGGAATTTCCACTTAAGCTCTGCAGAAGGTACTTTACCATCTCACCATTCATGGTGCCAAGTAGACGTCCATTCAGCTACTATGCTTTTAATATCAGAATCCCAAGTAGTTCAACAAAGATTTTACACCCACCAAGTCGCGAGTCTATAACCCATGGCATTTAGGTTGACATTGGACCAGCAAAGAGTTAGTCATGGTTATCTAGTCCAGTGTAGAACTTTATATGACTGAGAGGCATCTCATGGTAGTATCTGTGACTAAGGCCACAATTGATCTATACCTACATATATCCACAGATGAATAAATCCGGCACAGTAACAGGTTTGCAAACAATTGGATGATTCCTCTTGTTGCTGATGTAGAGACATTTAGCTGCTTTTATATGGTCTTTTATCTGATGGGGTTCAGGGTTTGGAACCTTGAGGTAATCTGGTTTCGTAGTTATGTTTCAGATGATATTAAGTTTGTACCTTGGTTGTATTGGCTTATGTGGTTCATGTCTTCTCCCCATTTGTTTGGGTTGGTGTTCATAGCTAGAATCTGGTGTTGCATGGCTGGAACCTTATGTTTGACTGTTGCAGCTGTGAGACGTTCTTTCGAAGACTTATCCATTGTGGATATTAACTTGGTAATCCAACCAACAGTTGAAGATTACTCCCTGTTGTTAGTTTTAATAACTTGTAGAAAGATTGTCCCATAGTTTCACTGATTTTGTTGAATGATGAGGCCATAGATGATACTTCTCAAAAGTATAACAGACGATACACTGTTGTCAGTTACTCTGTTGATCTTCATCTTTGTAGATTATTAGATCTTGAAGTTCATCCTGGATATTCCTACTAAAATAGGACTTAATCACTCACCCAATCAGTTGTCTTCAAATTTTCTGTTGCTCGCTATGGAGCTATTGAGCGCCGCAGTAAACATGGAGGTATTGCTAGATCCAGACTATGGTTTGGACATTCACTTTATGGCTGTTGACCCAGGATCCAGTGTTAGTGATATAGTCCCACCAAATTCAACCACCACCTGCTTCTTTTCTATAGAAAAGGGATAACAAAGAATACAACACTAGCATTAACCTACTGTGTTATGATAAAAGGTTTACAACACAATTACAAACACAAATACAAACAACAAGGGGAGAAGGGGAAAGGAGTGGGTGTCCATGTTCCACTGTCCCTCATTGCTGAGTAGAGCCATTCTGACTCTTCATAGTGAGTAAGATATTTTCTCACTTATATTTTGTTCTGTTGTTACTGGGACTATTGGATGGGTGAAGTCATTCTGTCCATCCAACATGTTGATATTGTCTCTCTCATTACTTGTAGAGAATAGCCTATACAGAATCCCTGTGGTTTCTAATGCCGCGTCTTCCTTTCGGCACTATAATCATCCTTAGGTCAAGACTATTCAACATTGGCTTAAGTACTGACATACACATGTTTTCTTACATCAACATCCTCTAATCCCAAGGTGCAACATTAAAATGTATATTCCCACAGTAAAAATAACAATCAGAACAGGGTAAATTCTCATACCCGAAAAAAAAACATACATGTCCATTTTTCTGATATCAAGTACATGATAATCCTACATAATAATTAATCATAATGCTGATGCAGGGAGCCTTTGTTTTTGGATTTTCTCAGGGGTTAATCCATAACTAAAACATACATTGTTTTCCCCCACTGCGTACAGCAGATGAGGATAGTAGTCGCTGTGATATATTTTGTCAAGGACTGCTATTATTCAAGCAATTTATTCACGTCAATCTTCGCTTCTGTTCCTACTACAGTGAGGTGATGCGGAGTGAATCCTATCCGAACATGCATTTACATCACGCGTTTACTTTAATTGTTCATGAATTTATATTCAAATATGGCCTGTCCCTCACACTATTTTATGAAATGATTATATGTTCACCCTCATATGGAGTGGTTACTAATCTGTTAACAAAAGGATGGTACTAACATTTAACACTATAGTTCCAAGTTACAGATTATGATGTGGCAAAATATTTTATCCCCTGACTAAGAGTCAGGAATACGCGTAATCATTTGTATGTCCCCGCATGGATAAAACAAGTTCAGAGACATCCTTACCAGTGCATTTACATTACATAGGATATTTGAAAGTGGCAGACACCAGTTCTCTACTTGTGCAGTATGAAATCAAGAGTCTGCTCCTACATTGAGAAAATGTTTCTTTAAAGTCCAATCTCTACAGTACATAGATTATTTGCAGATTTCTAAGCATTGATAGGGATATATAGTTCCATTGCGTAGAAGTTATTGTTCATAGGACTATGAAATTGGCAGAAACTAGTTTTCTTCTTTGAAGTATGAATCAGAAGTCTTTCCTAAATTGAAAAGAGTTTCTGACATGAGAGTTGATACTCTATAGTACATATAATATTCGTAGATTATAAAGTTAGATATAAGTTCATAATGCCTATAAAAGATATTAACATAAGGATTTGAAATTGTAAGACATAGGAAAAATTGCAGCGTGGCGCCCACCTGTGTTTCCTTAGTAAGCATCATCCAGCCTGGTTTAAGAGAATTGTAACTAATTCTTAATTAAACATACTGGTCTATGTAATACATAAATATGTCTAATAATGTAGATAACATACCAATAGCTTGAAGAGAATCATGTTTTTAAGGCAAAATACCTTCTCCCCGAAGGGAAAGGTCGACTTTCTTGCGTGTTCTCTTGACTAGAAATGGCCGCTTCAGTCTTTGTTTTCCCCCTCGCCAGGATTGGCCAGGTACGGGAGAGAAAACAAGCCAAAATAAATTTAGCTGTGCCATGGTCAGTCTATCGCTGTTTTATTTTCTCCTACATTAAGTAAGTTACATAAACAGTAATTGTAAGGCCTGAACCGTTGAACAAACCACCGGTCAACTTCTAATACTGTCTTGTGGCCAACTTGCCTCTATTACTGACTGTAAGCCGAAATTGGCTGTGCTTCCTCTCACACCGAGAGTTCGAAAGTGAATGCCGTCCACTGCCTAATTCCGTCCTACGTGCTACTCATCTCGCACGAAGAAATAGTGCTACATGTTGTGTCTCACCTTAAGCGAGAAACATGTGTTCTCCAAACTGGAGAATCTAGTTTCTCCCTTCACGAGATAATGTTAGTGTACTTAGCAACTTCGGTCACGCGAATCCAGGTGCTACTAGAACAATCTACGCCAAGAAACAAGCCCGACTTTCCCCATTTTATTTATAACTGGAGAAGTACCTGTTGACGCTCCGTTTTTATACTGAACCTCCTGCGACAAAGCACAGATAACTTCCAGTCATACTGTGACACTTGCTACGATGTTCTTACAACGATGTACTTACTACGATGTACTAACTAAGATGTACTTACTACCATATACTTACTACGATGTACTTACTAAGATGTACTTACAACGATGTACTTACTACCATGTACTTACTGCGATGTACTTACTACAATATACTTACAACGATGTACTTACTACGATATATTTACTTGGATATACTTATTACGATATCCTTACTATGATGTAAAAAGAAGTTAGTTGCAAACCCTTTACAGAACGCTGAAGTCAACAACAGCATTTTTGCTTTTGTGATTTGTTAGCAGGTTTACGTTCAGTAGTATGCCATTACTTTCTGAACGACCGGCACCAATACCATTTCGTCAAATACCAACGCAACACGGTCTGTTGTTAACTAGCTCGCAGCTGTCATGTGAACGCTGGTATGCGGGATCACGAACTGTCAGTAACCACATCGCAACAGAGCCGGCCTACTACGATATATTTACTACGATACACTTACTACCATATACTTTATGTGAACCGGCCGCTCAGAAAGCAATGGCAAACTACTTAGTGTAATCTTGCCAAGAAATCAACAATCAGCTGAAAGATGCTGATGTTGACAGCGATGTCCTGTAAAAGATATGCGAACCAAAAAAATATACTTACCACTATATACTTACTACCATATACGTACGAAGATATAGTCACTACGTTGCACCTACTACGATATACTTATCACGATATACTAGCTGAGCCAAAAGAGTAAAAAACGCCAGTAATTTAATTTTACGTAACAAGGACATTAAAAACAATATCGGCCACAGACAGTGCACTTCCGTAAATTCCAAAATTAATGAGAAAACTTCCGTTGACGTGTATCCTAAGTCTCATTTACATTCGTCAGAAATGCCATGGGATACAATTGGTATCGGGGACTAGATATATTCGAAAGTTGCTTGATGTTTCTTGTGGTGACCTGTCCACCCAAACTAGTGCATTTTCTTGGTTATGTTGACCGCGTTATTGAAAGTCTGGTCTGGGTCAGATACAAGGAGATAAAGAAGAAGAAGAAGAAGAAGAAGAAGAAGAAGAAGAAGAAGAAGAAGAAGAAGAAGAAGAAGAAGAAGAAGAAGAAGAAGATACATCACATGCATAAGAAGGATTAAAGGAAGATGAAGCAGAGAATCAGCCAAAGATGACTGATATCGCGAAAAGCCACTACAATTCCTTCTCTGTATTTCCACAAATCCCATGGTCACCCTACCCCCATCGGAACAACAACAGCAATTACAACAACAGTATCAAGAAACATCACAAAAAGTCAAGACCAGAGAAAATAAGAATAAAAAGGGGGAAAACTGACTTGTTAGATTAAATACAATAGAAACGAGAACAAGTAAAGTAGAAGTAATAATAACAACAGAAGAACTAGAAGAATATTAGCAAGGAAACTTCAGAAAAGAATCCTTGGCTCAACAGGAGCAGGATGACATGGATTCAACAACAATAGGACGGGAAATTTAAACATTGACACAATACAATGGTCAATATTTGCACAGCGTTCTGGCATCATGGCGGAGACCACGTGTCTTGGAGTTGAAATCGATAACCTAAAGAGCCGTTGTTGACGAAAACTGCTATTAGAGGAAATTTGTTGTCAATTCTCTATTCTTTCATGCAATAATAAAGAAAAATAAAGAAAGTTATTATGTGGTTGGAATGTGGAGAGTACGAGAACATGCTATCTCATATCGTTAGGTCTGTTTATTGTTGGTGTTAAATTGTATTCATTTTACGTTGCGTAACTAATGTAGTGCCAAAGAAAAAGTCAGGTGGACCAAACATGGCACACAATCCAGTGAACAAGTATTATGATGTTAATTTTCGTTCACTGAGCATTGCAACTGAGGGATATTCTCATCATCATCATCAAGTGCCCTGCCAGCTGTCGTAGGCGTTCATGTCTTTCCACATATCTCGGTCAGTGGTGTTCTGGATCAACTCTGCTGATGATATTTCTCCATGCCACTGTCTCAATCAGCATTTCTCTTGGTTGCCTTCGATCTTTCCAGTCGTCACGACTTCTCATTTCATCACATGACTTAAGAAAGCTGCTTATCTCTGTCTTATTGTTGTATATAATGTTCTAGTTATAGTACTACGAAGCAAATAAAACGATGGCCCTGTATTGTCCTTCTGTCCTAATGGGAGGTCACATGTGGCGAAATATTATCCTTGGTCAATTAATTAATTAAGAAACCCTGAGCTGACGGCGTGGTAGTGGGTTCATTCCACATACCGGTCTGTTGACTTACACGTTGACTTCTCGTTCATTAAGCAATATGATACTTTAACAATTCTGTGTGTCCATTGCAGGATGGAGCTATCAAGTACAATCCTACGTTAATTGTCTTGACAAGTTTAATTTCAGTAGTTTGCCATTGCTTTCTGAACATGAAGTGAAGGTTGAAATCCAACTGGGCGGTCTAGCAAACGATCCGGTTATCCCACCATAAATAAGCGCAATGGAATTTCAAGTGCATAAAGCCTCAGGATCCCGCAGATGATCAAACTACTGAATGTACAACGGCTAGAATATCAACCCCGACTGATCGTTACGTCATGCTAAAGAGCATGCAATATTTGTGACGTTCGTCATTGTTTTCTTCGCTCAAGATATCAGCCGATTCCCTTTCTCATCCGCTCCCTAAGACAGCCACGCTCGCAGGCCTTTCTGCTCGTTCGTTTCTTCTCATGTCGATATGGCTCGAATGCCTTCGAGAACAACGACATTGGAATAGACATCAACTACCGTATGGATGGAAAGTTATTCAATCTCAGAAGGCTGAAAGCTAAAACTAAAATTAACAGCGACACCGTCAGAGAGCTCCTGTTAGCTGATGATTGCGCTCTATACGCCAACTCAGAGGCGGACATGCAACATAATGATTCAGCTTTCTCATATGCATGTGCCAAATGTAGGCTAAATATCAATTTGGAGAAGTCTGTAGTTATGTACCAGCCAGCTCCAGGGAATAATCACACTGTGCCGAATCAAAGTGAATGGTCATAGACTAAGTGTTGTTGACAAATTCACCTATCTTGGCAGGACTGTGTCACAAGCTGCCACAATTGATGATGAAGTGAATGCAAGAATCTCCAAGGCCAGCGCGGCCTTTGGTAGATTGAACAAGAATGTATGGGACAGAAATGGAATAAGCCTGCAAACAAAGCTGAAAGTCTACAAAGCAGTTGTATTATCCTCACTGCTATATGCCTGTGAAACTTGGACTGTTTCTCAGCGACACGCTGGAAATTAAACCACACAGTCTGCCTTCGGAAGTTACTGAAGACTAAATGACAAGACGAGATCCCAGACACTGAAGTCCTAGAAAGAGCGTCCATGCCCAGTATCCACACTCTACTAATGAAGAATCAGATTCGCTGGGCTTGTCACTTGACTCGCATGCCAGATCACAGGCTCCCTAAACGAATTGCGTTGTGGTAAACGCTCCCAAGGCGGCCAGAGGAAACGCTTTAAAGACACTCTGAAAATCTCACTGAATGCTTTTGGAATTCATCATGATATCTGGGAGACTGCAGCTAGAGACCGAAATTCGTGGCGTGCTTCAGTACGCAAGGGTGCAGTCGCTTGTGAGGCAACCAGGACTGCAAGAGCTGCGAAGAAAAGACAGAACAGAAAAACCACTGCAGGAAATCCTCCTCCAGAAACGTCATGCATTCTTTGTCCACATTGTCAAAGAACATTTCGAGCCAAAATAGGCCTTATCAGCCATCTTAGAACTCACGGCTCCATACGTTCAACCCCACTGGATGAAATGAATGGTCATCATCTGTCAGAGCCTAGCTATGCAGCAACATCGTTACGGCACCCGGCAGACAAGAGTTGTCGGCTGGCAAGATTGCTACCTGACACGCGACCAGCGGTCAGGCTGACGACAGACGCACGCAAGCCACGTGACCCCACCAGAGGCAGTGGGCAGTGTGCGTGATAGCTCAGACCGAGCTGGGACAGGAGACTGGAAGGACATGTGTGACGAGAGCAAGGCGTTTGTGTGAATCTCCGTGGTTGAAAGCCGAACGACTGATATCTTGAGCGTCAGACCTATGAGCTGTATTGTGGTTGTGAGTTATATATTGTAGATCGTTGTAATTATCGTTCTGTATTTAATGTGGCAATAAATCCATAGAACTTGTGTTGCTGTGTCTTACGTCGAATCACGTTATACTTGTACTGTCTCACACGTGTTAGCCAACGAGCCGAATATAAGATCCTGACATGTGTGGACGTGGGTTGCTCGTCTTTGTTTAAGAACCTAATATATTTAGACGTGTGCTGCTCGTCTTTGTTATTTAAAACTATAATTCTTGTACGTGTAAAATTTGTCAAGGTTATAGTGATGTACTTGTGATCGGAAAAGTCTCAGTGTGATCCATTAATACATTGTTTAAATATGTTTAAAACTATTAGTAAATGTGCAGTACATATTGTTTGATCCTGTAAACGTGTAAAACATTTGTGATTTGTGAAACTTGTCACCGTTTGACCGTGTCAACATTGTGATTGTGTCGCCATTTTGACCTTGTCGCCATCTTGTAAACTTGATGTCTATGTCCTTACTGAATGTCATCTTGATGTAAGTGATGTGTCATCAAGGTTATTGAGTGTTCAAATACAGATAGATTGTTTGTGTGTATTGAGTTTGTGGAACGCAAAGAGTTTTGGAAAGAGTGTAATTTCTGTTGAAAGAAACACGGTTGACGACAAATTTACGACATACAATTATACTCGACGCCATCCAAACCTAATCAACACTTAGTGACTTGCAGGCACACACCAACAAATAGACACTAACTTATTTCTCTCCAAAAACAAAGCAGGTTTTTCCGTACCATCCATAACCTTCCCGTAGAGGTCATTAGTGGTTCCGAAGTACGACCCTACAGTTTTCTAGCCCATTTGTCCTACCATTCGTCACCGTATCCAAGGGCACTTGAGTATATTTTTCTTTACTTTAACTTTACGTATGCATTAGTGGGCACGCATCGTATAGTAAAGTCAATTGTAAATTGTTTTTCTACTAACCATTTACAACATATTTTGTGTGGTTGATTTTCATTGACGTATTTTCTCCATCATGTCGTCATTATTTGATTTCATCGATATGGGGTTAAAATTGAAGTTAGAAGGTGATGAATTAACAAAATGGAGTGAGAACAAATACGCAGAATACCTACTTGTTCAAGAAAAATCTGCCGAACGCGATGAAAGAGCAGCAGAAAGAGCTCTAAAACAGGCAGAGATTGAAAAAGCTGCCAAGCAAATAGAGGCAGAAACAGCATTAAAGCAAGCTGAGATAGACAGTGAACTTAAGAAAGCAGAAATAGCAGCTCAGAGTAAGAGGGAAGAACTAGAATTACAGTTGAAAATGAAACAACTTGACACCGAGACTGCAATAAATAAAGAGTCAAAGAAATCTGAAAGACTGGAAAAAGAAAACCAGTATAAGAAGTATCAAGGTATCGTTCGTAACTATACCTCGGGTGACTGCATAGCAGCCTTTACCCAAAATTTTGAGACGTTAATGGAACATTACCAAGTTCCACTTTCGGAATGGAATATTCTATATATGAGGAGTCTATCTGGGGAACCTCTTAAAGTTATTGAAACCATCCCCAAAGACCTCAGGAAAGAGTACCATTATATTAAATCTAAAATAATGGCACATTTCATGTTAGACGAGGCAGGTTACAGAGAACAATTCAGTAAACTGAGTCCAAAATCAACTCAAACGTTCTCTGACTACCTCTGTTTAGTCCGAGACATTTTCAGCAAATGGACTTCATCAGCCAAAATTAACAAAAATTATGATAAATTAGAAGATCTCATCATTCGAGATAAAGTCATTTCTTCTATCCCATCATCTTTTTATAAGTTCTTACAGGAGAATGAATACACAAGTGTGGAAGAAATGGAAAGACGTGGGTCGGCCTATTATACGGCCAATAAACAGTGCTTTGCCACTGAAGCTACTGACAGTAACTGGGTAGCAGCAGCCAACTATGAGAAAAAACTATAGTAGGCAAAAACCATACAGGCCTACCTCTGAAAAATTTAGACATTGTATTCACTGTAAAATGTCTCACCATTTGAACGAGATGTGCGATAAAAACCCAGGGTACCAAACATACTTGCAAAATATGGTAAACAGACAAGACAGAGAACGTAAATCGTTCAAAAGTTTACGTAAATGTTTTCTCTGCAAGGCTTACGGTCACCATCGCATGGATTGTAGAGGCAGGCATATGACCAACAAAGCCAATGCCGCCTTGTTCGATAGCTCAGCGTCAGAAGACGAAAATCCAGAAAAACATCCTGTACATGCAGCACAGGCTTGTGATGTATTTAGTGCTAACACATGCACTGTCTGTAATACCTTCTTTGAAAATGGTATCTTAACATGCGGGCACGCCATCCCTATTGCCAATGAGGAAGCTAACTTGGTAATAGACTCAAAAGGCAGATTAGACATCTATCACGGGTATGTTAATGGCAAGTTTGCTACAGTACTTCGCGACACCGGAAGTACACTTATTGGCCAGAAAACAACATTCATAACGCCTACAGACTATACAGGCAGACACATCACATGTAGAACATTTTCAGGCAATATTGAAAAATATCCACTAGCTTGGGCATACATTGAAACACCATTCCTCACCGGGAAAGTAAAGGTCGCAGCACTTACAAACCCAGTGTGCGATATAATCATAGGAAATTTACCTGAGGTGAATGACAAACCTCATAACCATGACATAACATCACTATGTATTAATGATAACACATCACCACCAAATGTCATTGAAAATGTCATATCACCTGTTGAATGTATGTTAGCTAATGCAGCACTAAGTTCTCATCACATCATTGACGATATCATTCCATCATCATCTGATGTCATTGAGTGTGTGAACGCAGTAACAAGAGCTACTGCTAGAGTGCAAGAGGAAAGTAACCAAACTGAGGCTATTCAAATGCTTAGCCCAGAATTACCACCTAGTGACTCTATGAAGGAAACACTCATAACAGCTCAAAAAGCTGATCCTTCACTGTCAAAGTATTTTGACCTGATCGGCAAAAAGGCAAGAGTAACCAAAAATGCGAAATGGCATTTTGCTTTACACAATGATATACTCACCAGGTATTACACCAGAGGTGACATTACAACAAAGCAAACTGTTTTGCCAACTACCTATCGCAAGCAAGCTTTACATCTTGCTCACGATATACCTTTTGCAGGTCATATGGCATATGTAAAACCAGGTCAAGACTTTTGACACAGTTTCATTGGCCAAAATTTTGCAATGACATAAGAACATATTGCAGAAATTGTGATACATGCCAGAAACTAGTAAAAAAAGGTAAACACCCACAGGCAAAGTTACAAGTCACTGACTTAGCCAGTCGACCTTTTGAAAAATTATCAGTTGACATTGTGGGCCCTCTTAGTCATACAACTACTAGAGGGAATAAATATATCCTAACTTTAATTGATCAATGTAGTCGCTGGCCAGAAGCTATTCCGCTAAAGAACATTACTGCCAATGACATCATGGAAGTGTTCTTCCATATTTTCTCCCGAATTGGGTTTCCAGATACTATCCAGTCTGATAGAGGCACTCAGTTTATTGCCGCATCCACCCAAGCTTTCACTAAAATGTTAGGAGTGAAGCAAGTCTTCAATACCCCCTATCATCCTCACTCGAGCGGGATTATAGAAAAGCTTAATGGGGATCTGAAGCACATGCTTGCCAAAGTAACTCAAGATCACCCCAATAACTGGGATGTATACTTACCAGCTGTTCTCTTTGCTTATCGCGAGGTACCACATTCTAGCACCGGTTTCTCTCCTTTTGAACTCATATATGGTGCCAAACCACGAGGCCCATTAACAATTTATCACCAAATGTTAACTGATTCCACTCCAGTACTGAAACCCATATCATCATTTGTGTATGTAACATCATTGCGTGAAAGGATAATTAAATCATGTGAAATTGCTAAAAATGCACTAAAACTATCTGGTGCTACTTACAGACAGTACGCAGACAAAGGTAACAGGACTATAACATTGACACCTGGACAGGATGTTCTACTACTACTACCTAGTGACAGACAGCTACTGACGGATTCTTGGCAGGGACCATTTAAAGTGACAAGACAAATCTCACCCGTAGACTACGAGATCCTAATAAAGACAAACACAAAATATTTCACATAAATATGCTAAGACCATACCACAACAGAGACAACGAACAAGACGATACGACAGCTTGCACCGTGATAATAGATCACGAAGATGACGATTCTAGCGACGAGATTCCAACACCTACATTAGACAAGACAAACTGCTTGAATGAGATCAAGATCAATCCAAACTTAAGTCAAGCTGAGACAAACAGTTGCAAACAGTTGATACAACAATACAACACCATTTTTTCAGACAACCCAGGACAAACAGAGTTAGTACAGCATCACATCACACTCACATCAAACACACCCATAAGATGCAGACCATACACCATACCATTACATTACAAGGAACAACTACATCAGGAAATCATCAACTTAGAAAAAAACAACATCATCAGACGATCCCTTTCAGACTTCTCTTCACCCATGGTCATTGTACGTAAAAAGGACAACACCATACGACTTTGCATCGACTACAGAAAACTGAACAAAATAACTGTTTTAGATCTTGAACCAATGGCAAACACTGACGATCTTCTGACAGAACTGACTGACGCTAAGTTCTTTACGACGCTTGACATGTCTAAAGGTTAATGGCAGATTGCTGTACATGAAGACAGCAGACATCTAACAGCTTTCGCCACGCCTTGGGGACTGTACGAATGGTGCAAACTTCCATTTGGGCTAGTCAATGCCCCAGCCACATTCGTACGCATGACGCGACTCCTCCTATCTGACATTCCTAATATCATTTGTTATATTGACGACATCTGTGTCCATACAGAGACAATGACGGAACATATAAAGACACTAGAACAGACACTAGAACGTATCAGACAGCACAGACTGACAGTGAAGCCTTCAAAGGTGAGCATGGCTTACCAAGAGATATCATTTTTGGGGTACAGAATATCCAATGGCTTTGTCATGACAGACAACAAAATTGTCTCCAAAATTCTAAAACTGTCACTTCCAACAAATAAGAAACAAGTCCGCAGTCTGTTGGGACTGATCAACTATTACAGGAACTTTATTCCTGATTTTTCAGAACTGACTGAAGTTTTTCTAACTTACTAACCAAGGATAAGCCTGAAAAAGTTGTACACGATGAATGCCTACGAAATGCATTTCATAAAGTTTTGGCACACTTTTCTGATAAAAATTCGAATAACCTAATCCTTAAATTGCCCAACATCCGTTTACCTTTCAGATTGAGAACAGACGCTAGCTCCGTTGCGATTGGGGCAGTCCTGTTGCAGGAATACAACAACATCCTGCATCCAATTTGTTTCATATCAAGAAAACTAAGGCCTCGAGAGCGTGCATGGTCCATTCCGCAATTAGAAGCACTGGCGTTAGTAGAAAGTGTGACGAAGCTATCCAAATATCTTCTAGGACGTCACTTTATCATCGAAACTGACAACAGTCCATTACGGTATATAAATGCCGGAGTACCATCCAATAATATGATTGCTCGCTGGTCCTTGAAGCTTCAAAATTTCAGTTTCGAAGTTCGCCATATTCCCGGCAGAATGAATGCAATTGCCGATCTTTTGTCCCGTTGTCCGACCGACCCAGTAAGCAATGTCTGAGTGCAATGTGTGTAATACACTCAGACCAACACAGCCACCAATGAGTGAATATTCTTGCCATTCACCTACTGTGTAAGGTCTATAATTGAAATTGTGATACGGTTAGAAACCGACATGTATAATATACTTATTTTAATCAAGTCATGTAATGAGTGTAGTATAATTGTGTAGTGTGTGTTAGAAAGAGAACATTATTAATTGTAAATATACACCAAGAACAGTGTCACAGACGCTTAACCACTTACCAGAAGCGAACTTTACCATTGTGACAGCTGTGAGTGATTTTCTTCACCGTGATATTTTAACGACATGTGCAAATGTGGACCGAACATTGACTTCTACACCACCTCTGCAGCGAATTTAATCCAAATTGTTCGACGTTTGAACATCCGAAATAAGAACAGTCGATCATTATCCATAAGTTGTGAACACATCGGAAATAAGAACATTCCACCATAATCCGAGAGTTGTGATACTATAACATCGAACACGAACGTTGATAACATTTTACGATCTGTTAAAACCGGAACAGTTGTGTTCAAACAGTGTAACAGCAACTAAATTTTGCGTTTCGTGTGTATTTCCGGTGTAATTTAAAAAGTATAGCAAAATTAGCAGACGATATACAAATATTCAAAAACTTATGACGATTGTAAAATCCTTTTGAATCTATAAAATATAATACACCAATTGGGTACTTATTTATTTTGATTAGTGTAATCTTAGAATCATATCTTGATTAATGTATTCATATTACCGACTTTTTCTCGTTAATATGAAGAAACGTCAAGCAATGACGCTAAGAAATTAAATAATTATTGTAATGTATAGAATTTCTGGAATGTCGAAATTACTTCCCTTGCATTTGTGAATTACATCAAGGGCCATAATTTGAAACATATTCATTAATGTGTATTGTATAGATAGACATTTTGTTGCTCAAATGGTTAGCACAGCAGGTAGGCGTCCACTTAGCATGTCATAGAGCTGCCAACATTGCAAACCAACATAAGAGCTCCTGGCCAAATGAGGTCAGAGTTTAAGTGTTTAATACGACTAATACAAAGCCGTATTTCAGTCTGGCTAGATGGCTGTTGCAAAACAACCATATTATTACGGTTTTTTTCAAATTGCTGCGAGGTAGATGCGTGAAGCTGGTACTACTGATCTGACTGGGTATTATTGCAATGGAGGTAACCAGGCATCAGGGGGATGAAACCTGAGTTGTGTTAAAAGTTGTACTTCATTTGTCATTTCAATGCAACTTACATTTTTTGTATATATATCTATGCCATATATGTATTTTCATGCATAACACTGGGAAAGAGTAGTCTCTGACATGAAATTAACACTACCCCAGTATATACATACATCATGAATGAAAGATGGCATCTTTCATTGAGGTACCCGGGGAGAATGTCAGAGCCTAGCTATGCAGCAACATCGTTACGGCACCCGGCGGACAAGAGTTGTCGGCTGGCAAGATTGCTACCTGACACGCGACCAGCGGTCAGGCTGACGACAGACGCACGCAAGCCACGTGACCCCACCAGAGGCAGTGGGCAGTGTGCGTGATAGCTCAGACCGAGCTGGGACAGGAGACTGGAAGGACATGTGTGACGAGAGCAAGGCGTTTGTGTGAATCTCCGTGGTTGAAAGCCGAACGACTGATATCTTGAGCGTCAGACCTATGAGCTGTATTGTGGTTGTGAGTTATATATTGTAGATCGTTGTAATTATCGTTCTGTATTTAATGTGGCAATAAATCCATAGAACTTGTGTTGCTGTGTCTTACGTCGAATCACGTTATACTTGTACTGTCTCACACGTGTTAGCCAACGAGCCGAATATAAGATCCTGACATCATCATTCTTGGTGGACAAACAACACCAACATGGCTTGGCGCAGCGATGAATTGCTCCAGCGACATATAAACTTCTCAAGACACATTACGACCAACGTTCTCTCAGACATTGTAGGCTCTTTTTAGTATCGCTGTGGCTAATGGGTAACGAATGCAGTTCGAAATCTTCCATACCGCGTTCGACACACAGCTGTTTGAGATTTGGCAGCAGACCGGCTTGTGTTCGTTTGTATACAAAGGTATGAGTCCCGGTCGTTCAGAAAGCAATGGCCAACTACGGAATGTAAACTTGCCAAGAAATCGGTGGCGGACGGTCTTGTTGTTTTGTGACCATTCCTTATTTTGCGCAGGAGATGGATATTTTCATCGTTTAATGTGTGTGTCAGGATGTAAAACCAGGAGTTTCTTCTCAAGGTCTTCGCCGATGCTACGGAGTTCGTCAATGATCTAAGCAATCCTTGAGTGAATTTTTGCAGCGTGTGTGTTTCTGTGGTGTTCGGGTTTTCAGCATGGCGGAACAGCGTTTAACAAGGCGACGGGGAGGCCGCATGCGGCAAGGTAAATGTGGTGGAGCAAGACGTTTTAGACTCATATGTGACCGTCTGGGCCTCATGAATACTCGTATTCTATATTGGAACTGTTCCAGCGTAAAACTATTCTTTTCTAGAAAACCGAGAGTACAGGAATGACATTTTAGCGCTTCAGGAGACGAGACTGTGTGATCAGTTATTCCAAATTGCCGGTTTCAAATGTTTCTACAACAGGCGACATCTGGGAATAGCGATTAACATTCGCGACAGTATGGTGGCTTCGGAGCTAGACATGTCTAGTTGGGACAGTGACGACATACAAATACAGGCGGTTAGAGTTCAATCCGGTCTACCATTCGTGTTGGTTAATGTTTATGCCCGTAACGCGAGTGTGGATTCCCAGAAGTGGCAGTGCTTAAGTGACATATTAGGTCACGAGAGAAATGTTATTTTCTGTGGCGATTTCAACGCTAAAGGCAGATCATGGGGAAATATTTCCTCCAACACACAGGGGGAGGAGCTCGAGACTGCACTTGAAACCATTGACCTGGTTTGTATCAACAGTGGCTGTGTCACCAGGACAGCAAGTCGTCCAGGTGATGAGGACAGTGTTATTGATCTGGCGCTGGTTTCTCCTTCACTCACTACAGTGTGTAGATGGGGTGTCATAGGGTACCACGGCAGCGACCACCACCGTTGCAGCATATTGGTGGAGAAAGGCAGAACCAGGCAGCACAAGTCAACGGTCAAGACTTTCCAGTATGACAGTACAGGGCAAGATGTGGTGAGTAAAATAAGGCGCGACAAGCGCAGAAAGCTTCATGGCAGGAAAAAAAGCTGGGAGCAGCCACCTTGGTGGAATTTTGAGGTGGAAAAGGCCTGGGTGGATAAGCGTAGTGCTGTAAGGAAATGGCAAAACGCCAAGAAGAACAGAGTTGCCCATCCTAGTCCCTGCATGCACTTAGAAAGAGAGATGCACACAAAAGTAAGCTACTTAAAAAACTGGTTAAGGTGGTTAAAAGTGAAAAATGGGCAGAGGTATGTCAAAGAGTAAGCACAGACAAGTCACTGAAATTGTTCTGGTGACTACACAAAAGCATGAGTGGGGTAGTCAAGAATAAGAGTATTCCTGACTTCCAAGGTGCTGACCTCATCTGGCAGAGGACTGACGAGAACAAGGGCAAAGCCCTCTTCGAACGCTATCTAGAGCAGAGCAACCAGACAGACATGAGAGGCCGAAATCTTGCCAAGGAGGTTACCTCAGATAGGTGCAAGGCCCAGAACATTTCGGATGAAGACACAGTGACAGTGAAAGAAATCAAGGCTGTGCTTCGACGATCAAAAAACAGCGCTCCAGGGCCAGATGGCATAAGATATGACGACATCAATATGTGTACCGACAACGAACTAGAGAAACTAGCAGACATGTACAACAACAGTATAGGGAGTGCTAGCATCAAGGAGGAGTGGTTACACAGCTATCTGATTCCCTTGCCGAAGCCTGGCAAAGACCACACAAAAATTCAGGGATATCGAGTAATAACCATGCAGAACACAATAGGCAAGCTGCTGGAGAAGTTAATTGCCAGAAAAATATCAAGCCAGCTAGGAGAGACAAGGCGTTTTCCCACCTACCCTGGGAGGGTACCGTCCAAAAAGAGAAACCTGGACCAATGCAGCAGTTTTTGCCCATGATGTCTATGAAGGTTTCCACTCAGGCATTGAAACATTTGCTGCAGCGATTGATCTTGAGGACGCGTACAACAGAGTACCAGTGGATTTCTTAATGCTTCAGCTTCTTGAACTCAAGATAAGTCCTTTCCTCCTTAGCTGGATCGCTGCTGCCCTCTTCCAACGGAAAGTAGTCTTTAGATGTGGCAGTTGGACTTCAGAACCAACAACAATATATCCTGGCCTACCACAGGGATCACCATTATCTCCGGTGCTGTTCAACGCCTACACTGTGAGAATCACCAGCGAGCAAATCATAGGACCGGGGAGGACATTGTCGTATGCAGACGATGTTTTAGTGTATCGTCAGGGTAAGGACAGAGATCAGGTTGCTGTAGAACTACAAACCGAACTCAATCGCATAAGCACTTGGTGTGTTGAAGCTGGGGCAATGGTCAACCCAACAAAGGCAACAGTGACATGGTTCTCTTTAAATAACCATATTGTCAACACCCCAACGCCAACTGTAAATCTGGGTTCAGAGACGGTGGAAAGAACGCAGGCAATGAATTACCTGGGGATACGATTTGATCGAAGCCTAGCTTATACTGAGCACGTAGACCAGGTGATAACAAAGGCCAAGCGGGGTTTGGCTGCGATGCGCGTCATGGTGGCGGCAAACTGTGAGCAGCGCCATCTATGCCTTCTTTACGAGGGGCTGGTCCTTTCTGTTCTGGAGTATGCGATGGCGATCCTGACTCTCAGCCATAAGCAGATAGAAAGGATGGAAAGGATACAGAACGAAGCCATGCGCATCATTCTTGGATGTACAAGAGATACAGCATGCAGGGCGATGCGCTACCTTCTTGATTTTCCAACCATGAGGGACAGAATACAAATTTGCCAAGCACGTGCCTATCTCAGAGTCAACGCAAACACACAACATCCACTGCATAGCGAGATTAAGAAGGTAAAAGGCAGCAGGTTAAAAAGAGGAAGTCGTGGATGGGTCAAGCCGAAGACATTCTTCAGCAGGTGTGTTCACTTGAGGACTTAGAACCTGGCGAGGAGTGGGTACAAGTGCCAACAGAGTTCTGTACATCCTTTTCAGTGTGCATCCAACTAGACAGGAAATGCAGACAAGAAAATCCAGCTGCTGTGGAGGCGGAAGTACAGGCTCTGATCTTCGAGAATTCTTTAGAGGATGATGCTGTCATTTACACGGATGGGTCGGTCGTCCGAGGAGTGAGAAGTTCATGGGCCTTTACGGCTCAGGCCGGAGGGAAAACTGTGAAGGAAGAGTCTGGCGCTTTTGCTTTGACCACATGCAGCCTGACTATGGAAGTCATGGCAGTAAGTAAAGCAATAACATGGCTCGAGACACAGACATTCAATCGGGCTTGTGTCCTTAGTGACTCAATGAGTATGCTCAGGAGGATAGAGATGGGGTGGGTCCGAAGAGAGTGGCTGCTGTCTCTGGAGCGGTCTCGGCTGGCAAAGATTAGTTTCATCTTCGTGCCAGGGCATGCGGGCGTACAAGGGAATGAGCAGGCTGACAGGCTTGCAGGTAGGGCTACTGTGGAAGGCGGACGAGCCATGGACCAGGCAGACATTCTGAATGCTCTACGAGAAGTAAGTCGTTTACGAGAACCAAGCGATGACTGGGAATCTACAACCATGGTCAGGCTGCGAGAACAGCAAGTTAAAAGAGGTGTGGCCAAACAAGAACACTACGCAGGAAGCCAAAGAAGAGTAATAAACCAACACAGAACTGGTGTCGTGAGCCGCTACGCACTGCGGGATTTGCTGAGGAGGGGAACTAACTTGCCAAGAAATAGCAAACAGAATATGCAATTAATTAACTTGTTAGTATAAAGCTGTAAATCATACAATACTATTTTACATGATCAGTGACATTTGGCAAAAGATGTGACACGGGGAAAAAAGATAGGGACCGGCATATTCAACGTCTTGTACAAGATAAGGGTTGTGAAATAGAAATGCCATGACAAGTTCAATGCCCCCTGTTTAAGCATTTGTGTGTTAGCTGTTGTTCTTTGAGAATGCCAATCATGCATAATCAATCAATCAGGAGCCATTTCCACAACAAAGATTAGCTGAAATGTATCTCCAACACTGTCTTTCCCCTCTGATTGCACATGCTGTCACGCTGTAGTTCGTCGATCTCTTGGCAGCAAAAGAATCTTAGAAATGAGCAAGTAAAATTGTTCGGCCAGATAACTATAGTCTGTCCAGAAATGAATGCTTTCATTCAAGATCAATTATTTTGAAAACTGTCTGTTGCATCGTTATGAAATTTTTCCTGCCGTCTTACATTTACCCCCACCCAAGGAATATGTCTTTGATAGGTCTAAAAGCCACTTACATCATGGAAAGCGGCGACATTTCTTTGATGTTTTGGTGAAAACTAGTGATTTCTCGCTAACAAACTTGTTTTACAGTAATGCCCCGTTCCACTACGAGAGGCTCTTGTCATAAGGCCCATCCCTCCCACTAGGAAATTAACTATTCATCGCTAATGTTTCCGTGTGAAGTGGTAATACATTTAATAATGTGCACTTCATCTCTGACCCGTAAATTATATACCGCATATAAACACATTTTGAAATCTGCTGTACAATCTCCAGAACAAAAACATTTTTGTTGGGTGGACATAATTATACGGTTATATGCTAAATCTCATAATTTTTCCTCATTTGGTTACTGAGATATGGAATTTTATATTGGGGCAGACAAAAGTAAGCAGACTATAGGCTATCAGCTTTCAGTATACCACAACAAGCAACGGTGTACCGAATCAGGAGAAGTGGCCGACCACGTAAACGATGGACACAGTCCATGGGAATCTGGATAGATGAAGTCCATAAACGGCCAGTCTCTCACCCGCTGTTTACCTGGACATCGCAAGGTACAAGAGGAGCAAGATGAGATCAGATTCGATGAGATGCGATGAAAGGAGATGAGATGGGACGAGATGAGATTAGATGACATGGGACGAGACGAGATGAGATGGGATGGAATGAGATAAGATGAGAAGGGATGGGATTGGATGAGATGAGATGGGATGAGACGAGATTAGAAGGGATGAGATGAGATGACATGACGTGAGATGGGATGACATTAGATAAGATGACATGAGATGGGATGACATTAGATGAGATGGGGTGAGATAGGATGCGATTAGATGACATGAGATAAGATAAGATAGGATTAGATGGAATAAGATGAGATGAGATGGGATAAGATGAGATGCGATTAAATGAGATGAGATAGGTTGAGATGAGATGAGCTAGGATGAGATGAGCTAGGACGAAATTAATTTAGATGAACAGATAGAAGTGTGTTTGTGTATCGGTGTGGACGTTACGCTGACAATGAAATTAAATCGGGCAGATAAAGGCTCAATTTCAGCTCTCATCGTCTGCTACGGAAGGCTCCCACCATCCATCTATGCCTCTGTGCACGTAGGCCTTAAGCATGTGAGCGTCAAAACACATACTTACAAGACCTTGCTACAGGATCTTTAATAATATAATACAATATCAATAGATATTGCTGAATAAATAATTATTCATGTGTGGGGGGGGGGGGGGGGGCAAAAAAAAAAAAAAGGGGGGGGGGAATAACTGTGCTATAGAGGCATAGGAAGACCGAAAAACCTGCGTGCGTGTGAAAATTGAAAGACTAGCTGCGAAATAATAAGATAATTAACGTCATCTTCGTCAAAATATTACATTTCAGAGAGAAATAGACAGCCGTGATTGCCAATTTCTGCGCCATAGTTGGCAATCGAAGGAGAAGACCATTACACTGTAATTGCTAAGTAATTATGCGAACTTGTTCTCTTTCAGGAATTAATGACAGCCTCATGACTTATGTTTCCACCAGAGGTTGTAGGGTAACGAGGATGTAGTGTAACGAGGCTGTAGTGTTACGAGGCTGTAGGGTAACGAGTCCCATGGGTAATGAGGCTGTAGAGTAGCGAGGCTGCAGTGTAACGAAGATGTTGGGTAACAACGAGGCTGTATTGTAACGAGGCTGTAGAAAAACAAGGGTGTAGGTTAACAAAACTGTAGTGTAACGAGGCTGTAGTGTAACGAGGCTGTAGAGTAATTAGGCGGTATTGTAACGAGGATGTAGTATAACGAGGGTGCAATGTAACGAGGCTAACAAGGCTGTAGTTTAAAGAGGATATAGAGTAATGTTGCTGAAGTTTAACGAGGCTGTGGTATAACGAGGCTATAGAGCAATGAGGCTGTAGAGTAACGTGGTTGTATTGTAACAATGATGCTGTATAATTATCCTGTAGTGTAGTGATGCTGAAATGTAACTAGGGGGGTGTAACGAAGCTGTGGTATAACCAGGCTGTATTCTAACTAGTTAGTTCGTGGGTGTTGATTGATGTGGTCATATAAGACAGACGATTGAAGACGATAAGCTTCTAGAGGACAGACAAGACATCTCATGTAAATGGCACACGTAGTATAATATTTATCGTTTCTGAGGCAGCATAATGATGCACAGCATAACTCATCACAAAGACTAAAGGAGATCATAACCCCCCATAACGCCTGGGCTGAATATAGAGACCATGTTTTGCCCATGAAGTACGTATAATGACTATAATCCCTCTCTCGGTTTGCCTAGTTTGCTCCAGAGGAAAGGGAACACCAAAATGTCTGGAACAAGACAAGCTGCAGAAGCTGCCAGTTCAATAATGCAATACTCTAACTGTCCGCCTGTCGGAGCTTCGATCCTAGACCATTTGCCGAGCAAGGTTTATGACCTGGTCTGCCCTCATGATTTAGCCTTTAGGTTGCATTTTCTCGCACTAGGTTAAGGCTCGTACCTTCTCAATTGTGCTTCTGAGCCCGAAGCCGTTGGCACAATGTGGGGTGGTGAATTTGGTGATCGCCGCCCAACATTCGGAGCAAGCAGAAAGCAGGTAGTATGGTCGAGACAAGAACACTGAGCTGATCCACGACTCTGGTGATCGAGTGAGATGGCAAAACATGACCGCCCGCTACTATTATACCGTGTTATACATGACCGTCTACTATTAAAATAAACTGTGTTCGTTCGTTCGTTCGTTCGTTCGTTCGTTCTTTTTTTCTTTCTTAACTCGCTGCCCACAAATCTTTCCAGTTGATCCATGTTTCAGTTTTTCTGTTCTCTTGATGTGGCTACAAAATGGCGACTGCCTATTGCCCTCATGTCTGCAATCAGACATGTGGGTCTTAGCTTCTTTCAGAACGTTTACATTAATCATTGTCGCCGGCCAGGGAATTTTAGCATTCTTTTGTAAAAACAATTTTCAGTGGCCCAAAGGAACTTGATTGTGTTTGTTTGCTAATTGCCAGGATTATGTCCCTGTCTCTGTCTGGCTTTATATCTCTCTCTCTCTCTCTCTCTCTCTCTCTCTCTCTCTCTCTCTCTCTCTCTCTCTCTCTCTCTCTCTCTGTCTTGTTCTTCCTCACCCACACGCACGCAATATACACACCAATGTATGTTAATGACTCCCCCACATATCATAATCAAGTGACCCGCCAGCTGGCGTAGACGTTCATGGCTTACCACAGATCTCGGTCTCTGGTGTTCTGGATCAATTCTGCTGATGATATTCCTCCATACCACCGTCTAAATTCATACAAAATCATTTCTCTTGGTCTGCCTCTGCCTCTCTTCCCCTCTATCTTTCCAGTTGTCACGATGTTCTACAATAGTTCTCCTTCTTTCTTTTTGTTTGTACAAGGGGATGTCAATAAGTAAGTCACACATGGCTGTTGAAAAATAACTAAATATGACGACAACTTAAAGCAGTTCATTATTATACATATATTGCCAATTTATTTCTCAACATAATTTCCACCAACATTGATCCACTTATCCTATCGTTTTATCAGTCCTCCCAAACCGGCTGCACAGAACTGCGTGCTCTTTTTTTTTAAACCACGTTTTCACTTCACTTTCAACTTCGGCGTCATTCTCGAAATGTCTCCCGTCAAGGTGGGTTTTCAGTGGACTAAAAAAGGTGGAAATCGCTAGGGGCTAAGTCGGGGCTGTAAGGTGGATGTTCCAGAACATCTCACCTTAGTTGGTTAATTTTCTCTTGAGTTAATCGAACCGTATGTGGTCTGGCATTGTCTGGGTACCCACCTTGAGCACACTTTCTTTAATTTTAATCGATCATGCATTATGCTGAACCATGTTAGCACCCTATTGCAGATGCTACAGAGTCTGTCGTTACTTGCCTGTCACCTCTAATCATCTCCTCCACCCGCTGCACGGATACTTCTGTTGCAATCTCAACACGACCACCAGATCGGATTTCATCAACAATTTTAGAGCGTCCTTGAGAAACTTTTTCTACCCAACTATGCACAGCTTTACGGGGCAAACATTTGTCAGCATAAAAGGGAAGCATTTCCTTATGAATGTCATTTGCAGGCAGTTCTTTTGCCCACGAAAACGCACAACAGCACGTCGCTCTTTGATTGTACACTCCGTGAGTACAGTCGCCATTTTCTTTATGCGCTGCGCATGCGCAGGAGACACCTAGTGCCACCTGACGAACGGAAATATACAGTTCGATGTTGCTGTCACCTAATGACACCTGTAGAAAACACCAACTACATTTACCTGCCATCCCACAGAACTGTGTGACTTACTTATTGACTCGCCCTCGTTTATCGTGTTCTAGCTTCATTAGCCTCTTTCAGGCAATCGTTATTAGTTACTTTGGCAGTCAAGGAGATCGCAACATTTGTTTCAAAAACTACATGTCTGTTGCTTCTAAGTTCTTCCTAATTTGTTCATTTACATTCCAAGATTCTCTGCCATACATCAAAGCTGGTTCTATATAGCATTTCAGCATTCTCTTTCTGACATTCATTGATAGTGACATATTGAATAACATATATTCTTATATATATATATATATATATATATATATATATATATATATATATATATATATATATATATATATATATATATATATATATATATATATATATATATATATATATATGACATAAGCCTGGGTCACTGACATTGAGGTGAGTGACCGGGCATGAGGAAGAATGGAGATGAGAGTGGGAGACAGTAAAGCGACTGACCTGGCTATGAGAAAACAGCCAGTACTGAGAAATAATGGGAAGGGTGAGTGTGGCCCCAGGGGGGATGGGTCGAAAGAGAGTGGTGTGTTGTGTGAAGTGAGGAGACTGGAAAGGGAGCGAGAGAAGGGACGGACTGCGGGTCAGGTCGTTTAAGAGAGAGCTCCGTGTTGTGTTGTTCTCCGAGTTGTGAAGACAGGCCTGAACCCAGAGTGGGTTCTGTATTGAGGGTAGGCCTAAACCCAGAGTGGGTTCTATAGTTGAGCAGTGGCTTCCAACCCAATGCTGTGGGTTGTATTGTGGGAGATCCAGCCGTGGATAGTAGCTGGATTACCTGTCTTGTGGATTGAGATTAGAAGCCAGCCGTGAGAAGGCATTGATGTGTGCTGGTTAAATTGTGAGGAGGATATTTATATTCTATGGATTACGTTATGTTTCTGGATGTATAAACCTGTTCCGTTTGTCCGTCTTATTTCTGTAATAAGGATTATGTGCGCCAACGGAATCTTGTTTAATGCCTGGTGAATATGCACTGCGGGGGTGAGTTTACATTGCAAGACAGATATCTCCATTGACACACCATGAGTATCGTTACCTAGACAACGACCATCACACAATAATATCATGAGCATATCATCGTAAGAACTTCGTGATATTATCATCAAGAAAATGTGTGACAATATATATATATATATATATATATATATAGATATATATATATATATATATATATATATATATATATATATATATATATATATATATATATATATATACACTAGCTGACCCGGCCCGGCTTCGCCCATTCCATGGTGGGAGCATCTCATTTAATTCATATAAGTAGTCATATAAGTTCTCGTTCCCGTTACCGACTATCTGTCTGTCTGTCTGTCTATCTGTCTGTCTGTCTGTCTGACCCGGCCCGTCTTCGCCCAGACTCTGATGGGGAGCATCTTATTTAATTCATATAAGTAGTCATATAAGTTCCCGTTCCGACTATCTATCTGTCTGTCTGTCTGACCCGGCCCGGCATCGCCCAACTCCTGGTGGGGAGCATCTCATTTAATTCATATAAGTAGTCATATAAGTTCCCGTTCCCGACTGTCTGTCTGTCTGTCTGTCTGTCTGTCTGTCTGTCTGTCTGTCTGTCTGTCTGTCTATCTATCTATCTGTCTGTCTGTCTGTCTGTCTGACCCGGCCCAGCCCATGGTGGAGAGCATCTCATTTAAATTATATAAGTAGTCATATAAGATCCCGTTCCCGACTATCTGTCTGACTGTCTGTCTGTCTTGGGTAAATGTAGGAGGGAGGAGGAAGAGGGAGGTGGAGGAGGGAAGAGGAGGGAGGAGGAGGGAGGAGACAGGAGGAGTAGGGAGGAATAGGAGGGAGGAGGAGGGATTAGGAGGAGGAGGGAGGAGTAGGGTGGAGGAGGAGGCGAGGAGGAGGGAGGAGGAAGAGGGAGGAGGAGGGAGAAGGAGGGAGGAGGAGAACGCAGGAGGAGAAGGGAGCAGGAGGAGGAGAGGGAGGAGGAGGGAGAGGGAGGAGGAGGGAGGAGGAGGAGAGTAGGAGGAGGGAGGAGGCGGAGGGAGAAGGAAGAGGGAGGAGGAAGAGGGAGAAGGAGGAGGGAGAAGGAGGAGAAGGAGGGGGAGGAGGAGGAGGGAAGAGGAGGAGGGGAGGAGGAGGAGGGAGGAGGAATGTGAAGGGAGGAGGAGGGAGGAGGTAGAGGGAGGAGGAGGAGGAGGGAGGCGGAGAGAGGAGGAGGAGGGAGGAGGAGGAAGAGGAAGGAGGAGGAATGTGAAGGGAGGAGGGGGGAGGAGGTAGAGGGACGAGGAGGGAGGAGGAGGAGGTAGAGGAGGAGGAGGGAGGAGGAGGAGGGAGGAGGCGGAGAGGGAGGAGGAGGAAGGAGGAGGGGGAGGAGTGAGGAGGAGGGAGGAAGAAGGAGGAGGAGGAGGAGGAGTGGTGAGGAGGAGGGAGGAGGAGGAAGGAGGAGGAGAGAGGAGGAGGGATGAGGAGGAGGGAGGAGGAGGAGGAATGTGAAGGGAGGAGGAGGAGGAATGTGAAGGGAGGAGGAGGGAGGAGGTAGAGGGAGGAGGAGGAGTGAGGAGGAGGAGAGGGAGGAGGAGGAAGGAGGAGAGGGAGGAGGAGGAGGGAGGAAGCAGGAGGAGGAGGGAGAAGGAGGATGAGGAGGAGGAGGGAGGAGGAGGAAGAGTGAGGAGGAGGAATGTGAAGGGAGGAGGAGGTAGAGGGAGGAGGAGGGAGGAGGAGAAGGGAGGAGGAGGGATGAGGAGGAGGGAGGAGGAGGAATGTGAAGGGAGGAGGAGGGAGGAGGTAGAGGGAGGAGGAGGGAGGAGGAGGAGGAGAGGGAGGAGGAGGAAGGAGGAGGGGAGGAGGGAGGAGGAGGAGGGAGGAAGAAGGAGGAGGAGGGAAAGGAGGGATGAGGAGGAGGAGGAGGAGGAAGAGGGAGGAGGAGGAATGTGAAGGGAGGAGGAGGGATAGGGAGGAGGGGGAGGGGAAGAGGAAGAGGGTAGGAGGAAGATTGGAGAGGAGGAGGGAGGAGGTAGAGGGAGGAGGAGGAGGGAGGAAAAGGGAGGAGGGAGGAGGAGAGAGGAGGAGGAGGGAGGAGGTAGGAGGAGGAGGAAGAGGGAGGAGGAGGGAGGAGAAGGAAGGAGGAGGAAGAAGGAGGAGGAAGAGGGAGGAGGATGGAGGAGGGAGAGGGAGGAAGAGGGAGGAGGAGGAAGGAGGAGGAAGAGGAGGAGGAGGAAGAGGAGGAGGAGGAAGAGGGAGGAGGAGGATGGAGGAGGGAGAGGGAGGAGGGGAAGAGGAAGAGGGTAGGAGGAGGAGGGGAGAGGAGGAGAAGAAGGGAGAAGGAGGAGGAGGAGAAGGAGGAGGAGGGAGGAGGAGGGGAGAGGAGGAGGGAGGAGGCAGAGGGAGAAGAAGGAAGGAGGAGGAGGAAGGAGGGAGAAGAAGGAGGGAGAATGAGGAGGGGAGGAAGGAAAGGGAGGTGGAAGAGGAGGAGGAGGGAGGAGGAAAGAGGTAGGGGGAGGAGGAGGTAGAGGGAGGAGGAGGAGGAAGGAAAGGGAGGAGGAAGAGGAGGAGAAGGGAGGAGGAGGGTGGAGGGAGGAGGAGGAGGTAGAGGGAGGAGGAGGGAGGAGGTAGGAGGAGGAAGAGGGAAGAGGGAGAAGAAGGGAGAAAGAGGAGGGAGGATGATGAGGGAGAAGGAGGCAGGAGGAGGAGGAGGGAGGCAGGAGGAGGAGGAGGGATGAGGAGGGAGAGGGAGGAGGAGGGAAGATGAGGGAGGAGGCGGAGGGAGTAGGAGGGAGGAGGAGGGGAGAGGAAGAGGGAGAAGGAAGAGGGAGAAGGAGGAGGGAGGGAGAGGGATGAGAGGGAGGAGGAAGAGGAGAAGGGTGGAGGGAGGAGGTAGAGGGAGGAGAAGAGAGGAGGAGAGAGTTCGCCATTCCGAATTCATACTCGTCTAGTTCTTCCCTTCTACACGACTGTAGATAACTTCCTTACACATAAAAAGATGAATTGTTATTGATATTGCCGTGGCATGGAGGAATATCAGCAGCAGAGTTGATCCAAAAAACCAAAGACTGAGATCTACGGAGAGCCATGAACGCCTACGCCAGCCGGCACGGCACTTGATGATGATGATTGCCGTGTGACGATTCTGTGTAGTCACGTCATTTTCTTCCCTTTCCCTAGCGTTTTGGTTCGGGGATTCTTTCATCATCATCATCATATATTTACGTACGTATTTTGGGAGGGGTAGGAGGGAGGAGGAGGAAGAAGAAAAAAAAACTATGACAGTTGACAGCTCTGGAATGAAAGGAAGGCGTGTAGAAAATTTCATCTCAATCGGATGGGCCGTTCGCGAACAAATAAAGGACATACATATTTACATACATACATATATACATATATACATACACTTTGTTTTATAGATATAGATATATATATATATGTAGTGTGTGTGTGTGAGTGAATTTGAGTGGGTATGTGTGTGCCTATATACTCCATGTAGCCCCAAGCGTGTAATCCACCATTACAAGCTCGATTACCATATGGATGAATTAATCGCTACAGCGATGCTCAACCCGCTGGACACGATATTGCCCATTTCTTGCCTGTGATAGGCCTCGAGGGTTTCCTTTCTATTTCATCCCCTTTGCCTCATTCTTCCGTACCGCCCAGTGGCGCGTCCGACAATCACCAGCAAGGACGTATCCCTTTTTTTTAAAGAAATACATTCAACCATGAAAGTTGTGAAATGATTTCACACCCCTGAGAAATGGCGGCACTTTGATTTTAACAACCGGATGCGTGTCGATAACCGGAAGGCTTGTAATTTCCTCAACGCGAGGCTGGCGTGCTTTGAGACGTTTGGTGGGTGTTAATGTGATGACCTTAGCGTGCATTGGCGACCAGGAGGAAGCTCTGGTGACAAGGAAGAAAGCAAGCGGGACGAATTCCCCCCTCCCAAAAGGACATGGTTTGAGAACGAGCATTCTAGTGTTTCTGTCACTTTGAGTACGCATGCGCGTTAGCTGTTGATTGAGAAGAGAACTATGGCAACTATTTGGCTATTGTTGGGGCATAATCCAATGTGTATTGGTGACATTTGAACTCTCCCTGGATGGGACAACTTGTTCAAGATGTAAAGCCGTACAACGCCAGCGAGTGAGTTGAGATGCGCTATTTCGTCAAGCCTGTGGCTCAATACAATCAACTTCAACAAGCATTATTCAACCCCGATACTGGTCAGCTGGAGTACATTGTTGACTTCTCGTCGCTTTGCCTCAAGTAAAAATCAATCAAGTGCACGAGAAGTAGTAGCTCATGTGTGGATTAGACTTCAGTTAAAAGCAAGCGAACGGGAGAAAGAATCGTGCTAAACAAGACACACACACAAATAACAGTTCAACCTTTACACCGATCAGATGAACTCAACTGTTGAATTCTCCTCCTTGGGGACATAAATTACAAGTACTTCAGAAGTAGACGTAACTTCGCCTGATGTGGAGGGACAATTTTAATAGAGAAAGCTAATCCACACGCAAAAATCAGTCCAGTGCTACTATAAATAATAGCTAATATTATACTACGTTTGAGTTCAAAGCATGTAAACGCAAACAATATTTCAAAACAAAAAAAGCATGTGTTGTATGGGTTTGCTATCTCTAGTGTATGTCTGTCCCCATTCTATCTGCAAGGCAGTAGTTTATCTATCACTTTGTCTGGTTCCTATCCAGTGACCTGTCTGACTTGGAAGACCTAGCCAGTAGTTGCGCTACCGACGGAATAGCTCCTAGGGTCACTGAAACACAACATCCCTCTACCACATGAAGGTGGATACACAACATTGGGATAACCAAACACTGTATTTCAAGCTGATTAAACACAAATATAATACACAAAACAATCCTCCACTATACTCACGTATCATGGCCATAAGTGTGGGCAGTCACATTTCGCTATCTGAAGGGAGAATTATGAAGTCATGGCAAAAGTTAAGCAATTGCATGGCCCAAGACACAGATCTTCACTTGGGCATGTTTCCTTATTGACTCAATGGGTATGCCCAGGAAGATAGAGATGGGGTGGGTCCGAAGACAATGGTTCGTGTCTCTGGAACGGTCATGACTGGCAAAGATTTGTTTCATTTTCGTGCCAGGGCAAATGGGTGTACAAGGAAATGAGCGGGCTGACAGGCTTACGAGTACGGCTACTGTGGAGGGCGGACGAGCCATGGACCAGGCTGATATACTGAATGCTCTACGAGAAGAGAGATGACTATGAATCTACAACTATGGTCAGACTGCGAGAACAGCAAGTTAAAAGAGGTGTGTCGAAACAAGAACATTATGCAGGAAGCCAAAACAGATTCATAAACCAACGTAGAAGTGGTGTCGTTAGCCGCTACACGCTTCAGGATTTACTGAGGGATCCGAGCACTTAATGGTTCGATGTGCAATGAGGATGATCTGTCGACTAACTAGTTCGCCGCCATCTCACATCTATTTTTTCGTCAGGTCTAGTTCGTGTGCCTATGATAATGTATGGCCATTCCATTCTACCATGACCCCTACCCCGTTCAACATCAAAGAGAAGTTACATTAGGGAGCATCGCCAGGTTCACATTAATAGCCCTATGACCGAGTCAGCCACAATTCGGATATTATTAATTTGAAGTTGATTGTTGTCCAAAGAGGGTAATGGCTCTAGTGATAATGGGTGGCTTTACCTTATAGGTAATAATACCTTTGGCTACCACTTGCTCAATCCCCATCAGGTTAATGAACGTGCATGTTGCAGACAACGAATGAATCACCCAAACACCGAGAAGCAGATGGTGAGCTTTATTAGAAAACGGTTACAGTTTTTTTTTTTTTTAATTGGACATTGCGATTAAAGCCTTCGTCAGCACAGAATAAACAAGCACAAGTACATGAAAAACACTACATAAAAATCGAAATATACAAGTTACATATCTGCATCCTAATTGTGGACTGGACACGTCTTTCAAAGGATCAGTGTGTATGATGACAATGAAGTGAATGGACCCGATGTGTGATTTTAGTTAGTTAATCGACAGATCATCCTCATTGCACAATGAACCATTCAGTCCATAAGTACTCGGATCCCCTACTCAGCAAATCATGCAGCGTGTAGCGGCTCACCACACCAGTTCTGTGTTGGCTTATTAATCTTCATTGGTTTGGTGCTTAGTGTTCGTGTTTGGCCACACCTCTTTTAACTTGCTGTTCCCGCAGCCTGACCATGGTTGTAGATTCACAGGCATCACTTGGTTCTCGCAAACGAATTACTTTTCGTAGAGCATTCATAATGTCTGCCTGATCCATGGCTCGTCTGCCTTCCACAATAGCCTACCTGCAAGCCTGTCAGCCTGCGAATTTCCTTTTACACCCGCATGCCCTATCACGAAAATGAAACTAATCTTTGCCAGCCGAGACCGCTCCAGAGACAGCAGCAATTCTCTTCGGACCAGATGTGTGATTAAGGCGACTCCGTGGGGTAATGGTCAAAAGGTCACAAGCCCAGGGATGTTCCTAGCAATCCTAGCCACCCGAAGGAAACCCTCTTTCTTTTCCCCTATCGGTACCAAGTTATGGGCAAGCTCTTACAATATCGTGGATAAAGAAGAAAAAGAATCGACATTCTACAAAATGGAACAACGGACACATCCGACTTTCGTTATTGTCTGCTACGTCAAAGGAATATCGGATAACTAATGGGTAATTCCGCGCATGTTTTACCGGGATTGACATGGGTGGCACGGAATAGTTAAACTGGAACCTAGTTTCATCATCATCATTATATTGGGCCATGCTGATAAGCGTGGGCGGTCATGTTTCGCCATTTCGCACGATCACCAGAGTCCTGGATCAGCACTGTGTTCTTGTTCCCACCATGCCTTGTGGTCAAGCCATCCAGATATTTACTTCTCTGTCTGCTGTTTGTTCTTTTCTCCCCAGTTATGCCAGTTGTTACCGTTCTCTAATTTATGTCTTCTCATAACATTCCAAAATAGTGTCGACTGTCTGCGTCTAAATTTTCTAATCAATTTCGATTTTATTTGCTTCTTATCAGACTTGCTCATTTGCTTCTTATAGCATTTGCTCATTTATTTTTCTGTTTGTCGATGATATTCTTAGCAATTTTCTCAAAAACCACAGTTCCACTGCCATTCGATGCTTTTTTTAGGTTGTCTGCTCATTGCCCACGTTTCACTTCCATACAAAAGTACAAGTCCTATGTAGCCTAGCATGTGTCGTAAGTCGCCATTTGAAAGAGTTAAAGTTAGGCTCACTACCTCATTCTGTAGAATATGGTTACAATGGCATAGACTACAGGAGAAACTATAGTGGGTGCACGTATTAGACCAGTCTCTCGCAATGTGAATATTATCAATCACATTCTTGCAGTCTCTAGACACTAGCGAATATTAATCTGTTATCTTTTCTCACAATCCAGTGCATCACTCGACCTTTCGAAGCCCGCATGTCTCCAATTCCGAGAGAAAACGTCCCCCTTGCAGACTATCTACTCCACATTTTCTGCCTTCTCATCTTTTTTCTGACAATCACCACATTGGATTCCGCTCACAATTACGAGGTGCCCGGGTTATACTGCATGCCCCAACCACTTCATTTTGTTATTGTTTGTCTGTCTTTGTTTTTCTTTTATATTCTTGCAGGTGAAACGTTTTCATTGATAATGATGCACTATCACTATACGCGTTTTTGTTTTTTTTTTTTGGGGGGGGGGGAGAGGGGGTGGGGTGGGGGGGAGTGGGGGAATTTTTTATTCCAATTCGTTCACTTTGAAATTAAGCGTAGTCCATACACGTGCTACTACGTTTAATGCAGTGGAGTGATACTTGCTTGTGGATTAGCTTTCCATATTACCAGTGTCCCTCACCATCAGGCGAATGCACTCCGACTTCTGAGGTACTTGTAATTTACGTCCCGATGTCAAGGACGAGATTATACATGTTAGTCCACCTGACAGGTGTAGGGCTTGAACCCACAACCTCGGCATCAGCACACTGGGTGTAAAAGAACGAGCGCACTTATCCATTCAGCCATAACATATCGTTTCCTCTTTTGCCGTTTATCCATCCTGTAGGCATAGATCCTCAACCATCACGCAAAACCGCCCTAGCCTTTGCCATCTCATGTATCCCTACAAACGTCTTCCCCTTATTATTCATCTCGTTGAATGTCTTCCCCTTATTATAAACCTCGTTGAATGTCTTCCCCTTATTATCCATCTCTATGAATGTCTTCCCCTTATTATGCATCTCTATAAATGTTTGCCCTTATTATTCATGTATATAAATGTTACTTATTTTATCGCATCACTATTTTGTTACGCTACACAATGTATGTGCATAATTTGCTCTCCATTTTCTACATTTTTTGTGAGAATGCTCACGATAATCGTCAGTGTAGGTGTGTGTAAAGTGTGGGAGTTTGTTCACATCAGCTTCAGTGATTATTTGAGGCATTATGTGTGTGTCTATATGTGAGGATTGCGTTTGTGTTGGGGGAATGAGTTTGTGTGTGGGGGTATGTGTGTGGGTGTATGTGTGTGTGGGTGGGAGAATTTTGGGTGAGTGGGTGGAGAGATATGTTGGGGGTAGTGGAATATGTGTGTGGATGAGGGATGTTTCTGAGTGGAAATGTGAGTGGGTCGGTAGGGGTGTCAGTGTGGGTGAGGGATGTGTGTGAGTGGGTGGGTATTGGTGGGTGGAGGTGTGGATGTGTGAGTGGGGTATGTGGATGGGTGTGTGGGGATGTGTGTAGAGGGTGTGGGGGATGTGTGTATGGGTGGGGGATGGGTGTGACTGATGTGTATATGGATGGAAGAGGTGTGTGGGTTGGGGATATGTGTGTGGGTCGGTGTTTGTGTGTGGGTGAGGGAATGTGTGGATAGGGAGTGTATGTGTGGATTGTGGAGGTGTGTGGGTGGAAGGAGAGGTGTGTGGAGTATGGAAGAAGTGGGTGGGTGGGGAGATGTGTGCGGGTGGGGAGTGGGTGGATGGGGAGGTGTGGGATGTGTGGGTTTCTCGGGGATGTGTAGGTGGGTGCGGAGATGAGTAGGCTGGTGGGTGGAGGGATGTGAGTATGGATGGGGCGTGTCGGTGGGTGAGGGATGTGTGGGAGGAGGATGTGTGTTTGTGTTGGTGTGTTTGCGTGAGTGTTGGTGGGTAGTGGGATGTGTGGGTGTTGGTAGGTGGGGGATGTATGTTTGCGTGGGAGATGTGTGTGTTGATGAGGGAATGTGTGTCGGTGTGGGATGTGTGTGTGGTTGCTGGGGTGTGTGGGTGGTTGTGAAATGTGTGGGTGGGCGAGGAAATGTTTGTGTGGATGGAAAAATGTGTCGTTATGGGTGGTTGATGTGTGAGTGGGTGAGGGATATGTGTGTGTTGATGCGGGGTGTGATTGTGTGAGGGGTATGTGTGTGTGTGTGTGTGGTTGGAGGGTGTGTGGATGGGGCATGTGTAAGTGGGGAGCTTGAGTGGATTGGGGTATGTGTGAGTGGGTGGAAAGATGCGGTGGGTGGGTGAGAGATGTGTGTGTGGGTGGGTGCAAGATGTCTGGGTTGGTGACGGAATCTGTGAGTGGGTGGAGGGATAAGTAGGGGATGTGTTGTGAGTAGGAGATGGGGGGGGGGATATGTGGGTATGGTTGGGTGATGTGTGAGTAGGTGAGGGATGTGTGGTGGGAGGGGAGATGTGTCACATAACATGAGAATAGTTTATGCTTACAACATTCATTTGGTAATGTTTGTTTTCCTATGTGAATGCATCATGCACTGTTGATGAACGAAAGATGAGTGATTGGAAGGGCAGAATGTAAGACGGGCCTAAGCGCCCAATTTGTTACCCTTTGAAAATAAAGATCAGTTCAATTCTATTCTATTCAATTCAGTTCCTCTTATTATTCATCTCTATAAATGTTTTCCCCTTATTATTCGTCGCCTTGAATGTCTTCCCCTTATTATTAATCTCTATTATTGTCTCCCCCTTATTATTAATCTCTATTAATGTCGTCCCCTTATTATTAATCTCTATAAATGTTTTCCCTTATTATTAATCTCTATAAATGTTTTCCTGGTGTCAGGTCTTAGTCAGATATGACTGAGCTACCGTATAACAGTAGACGGTACTACCTGGTTTCTGTTAGCGCTGAACGTTGGGCGGCGCTTACCAAACCTGACACCCCACATTGTGCCAACGGCTTCGGGCGGAAGAGCGCAATTGGGAGGGTACAAGCCTTACCCTGGTGCGAGGAAATGCAAGCTAAAGACAAAATGTCATGGCAGGGCAGACCAGGCCCTAAGCCTTGGTTGGCGACTGGTCTAGGATCGAAGCTCCGACAGGCGGACAGTTAGAGCATTGCTTTGCTGATCCGGCAGCTTCTGCAGCTTGTCTTGTTCCAGATGTAGGGGTGTTACCTTTCCTCTGGAGTAAACTAGGCAGGCCGAGAGAGGGATCATGCTGCATGGGCAACACATGATCTCTATATTTTAGCCCAGGCTTTGTGCTATGGAGAGGCAATAACTCCATCCCTGGTCTTAACTGGTCTCGGAATCAAAGCGAGAGGCAACTGTTACGGGTTATAAGTCCTTGTCAGTTGGCGTAGACATGGGGCGCCACGCGTTGCCTCTGACGGTGGGAGACACCTATAGGTGTCACTGATCAGCTACCGCCCGCCTCAAGCTGGGCAGCCCCCAGCCAATTGGGTGCTGATCCGCCACAGCCTGCCTGCTTCAATGGGTGCTTGGGGCTAGGACAAAATCTGAATCGCAGGCTGTAAAACCAATGCACCAGGTACAAACAAAAATAAAAATAGAAACCTCAAGCTACGGCTTGCAACCTGGAACGTGAGAACCATGTGTCCAGGATTTTCCACTGACTTGACCAATATTGACGATGTGAGAAAAACGGCTGTGATTGATGCCGAATTCAATCGTCTAAACATTGATATTGCTGGCCTGCAGGAGACTAGCCTCGCTGAGGAAGGGTCACTCAGGGAAAACAACTACACCTTTTTCTGGAAGGGTAGAGGGCAGGCAGAAAAAAGGCAACACGGTGTGGGCTTTGCAGTGAAGAATTCGCTACTGGGAATGATTGAAATTCTAGCAGGAGGAAATGAAAGACTATTATCCCTGCGCTTGGCAACCTCTTGTGGGTTTGCCACCATTATTACTGCATATGCACCGACACTCGATTCCTCTGATGATGTGAAGGATTCGTTCTATGAGGAGTTAGACTCCGTGATCAAGGCAGTTCCAAAATCTGACTACATTTATATGCTCGGTGATTTCAATGCTCGTGTGGGCAAGGACTCGAGTTCATGGCCAGTGTGCCTTGGAAAATACAACATCGGTCGCATGAATGGAAATGGGCAAAGGCTGCTGGAGCATTGCACCAGTAATGACCTATGTATTACAAACTCCTTTTTTAAAACAAAAGAGATGCATAAGGTCACATGGAAACATCCAAGATCCGGCCATTGGCACCAGCTGGACTTCATCATCACACGGAGACAACATCTGAACCATATATCATTGACTCGTAGTTACCACAGTGCTGACTGTGATACGGATCATTCTTTGGTTGTTGCAAGGGTTAGACTGAGACCAAAGAGAATCTACACAGCTAAACACAAATCTAGCCTCAGGATTAATATTATTAACACTCATGATCCTGAAAAGTGCTTTCAGTTTCAACAGCAACTTGAAGACGCTTTCACTGATACACCAGAAAATTGTACAGTAAATGAAAAGTGGGGTCAAATTAAGGAAACTCTTTATAAAACTGCCGTAGGGGTTTACGGCACTGTGGATCATAAGAGGCAGGACTGGTTTGCGGCCAACAGCGAGACTCTGCAGCCCTTGATTGATAAGAAGAAGAAAGCTCTCTTAAGAAACAAGGAAAGACCAACGCGTAACACTCTGAGTGAGCTTAGGCAAGCTAGGAAGGATGTGCAAAAGGCTGCCAGGCAGTGTGCAAATGATTATTGGATCAAGTTATGTGAGTCCATTCAAATCGCAAGTGATAAGGGAGACATAAGAAGCATGTATGAAGGAATAAAGAAAGCCTGCGGTCCAGTGATCAAAAGAAGTGCACCATTGAAAACCTTGACTGGAGAAATCATCACTGATAAGAAACAGCAGATGGACAGATGGGCAGAGCACTATTTGGAGCTTTACTCAAGTGAGACCAAACTAGCGGATGATGCCCTCAACGCCATAGAGGCTCTACCAACTCTTGACCACCTGGACACACTTCCCACCATAACAGAAGTTAAGTGTGCTATAAATGAACTTGCATCTGGCAAGGCTCCAGGTAAGGATGGGATTCCAATAGAGGTTATCAGGAGTAGGCAAGACACACTCACTATACAGATCCACCAGCTAATAGAGCTATGCTGGCGTGAAGGACAAGTCCCACAGGATTTCAAAGATTCAAGCATCATAACACTGTACAAGAACAAGGGCGATCGGAGCGACTGCAACAACTATAGGGGTATCTCACTTCTGTGTATTGTTGGAAAAGTATTTGCCAGAATTGTTCTGCGCAGACTTCAAGTCCTAGGAGATCAAGTCTACCCCGAATCACAGTGTGGCTTTCGACAGAACCGGTCTACCACTGATATGATATTCTCATTGCGACAAATGCAAGAAAAATGCCGTGAACAGAATCAACCACTGTTCATTGCCTTCATCGACCTCACAAAGGCATTTGATTTGGTCAGTCGTGAGGGTCTGTTCAAGGCACTAAAGAAGATTGGCTGCCCACCAACTCTTCTGTCCATTGTGGAATCGTTCCACACAGGCATGAAGGGTATAATCAAGTTTGATGGTGCAACTTCTGAAGAATTTGAAATCAAGAGTGGAGTTAAGCAAGGTTGTGTACTAGCTCCCACCCTCTTTGGAATATACTTTTCACTTCTACTGAAATATGCATTTCATGATCAGGATGGTGGTATATACATTCACTCACGCTCAGATGGCGGCCTCTACAATGCTCAGAGATTGAAGGCTAAGACCAAAATTAGGAGGGTTGTAACACGCTACGTGGAGGGTCCCAAATAGCCCTGTCACAATGTTTAAATAATCTTCTATATAGCCCTGGCTGGGATAGGTCTTTACCTGCCAACCCTCCTCCGTTTTCCCCGGACTCACTGTCACTCTTTCTTTCGACCTAAGGACCTATTTCCTGCAATGTTCTTCTGGCTGATCCATATATATAACACAGTGATCGTTGGAATAAACTAAAACTTGATTTATTAAATCAATAAAGGACAGCACAGGAAAACATCAAGGCAGTTAACACAGATAGTTCTAAACAGACACCACACAGATAAGTTCAGGCACATAATAATAATAATAATAATAATAATAATAAGTCTTTATTTTCAAAGGGTTAAGAATTGGGCACGCAGGCCCGTCTGACATTCTGCCCTTCTTCTCTATTTCCTCTCATACATTCTTTCATTCAACATCACTTATGAAGCAACTTTTGACAACAAAAGAACATTAAAACGCATGAAAAATAATCAATAACAAATGACTCACTGAGGCAGTGTTAAACATGGGCATTATAAATACCTAAGGAGGGTGTAACGTGCCATACATAAGGGAATGTTTTTTGGCTAGTTGTCGTTTGAGATAAGTAACCATTTTTGTCTTTTTTGTGTTGTTTGTTATGGGGGCATGTAGTCTGTACTAAGGTAGTGTTCAAACAGGTTGCGAATGTATGTATCATGATTGGTGGTGTCTTTGATTTCTTGTGGAAGATTGTTCCACAACTGAGCGGCAGAGTATGCTAAGCTTGTTTTATATAAGTCTATCCTAGGTTTAGGGACATGAAGTATATTTAGTCGTTCGCTATGTCTAGCGTTATATTTAAACAATGGCCAAAGGTAGCTTGGAGCATTTTGAAATAGGATTTTGTGAATTAGTTTGGTCTTATTAAAAAGCAGGCGCTTGTGGAGTGGCAGTAACCGGAGATGTTTATATAGGTTAGAATTGTCGGTAAGCTTTTCACCATTAATTAAACGCACTGCCCTTTTCTGGAGTGAATATAGGCGTTTTGTTATTGATTTGGAGCATCCATCCCAGACTGTGGAGCAGTAATCAATATGTGTTTGTATATGAGAAGTATAGAATATCTTTCTTGTGTTTTCGTCAAGGAAATTTTTAATTTTGGCAAGTTGGTATACTTTTTTGGCTATTTGTTTAACTAGAGCATGAACATGTGAGTTAAAAGTTAGATTTTGATCTATGATAACACCCAGTGTCTTGTGCTCGGTGACACTTTCTACAGGCGTGCTGCCAATGTGCAGCTGAAGAGTTCTCTGCGAGTTTAGAGTGTGAAGTCTTTGCCTGGTTCCTATTAACATAGACTTTGTTTTAGTAATGTTAATTTGCATGCGGTTTGCATGACTCCAGTTAACTACACTATTTATTTCCTGTTGCAAGGATAATTCTAGCACATTACGATCAACAGCGTTTGTATATACTGTGCAGTCATCAGCAAATAGATCGCAGGACGACGACAGATTTAATGGAAGATCATTTATATAAATTATAAATAATAGAGGGCCAAGAATAGACCCCTGAGGTACTCCAATATTAGTGGTAATGGCTTGAGATAAAACTTTATTGTGTGATACTACTTGCTTTCTGTCTAATAAGAATGATTTTATTAATGTCACTATATTAAAACTTACTTTCATTGTTTCTAGTTTTTTAATTAGAATAGTATGATCTATCATATCGAATGCTTTCCTAAAGTCTATAAACACCGCTCCACATAGAGTATTGTTGTTAATATTTTGATGCCAGTTTTCTATCATGTTTGTTAGTGCCGTATGGCAAGAATATTTTGGCCGAAATCCGGACTGACTGTCAACTATCAGTTTATGGCGAACTAAGTGATCTAGTGTTGTTTTGTGGATGTGCTTTTCTAGCGGTTTGGATAATGAGGATAATATGGAAATTGGTCTATAATTACTCATGAGACGATCGTCTAGAGGACCAGCTTTTAAATGAGGATACACTTTAGCGATTTTAAAGGCTGATGGGAAGTGACCTCTGGTTAGACATTGATTATATATAAAAGTTAGTGACTCGCAGATCGCCGGTGCAGCATGGCGAAGGATCCGACTACTAATTCCATCTAGTCCTGATGAGTTATTGTTTTTTAGATTTCGGAGATGAGTAAATACTTCAGTTGTCGTCATTAGCGGTATGTTGGAGGAAATGTGTCCATAGCATTTGTTCTCACAGAATGATGATAATAAAGATATGTCATGAGGCGCATCTGGTATTGCAGCCTTCAGTTGGTTTATGTCGGACTGAAAGTATCTACTGAATTGATCACATGTAACCTGATTTGATGGTAATGATTGTGATGATTTGTGTTTGTTTGTCAAGGTATTAATTGCTTTCCATATATCTTTAGTGTTGGTTTTATCTATTACTATGTTCTTAAAATAGTTTTTCTTTTCCTTCCGAATAACATATTGAACTTTGTTTCTCAGACTACGGTACATAGTTAGATCTCTATTTTTGTGAGCCCTGTCGCGATCTCTCATAAGTTCAACTACCTCCTGTGTGATCCACGGGGGCTTTGTGTGATGTTTAACACGAACTTCCTTAAATGGAACATGTTTATCAAATATACTTAGAAAGGTCTTTAGCCAGTGGTCCAGAGCATCGTCTGGGTCAGGAAGCTGGTAAACATAATCTAGAGATGAGTTGACCAAATCTTGTAAGAAGACGTCTCGATTGAAATTTTTGTAATTTCTATATTTTATGCTTATATGTTTGTGTTTGGGAGTTTTGGTGCCCCTTTTCGACCACGTGCAACATACTGGATAGTGATCGCTCATTGCATTGATAGGTACACTACATTCTGTGATGTTATCAGCACACGTAGTATAAATATGATCTATAAGTGTTGCAGATGATTTAGTGATTCTAGTGGCTTGTTTGACTAACTGTTGGAAATTATATGACTCTATTATGTTTTCCCATGTTTTGTTTGATTTGTTAGCGTCTATGTTGAAGTCACCTAGCAATATTATTTCCCTAGCATTACTAAAGACTACATCCATCATAGTGGTGAATTTTTCATACCAGATATTTCCTGCACTGGGGTTTCGATAAAGATAGCCAACTACTAGCGGTATGCAATTTTGAAGTTTAACCTCTATCCATACACACTCAATCTCACAGGTTTCAAAGTCTAGCCTGCGGTGGGCGTTAAGCGAGTTGGAAATATAAACTGCAATACCCGTCTCTTGTTTCTGATAGGGATCTCTTCTAATGGTTTTAAAACCTCTGATAGCGATGTCATCATCTGAGATGTTGCCATTTAATCGACTTTCGCTAACGCCAAACATGTGAAAATTTTGATTAAGTATAAGTGATAGTTCGGGCAGCTTCCCTAATAGATGGCATATGTTTACATGCCCGATTCTGAGCCCATTATTCCTGAGCCAGTGTTCGTACTTATTAGACATTTCAACAATGCGTAATCACAAGTTTAAAAGCAAAACACTCACACACAAAGTGAATACAACTTACGTCCCTTATTACAAAAACACACTCTAAAGTACAGAGAAACAGTAATATCTCTGTAAATATATAAAAATACGTACACAGATCCGTAAGGAAGAGCAGTGAAGACCCCCTCACTCACCGTGAAAACACAATTAGAATTATTATAAAAGCTATACAGCTAAGTACTATCAATTAATATAAAGTCAAAACCAGTCAATGTTTGTAATAACTTATAACCTAATACGTTACTAGATCAAGTTATAACCAAATATGCAGATAAACGTTTAAGGAGAGGCTCTTTCTTGTACCGAGATCTGGTGTAGCTTTGTCCTAAGTTGCTAGTAAATACCAGGTTGTGTTGTTTGTTGGTATAGCGACATTATAAGTGCTTGACGAAGTGTAGCTGGGCTATACCGTGTGAGGTGCAACCATTCTGGATCAAGTAGCCATATCCACAGACCCAGCTTCAAATATTGTCCGATCTGTCCATATACGTCTCACCCTGTGTGCTGGAAGCTCCTTCCTCCCCGGTACTTGGGTGTAAGTTCCACAGGCTTCTGTAGAATCAAATCCACTGGTTGTTGAGGAATTGTTCATGGACTTAACCTATATAGGTGTCTATTCATGTCCGGAACAAAATGGGTAGGCCTGATAATCATGCGTAGACACAACTTTGAAGTTGAATGCTCTCGGGCCTATGTCAATGAAAGGACCCGAGATGCCCCATTACTGCAAATTGTCATTGTTTATTAGTTTGCAAGATAATCATGCGTAGTCTCAACCAGCATTGAACTGTTCTCGGGCCTATGTCATTTCCTCAAGATATGCCCTTGCCTCTCTCTCAGAGTTAGGCACACCATGTGTGATATGGCTCATACATTGACCTGGCTTCATCAGACGTATTTGGCTCTAGCACAGAAGCTGTGTGGATACTGTCCGATTTGGTCACATCCAACACAAGAGGACCCTGGAGATGACAAACAATATTGAGCGACTGGGCGGACTCATGCATCACACAATCCTAAAGACCAATAGGGTCTCAGTTAATATATTAGACCTATAGGATCTTGACCCCATGCAGTATATATCATACCTGAATGCATGGGCCTGACCTGTCAGGTAGCCTCTGGATTGGCTACGTCCGGGCTTGAGTCGACCTCCAGCTGGGTGATGTCAGGTTGTCCACCCTAGGAACGTTTTGTCTACAAGACACACATTCCACACTCATACCAAGCCTTTATTATTATTGGGCACATTCATTTCCATGCTTTCCTCTCACGTGCAAACCATGCCTTTCTCGCAACCAAGATCTTGTGGTGTGGTGTGCCCAGCAATCGGTGTGTTTCTCCCCCCTAAGTGGGGTTATATGGCACACCGTGTATTTCCCCATTCAAAGAAGATACTACCCCTCCCGGCCGCCGCTCTCGACTGAGCTGTCGCCCCAATGTACCGGCATTGCCCTGCACAAACCATAGGGTAGATAAGTTCAGGTTCTCTCAGTGAGATAGAGGAGTCCATTATCCTCCCGACATCATCTTATCGAGTGACAGACGAAAGAGATAGTCCTGTGGCTAGCATCCCCTGGCTCAAGAAGATATATTCTAGATTGGTGGACCCCATCCCCGTAGCTATCTAATGTGCCTATATTTAAAAGAGAGATACCACCAAGTAACGGTAAACCGTAGGAATCCAGATATCACTCGTCCATCAGCTGCCAAGAACAAGCCGCGTAGCCAGATCGGCTAACGGTCACCCCCTCCCAACATGGCAAGACTGCTGTTTTGCTATATCCTCTCAGTCGTTAAGACAATAGATATTTATAGGCCAAGCTTTGCCTGGACCAACGAAAACCCATATTTACCTTTACATCACTTCAGTAGTAGGTTGCATCTCTGGCGTAATCTTTAACTCACTGGACAGGCTGCAACTTTCAAACGGTAGGTGTTGGCCCGGCCATCAATTGACCAGCCGCTGCACCAGTGCACATTTGACGCAAGGCGCTCCTTCGGGACTACCCGAAAGGAAAGACAAATATATACTCGCTCCATGTAAAGATTGTGGTATGAAGATAACCCAAAGAACCATCTTTCATGGAGAATTGAGCGAACAAGAGAACTGAGAGCTTCCGAAAGCCGTTTCCCCCTGTTTACCAAGAATAAAAGAATGCATAAGGACATGGGCCACTGGCGTTTCGCTACAAGGGTACTGATCAGAGAGTTGCTTTTTGCAGATGATGCTGCAGTTATGACCCACTCTGAGGAAGAATTGCAATGTCTACTATCTGCATTCTCCAATGCTTGTTCTGAATTTGGTTTAACAATTAGCAAAAAGAAGACACAGATTATGTCACAAGGTGCACATGGGGTACCATCAATCTTTATTGACGACGCCGAACTAGAGATAGTAGACCATTTTACATATCTAGGATCAGTGGTAAATAGCAAATTATCCCTAGATCAGGAAATCAACATCCGGATTGGTAAGGCAGCAACAACAATGAACAGGTTAAGAAACAGAGTCTGGGAGAACAGGAAGCTTACTGCCAAAACAAAAGTCCTTGTCTATCAAGCCTGTGTCCTTAGTACTCTTCTCTATGGCAGTGAAACCTGGACAACTTACTCACACCAAGAGAACAACTTAAACAGCTTTCATATGCGGTGTCTGCGAAGAATTCTTGGTATTAAGTGGCAAGACAAAATCACAAATACTGAAGTATTGGAAAGATCAGGTTGCGTGACAGTTTATTCCATGCTCAGTCTTCGTAGACTTAGATGGATAGGACATCTTAGGAGGATGGATGATGGTAGAATACCAAAGGATATCTTTTTGGTGAATTACAGATGGGTAAGAGATCTCAGGGTCGGCCTCTACTACGATACAAAGATGTGTGTAAGCGGGACATGATTGATACAGGCATTGATAATGCACATTGGGAGCAAGTCGCCGCTGAACGTGTTGCATGGAGGGCAAATATCAGAAATGGAATAAAGTCAAAGGAGAAAATTATTGCAGAAAAGTCACACACCAAGCGTTTGAGACGTAAGATGGTGCATGATGGTGGAAATGACCACGTGTTCACATGCATCCACTGTGAACGGACATTTACAGCGCAAATTGGCCTTATCAGTCACACTCGCTACCGCCATAGGTAAAAGTTATTATGCCTTTTTAAAGCACAAACTATCGTCTGTCAAGACGGCAAGGTGCCAATGAAATGTTTTCCCCTTATTTTTAATCTCTATGAATGTATTCCCCTTTTTACGCACCTCTATAAATGTTTTCCCCTTATTATTCATCTCTATAAATGTTTTTCCCTCATTATTCATCTCTATGAATTCGGCCACCGGCGAAAAACCATTGTTATGAATATTATTGTTTATACCTATTTAACCGACTGTCTTATCATTTATAGTTTTTCTAAGGCTACTATATTTCTGTCATTCTTTATTAAAGAACTTAAATGATTGTGAGACGCGCGTTGTTTTAAATTCCCAGACAAACGAAGTTGAGATTTCAAAATCTGTGCGGACGATTGCAGCTCGCTTTGCATTGATTTCAATATTTTGAGCGTCGACCATCCAGAAAGTAATGGTAATCCACTTAGTTAATTAAATTTGCCTTGTATAAATCACAAAAAGACAACACATACTGGGGACAGCAACGTCCTGTAGAGGACAGGCGACTAACTTCATCACCACAAAGTACCCTGTCAGCTGGCGTAGGCGTTCATTACTCTCCACAGATCTCAATCCTTGATGTTCTGGTTAGACTCTGCTGATGACATTACTCCATGCCATCAACTTATACCAATGAAATGCCACCTACTTTTTTAATACACACATTTCTAATGTCCCAGTTCTATTGTGTGAGTGTGTGCATGTGTGTGCATGTGTGTGTGTGTGTGTGTGTGTGTGTGTGTGTGTGTGTGTGTGTGTGTGTGTTTACATACCCACCAGAAAACAGTTACATATGTATCACAAGCGATAATCGATCTTTATTTCTTGGTTCAATGCTCACCCAGAGACTCTCGGGGGGGGGGGGGGGAGTGAGGGGGGGGGGGCTGAGTGATCTATAGGTATGGTGTCCGTCTCGAGTGCTGGAGGTCCCGGGTTCAAGCCAGGGTCGGATTGTTCCACGTGGACTTCTAGTAACAAAATTTCCCCTGGTCTCTGGGTAGTGAGATGGGACGCCCGTGTGTTAGTTGCGCAAGTAAAAAATCCCTTGGAAGGTGGAAATCGAAAAAGAGTAACCTAACCCGGGCAAAATTTCGAGTTAAAAATCTACCCAAAGTATTTCAGGAGTCTCGCCGGTGCTACGGAGTTCGTGCACTGAGCTGAAATTATCCTGACTCGGGCTTGAGTTAGGAGTAGAACGGAGCACTTATGGGTTACACCTGTGTGCCGTGATGTTGATCCGTCGACTAAACTAAACTAAACCAGAGATTCTACGCTTTCCGGGCAGCTCTGAGGTCTGGTCTCTAGCTCTCAATATACCCGGTTCAAGTCAACGCTAGTTTCTGTTACAGAGGATCACATTCACTTCCCACGCTTTCCACATTCACTTCAAACACATATCACATTTACCTCACACACATATCGCATTTAATTCACACACATACCACATTCGCCTCACACATTCATACCATATTCACCTTGCACACTTACCACATACACCTTGATTTTCGTGCCAGGGCAAATGGGTGTACAAGGAAATGAGCGGGCTGACAGAACTCATTTGCACCTTGCCGTCTTGACAGACGATAGTTTGTGCTTCAAAAAGGCATAATAACTACAACCCATCGCGGTAGCGAATGTGGCTGATAAGGCCAATTCGCACTGTAAATGTTCGTCCACAGTGGATGCATGTGAACACATTTCTACCATCATGTACCATCTTACGTCTCACACGCTCGGTGTGTGACTTATCTGCAATAATTTTCTCCTTTGTCTTTATTCCATTTCTGATATTTGTCCTCCATGCAATACGTTCTGCGGTGACTTGCTCCCAATGTGCATTATCAATGCCTGTATCAATCATGTCCCGCTTACACACATCTTTATTTCGTAGTAGAGGCCGACCCTGAGATCTCCTACCCGTCTGTAATTCACCAACAAAGATGGTCTTTGGTATTCGACCATCATCTATCCTCCTAACATGTCCTATCCATCTAATTCTACGAAGACTGAGCATGGAATACACCGTCACACAACCTGATCTTTCCAGTACTTCAGTACTTGTGATTTTGTCTTGCCACTTAATACCAAAATATTAATACAATTTGGTGGAACTGCGGTAAAGCTGTGAAAATGTAAACAATATAAAATAACACAAAGTAGTGCAGCTTTACATAACAGAATTACGATGCATACAGGACGTTGCGGCGATTAGCCTTCATCAGCAAACAAACAGTTACACAAAACACAACCTATAGTCACGGAGATCTCCTGTGACTACATTAAAACATGACGACATGACGAGAAGAATAAAAAGATGAAAAAATGAAAGCAATGAAGAGAAAATGAAAATGAAAATTGGAAACATGTTCCTACTTACCTCAAAATTCCGATCTGTGTATGAGCTCATAAATGTAAGCTCATACACAACTACCATCATCGTATACCCGTAACTGTACACAACATGGCTCTCATCATGCCACGCCGAGATCCATCTCCATCCTTTCCGGTTTCCGTGTCCTATGCTTGTTCTTTTACACAGTGGAGAAGTCCGAATGGTTAAGCGCGCTCGTTCTTAAACATCCGGTGTGCTGATGCTGAGGTGGCCAGTTCAGACCCTTCATTGCTCAGTTGGACTAAAATGTTGTCTTCTCGTCCTTGACTTGTGGGAGTAAATTACACATTTCAGTCCAGTGCTACTAGAAGTAGCCTGTATGGGCTACGCTTGAGCTCATAGCGAGCTAGTTAAACAAAAAGAAAACAACAACAAAACTATAAAAAAACAGCATTTCCAGAGTGTCTTCCTAATAGAGCGTCCTTCTACTTAGTGTATGATCCAGGAACCACTCCCCTCGTCACTGTTCTTTTTAAAGCACTATAATTTTCAACATGGTCCGAGTATTCCATTTCCGGAGTCACGTCATTGTTTATGAGCCAGTTTTATTTGATGTTCATGTGTTGTAATATGTCACTACTTTTCTTCTTGATGTTGAGCGGTATTCTAAGAATTTCCCGAAACTATTTAAGTTCAACAGCCTATATTTTCTTCTTTAGTGATTACGGATTGGTCCATTGTTTACGACCATATCTTACCACAGAGGAGTTCATAAATAAACACACATGGTATTGTTTGGCGTTTATAGAAGTGAGAAAATGAAGTAGAGACTAGAGTATGCACTAGACAACATAAAAATTGAAAGCTATAGTTACAGACTGGGATTAGAACCTGTCATCTCCAAACGACGACAGCGCCACGCTGCAGGAACAAGTTGCATGTCCTTCACAGGACGTAGCAGTCAACGCCAGCAATTTGGCTGTTCGTGATTTCTGGGCAAGTTTTACGTTCAGTAGTTTGCCGTTGCTTTTTCGTAAATAGGATAGGTGGATAGACATTTATTGTCACCTGTATAAAGGTGTCTGTTTGATAGTGCGTCGAAATACGAATATTCCTTCAGCTTGTCAATGTCAATATATGGAGACTGTGTGACTATATGTTTAAATTGCCGTGTTTGAATAATGAAGTCCCACTGACTATATTACACAGTTTATTGCAAGGCATATCTCGCTGCATCTCGTCAGGTGCATACAACATAAACAAGGCCAACATATATTCACACATGAATATACGTCTGAGTATACGGAATCATGAACCCGTGTACATGAATTATACAAAACCGTGTGATATATTCCTTCTGAGTGTTGTGCGATAGTGTCGTTTATTGAGTATCTGTGTTACGTGATAGTTTAGTTATTTGTGTATCTGTCATATGTGATAGTTTAGGTATTTGTGTATCTGTCATATGTGATAGTTTAGGTATGTGTGTATCTGTCATATGTGATAGTTTAGGTATTTGTGTACCTGTCATATGTAATAGTTTAGGTATTTGAGAACCTGTGTTATGTGATAACTTAGTTATTTGAGTATCTGAGTTATGTGATATTTCAGTTATTTCAGTGGCTGCGTTATGTGATAGTTTAGTTAATTGAGCTTATGTGTAATGTGGTAGTGTAGTTATTTGAGTATCTTTGTAATGTCTAGTGTAGTTATTTGAGTATCTGTGTTAATGTAGTTATTTTAGTATCTATGTAATGTCTAGTAAAGTTATTTGAGTATCTGTGTAATGTGATAATGTAGTTATGTGAGTATCTGTGTAATGTGATAGTGTAATTATTTGAGCATCTGTGTAATGTGATAATGTAGTTATTTGAGTATCTGTGTTATGTGATAATGTAGTTATGTAAGTATCTGTGTAATGTGATAATGTAGTTATTTGAGTATTTGTGTAATGTCTAGAGTAGTTATTTGAGTGTCTGTGTAATGTGATAATGTTGTTATTTGAGCATCTGTGTAATGTGATAGTGTAATTATTTGAGCATCTGTGTAATGTGATAATGTAGTTATTTGAGTATCTGTGTTATGTGATAATGTAGTTATGTGAGTATCTATGTAATGTGATAATGTAGTTATTTGAGCATCTGTGTAATGTGATAATGTAGTTATTTGAGCATCTGTGTAATGTGATAATGTAGTTATTTGAGCATCTGTGTAATGTGATAATTTAGTTATTTGAGTATCTGTGTAATGTGATAATGTAGTTATTTGAGCATCTATGTAATGTCTAGTGTAGTTTGTGGAGCATATGTGTAATGTCTAGTGTAGCTATTTGAGCATCTGTGTAATGTGATAATGTAGTTATTTGAATATCTATGTAATGTGATATTGTTGTTAGTTGAGTATCTATGTTATGTGATAATGTAGTTATTTGAGTATCTATGTAATGTGATAATGTAGTTATTTGAATATCTATGTAATGCGATATTGTAGTTATTTGAGTATCTATGTAATGTCTAGTGTAGTTATTTGAATATCTATGTAATGTGATATTGTTGTTATTTGAGTATCTATGTAATGTCTAGTGTAGTTATTTGAGTATCTATGTTATGTGATAATGTAGTTATTTGAGTATCTATGTTATGTCTAGTGTAGTTATTTGAATATCTATGTTATGTGATAATGTAGTTATTTGAGTATCTATGTTATGTCTAGTGTAGTTATTTGAATATCTATGTAATGTGATAATGTATTTATTTGAGTATCTATGTTATGTGATAATGTAGTTATTTGAGTATCTATGTAATGTGATAATGTAGTTATTTGAGTATCTATGTTATGTGATAATGTAGTTATTTGAGTATCTATGTAATGTCTAGTGTAGTTATTTGAGTATCTATGTAATGTGATAATGTAGTTATTTGAGTATCTATGTTATGTGATATTGTAGTTATTTGAGTATCTATGTAATGTCTAGTGTAGTTATTTGAGTATCTATGTTATGTGATAATGTAGTTATTTGAGTATCTATGTTATGTCTAGTGTAGTTATTTGAATATCTATGTAATGTGATATTGTTGTTATTTGAGTATCTATGTTATGTGATAATGTAGTTATTTGAGTATCTATGTTATGTCTAGTGTAGTTATTTGAATATCTATGTAATGTGATATTGTTGTTAGTTGAGTATCTATGTTATGTGATAATGTAGTTATTTGAGTATCTATGTAATGTGATATTGTTGTTAGTTGAGTATCTATGTTATGTGATAATGTAGTTATTTGAATATCTATGTAATGTGATAATGTAGTTATTTGAGTATCTATGTAATGTGATAATGTAGTTATTTGAATATCTATGTAATGCGATATTGTAGTTATTTGAGTATCTATGTTATGTCTAGTGTAGTTATTTGAGTATCTATGTAATGTGATAATGTAGTTATTTGAGTATCTATGTAATGTGATAATGTAGTTATTTGAATATCTATGTAATGCGATATTGTAGTTATTTGAGTATCTATGTAATGTCTAGTGTAGTTATTTGAGTATCTATGTAATGTGATAATGTAGTTATTTGAGTATCTATGTAATGTCTAGTGTAGTTATTTGAATATCTATGTAATGTGATATTGTTGTTATTTGAGTATCTATGTTATGTGATAATGTAGTTATTTGAGTATCTATGTAATGCGATATTGTAGTTATTTGAGTATCTATATAATGTGATAATGTAGTTATTTGAGTATCTATGTAATGCGATATTGTAGTTATTTGAGTATCTGTGTAATGTGATAGTGTAGTTATTTGAGTATCTATGTAATGTCTAGTGTAGTTATTTGAGTATCTATGTAATGTGATAATGTAGTTATTTGAGCATCTGTGTAATGTGATAGTGTAGTTATTTGAGTATCTATGTAATGTCTAGTGTAGTTATTTGAGTATCTATATAATGTGATAATGTAGTTATTTGAGTATCTGTGTAATGTCTAGTGTAGTTATTTGAGTATCTATGTAATGTCTAGTGTAGTTATTTGAGTATCTATGTAATGTCTAGTGTAGTTATTTGAGTATCTATGTAATGTGATAATGTAGTTATTTGAGCATCTGTGTAATGTGATAATTTAGTTATTTGAGTATCTGTGTAATGTGATAATGTAGTTATTTGAGCATCTATGTAATGTCTAGTGTAGTTTGTGGAGCATATGTGTAATGTCTAGTGTAGTTATTTGAGCATCTGTGTAAAGTCTAGTGTAGCTATTTGAGCATCTGTGTAATGTGATAATGTAGTTATTTGAATATCTATGTAATGTGATATTGTTGTTAGTTGAGTATCTATGTAATGTGATAATGTAGTTATTTGAGTATCTATGTAATGTGATAATGTAGTTATTTGAGTATCTATGTAATGTGATAATGTAGTTATTTGAATATCTATGTAATGTGATAATGTAGTTATTTGAGTATCTATGTAATGTGATAATGTAGTTATTTGAATATCTATGTAATGTGATAATGTAGTTATTTGAGTATCTATATAATGTGATAATGTAGTTATTTGAGTATCTGTGTAATGTGATAGTGTAGTTATTTGAGTATCTATGTAATGTCTAGTGTAGTTATTTGAGCACCTATGTAATGTCTAGTGTAGTTTTTTGAGTATCTGTGTAATGTGATAATGTAGTTATTTGAGTATCTGTGTAATGTGATAGTGTAGGTATTTGAGCATCTCTTTCATGTGATAGTTTTGTTATTTGAGGATCTGTGTAATGTCTAGTGTAGTTATTTAAGTATCTCTGTAATATGATACTGTAGTTATTTGAGTATCTATGTTACGTGATAGTTTAGATTTTTGAGTATCTGCTTCATGTGATAGTGTAGTAGGCCTCTTTCAGTCCTGAAGGACTATAGAGTTGTGCCGCTGGGGAGGTGGTACCTGACAGCACGTGTCTGCGTCTATGCCAAGGGTTTTCATATCCTGTTTACATACATCCCTATATCGCATTTGGGGTCTTCCGGTTGGCCTCTTTCCTGTGACTAGTTCTCCATATAGGCGATCTTTGGTAATACGTTCATCCTCCATTCGAGATACGTGGCCTAGCCATCGGAGGCGTCTTTACTTGAGGAGGGTGTGCACTGTGGTTATATCTGCTCTTTCAAGCACATGTTTGTTTGTTATGTGGTCTTTCCATCATATGCCCAAGATACGTCTCAGACATCTCATATGGAAGGAGTTCAACTTCCTTTCCTGTCTTGAGTCCAGGATTCAGACCCATAGAGTAGTGTGCTAACAACACAGGCTTTATATACATGAGCTTTTGTACGCTCTGCTAGTCTATTATTCTCCCAAACTCTTTTAGTTAGCCTGGAAAATATTGTGGCTGCCTTTCCAATGCGTCTGTCGATTTCTGTCTCTAATGAAAGATTATCTTATATTGTCGACCTCAAATACACAAACTCGTGGACGACCTTCAATTCGTAATTAGAAATTGTGATTGACGGAGGCGCACAAGCATCTTGTTCCATCATCTGTGTTTTATTTAGGCTGATGGTGAGCCCCCAAAGTCTTTGCAGGCAGCTGCAAAACGATATATGAGCCGTTGGCGATCTTTTGCTGTATGAGTAGTCAGTGCTGCATCATTTGCAAAAAGTAGTTCTCTTACACATCTTGGTCTTATTTTGGTCTTTGCCTTGAGTCTTGATGGGTTAAAAAGTTTGCCGTCAAATAAAATGGTCCTCTGCATGTTTTCGTGAAATGATTTCACGAGACTAAGAAGGGTTGGTGGACATCCTATCTTTTCAAGGACCTTAAAAAGGCAGCTTCTGCTCACGAGGTCAAATGCCTTTGTGAGGTCGATGAAGTCAATTTATAATGGCTTCCACTGTTCTCTGCACTTCTCTTGGAGCTGCCGGAGTGAGAAAATCATATCGATGGTGGACCTGTAAGGTCTGAACCCGCACTGTGATTCGGGGTAGATTCTTTCAGCAAAGAATATGTAACCTTTTAAGGATTACTCGAGCAAAAATCTTGCCTGTAACGCGAAGTAGGGAAATGCAGCGATAGTTGTTGCAGCCGCTTCAGTTGCCTTTGTTTTTATAAAGGGTAACAATGTTTGCGTCTTTCATTTCTTGTGGTACTGGTTTTTCTTTCCAGCAGAGCTGATGTATTGCATACAGTTCTGGGATGATTGTTTCTTTGCTACATTTTAAAATTTCAGGTGGAATACTATCTTTTCCTGGTGCCTTGCCGGATATGAGAGTGTCTAGTGCTTCGCTGAGTTCTGTGAGGCATGGTTCGTTATCCAGGGCATGCATGGTGGATTGTTGATCGATGGCTTCCAGAGCTTCTTCTCCGACAGTGTTCTCCACTGAGTATAGCTCTGAATAGTGTTCTACCCAGCGATCCATTTGTTTCGCTCGAATCTTTTATGATTACCCCCTCTGTTGATCGTAAAGAGGGCCATCTTATTTTTTGATGGACCGACAGCTTGCTTGATGCCCTCGTACATTCCTCTTATACTTTCCAGTGTCTGCACAAGTTTGAATTTGAGCAGAGAGCTGTAGCCAGTACCTGTTCGCACATTTTCTTGCCATCTGTTGTACTCTATTCTGACTGTTCACAATGCCTGCAATGTTTTCTCTGAAGGTGATGTTTTATACACTGAGAATGCATGTCTCTTTATCTCCAGGACTGGGAGCATCTCTTCAGGGTGTGCTTCAAACCAGTCGGTTAACGTAGTTTGCTTCTTGCCACATGTTGATAGTGCTGTATTGTACATGTTGTCGCGAAAATGACTCCATCTCTTGGTGGCAGTTCCATCTGTGGGGCCAGGCAGAATCTCCGCTAGAGCCTGGGTGAATTTGTTGACCTTCTCTTTGTTTTGGGTGCCACTAGTGTCAATGCATGGTCTTCCTTCTGTTCTGCTTTCTGTAGATTCTCTTGGCTTTATCTTCACCTTGCTGGAGACGAGTAAATGGTCGGTGTCGCAGTCAGCACTATGATAGCTGCGAGTCAGCCGTACATTGCGGAGATTGCTGCGTTTAGTGAGCACCAGGTCGAGTTGGTGCCAGTTCTTTGATCTGGGGTGCCTCCATGACACCTTGTGTTGAGGTTTCGTGTCGAAGAAGGTGTTGGTCACGCACAGATTATGGTGGCTGCAGAATTCCAAGAGACGTTGTCCATTGTCATTGATCTTCCAAACGCCAAACTGTCCTAGACATGAAGGCCAAGATTTGTGGTCGGAGCCAACCCTGGCATTGAAATCCCCCAGGATAAAAAGATGTTGTTTCTCTGGTGTTTCACTGACTTCTTTGCTAAGGTCGTCATAAAACTTGTCTTTGGATTCTGATGCTGCAGTTAGTGTTGGGGCATAAACGCTTATAATACTAACTGGGCCTGCCTCTGTCTGGAGTTGGAGCTTCAGTATTCTTTCAGTGCCATCACTTGGTGGTATGATGGAATTAAGCAGCTTGTTTCTGATAGCGAAGCCAACTCCATGCTCCCTGGTCTCTCCGCACGGCTTGCCATGCCAGTAGAAAGTGAAGTCCCTCTCCTTGATGTTTCCAGATTCTTGGAGTCTGTCTCTTGCAGGGCCACAATGTCTGTCCCCAGTCTGAGTAGTTCGTTGTTTATCACTAAACACAAACACAAACACAACATATAAACAAACAAACAAACAAACAAACTCTATTTTCAAAGGGTTAAGAATTGGGCATGCAGACCCGTACTGTCAGCGACTTGTGCTCTGCAGATTCTCAGGACTCCCCTACTTTCGCACCGCACGAAATAACAACTCGTGACATTTGCGAAAGGAATGCAATTTATTCAGAGCCGACATTTGAATGGCTCTACGAGCGTTATACTTCATCATCATTATACAACATGAATGCATTGACGTAATGATAGATGATGCTAGTATTTCACAATCTAAATGAACAGCCCTATGTTTGCCTATTGCCTAGAAACTATAGCATTGGTCAAGGATACGTCTGCTCTCTCTACCGTCTCCAGTCAGGTCTGTCCACACGCTACACATTGCGTGGACAAGCACGGACACTCTTCTCCGTGCAGTAGCTATTATTGCGTGCATGGTCTCGCCAGCACGCTGGCCTTGTGAGTACGAGTAACCGGGCACTTCACGGTACTCGCAAGGACAAGCTTCCCAATTGCTTGGGGAAAGCCCTCGCTCAGCTGTACTCCTCGACCTCTGGTCTGACACAATTGTGTCTCCTTGTGAGGCTATTAATAGCGCTCGGTGTCTCTCCTGTCTGGTGTCTCCCTACTAGACTAGTAGTTAACTCCTATTGCCTTTGTAAGGCCTTATTGGGGATCTTGACAGGGTCCCCTCCTCTCTGTGAAGTGTTACTTCCCTTTCACTTCATATTTGTAACACTTCTGGTCACAAAGAAAAATTGGTTGCTCCAATTTTGTCAAATCTCCAATAAGTTATGACTTTCTAGTTTGGGGATAGAACAACTGTCTTCTTCCTTCACTCACAGTGTTTTATCTTTTCACTTGGCTAATTCAGTAGCCTATGTATCAGTATAGTTGGTTCTATAGATATCTTTGGGATTGGTAGTGAACCGGAAACCGTTGTCTTATGACGTATGTCCTGGCTTCTGTCGTTTGACCCTATGTCTTTTGACTTTCACCTATTGACTTCTGTCTCGACCTGTCCTCAAATTGCCCAAAATGACAACCCGCACACAAGTTGACTCTATTCTGAGTACAACACATGAGCACAAAGTGTTCATGTTCCCATTAATATCCCCTCCAACTCTATACACACAGCTCTACTGTTCACCTTCTCGCTTCCGCATGTGAAAAGCTATATTCACTGTTACATTTCAGGTTTCTAATAGTTATTGTGTCCCCTGAATTTAGAGTTGTTGTTCTTTGAGATGAATGGTGTGTGCAACTTTTATGTGTTTGTTTTCCTGTTTGTTTGCGTGTTTTCTAATAAACTATAGTGTACTTAACTCTCTAACATGTGTATGCGTTAGTGTACTAAATGTGTGTGTTCCTTCGAGCGCCGCAAATCGGTTTATTGTGGTTACAAACGTTCGTTATTATTATTTGTGACCACAACTCCGCTTTCTGAAGCTCAAAGTACGTTCTCTATATACTCTATTAAAGTGTGGCAGTAACACACATAAAAACCCGACAACACATTGGTTACACAGATGACACAGACAAGTCAAATAAGACGTTTGCAGCGGTGGAAAAAAATTTTCCCGCTGTCTTTCTCTCTCGCTCTCTTTCTTTCAATGTTTACTAAGTTTTTGCATTCTCCCCTCGCATTTATTCTTCTTGCATACATCTTTCATACACTTTCATACTGTTCTTTCACTCAACCATTCTCTCGTCATTAAAATATGTTTCATAGCATCAAATACATAAACATTATATATATACAATAAACGATTGGCTGAATTTTAACAGTAATCACGCCAAATGACTGTGCGTTTTGTTTGCACGCGTCATGTCTATACATAATATACATAGTTATGAGGATGGTTTGTTACCGATCCTGTCATAGTAACTTCCGTAATTTGGTGTGCTGACCTAAATTACCCTCAAGGGAAATAATCTAATAAGTACTTTCATTTAAGTGAATTGGGTTAATTACCTTAAAGTGTTGTTTGTGAAAAAGATGATATTACTTCCTAAATGGTTGTGTTAGTTTGGAAATGCTATTTTAGATAAATGGATGTATAGATGATTATGATTACATGGTAATAAACTAATATAAGATCTAACAATTGTATTTCTATAATTGGTGTTCTAATAAATGGGATTATTAATTAAATGATGGTGATTTCTAACTAACAAATAAGAAAATAAAGTTATATATGCATTTACACAATGTGCAATTGAATAATTAACAGAAAAATGAAGTTATAGGTACTGTTAATAAAATAATAATATACATATATCACAGTTACATTTCTATCTCTAATTACACTAAGTCGACGTCCTCCTCTGCGTTGTGAAGATGGAGCAATACTCTTTGTAGACTATTCTAACATAGTTCATTTCGGCAAAATCTCTTATGCTCTCCTTCAAGGATAGTGTATAAATATAGTTCGCTACTACATTATGTAGGTTCATAGGTAACACTTGAATGTTCCTCTAGCTTATGTGTGTGTCAGCGCATGTTAATTCTGCGTCTGTTTGTTACACTTCTTATAGCACTGTTATATTGACACAGGTTATATATTTGGCGAATGATAACGCACTTACGATGTGTCTTAATCACCACATACGGCACTGAGTTATCTAACATTACAGTGTCACTGTTTCTGGTGGTGTATGGTCGATCCCTTCCTGCAAATCAGGTATTTGAATGGATGATGGACGACTCAAAATGTCTGCAACCGTATTTAATCTCCCTTTTAAGTGCTGGATGGTAAACGTGTAATTTTGGAGAATCAAAGCCCACCTGTAAATTCTATTGTTGGTAGGAATGTCCAGACTGCATCACAGACAACGGAGAGTTATCGGATTGGATTACAAACTGTGCTCCTGCCAAAAATCTATGAAACTTTCTCACGCAATAGATCAAACTGAGGCCCTCCAATTCTGATGCTGAGTATTTTGATTCAGCAGGAGTAATCTTGCGACTTACGTACATTACGGGGTGGAACGTCCCGTCGTAGAACTGTCCTAGTATCCCAGATATGGATATGGCACTCGCATCTGTGCGTAAGAAATAAGTGAGTTTTGGATTAGGCATACGAAGGATAGGTGGAACGCTGAAAAGATGTTTCAATTTTGATAACGCACTAATTAATCCTGCATCTTTTACAGATAACTTAGCCGAAGCTTTTAAGATGTTAGAAAAAACACTGGTGATTTCCGCCAGATTTGGAATGAATTTACTATAGTAGTTTACCAGACCCAGTAAACTTCGGACCTGTTTCTTGGTCGTTGGCATTGTTAAATTCAGAATCTTAGTGACGATTCTGTCATCAGTTTTCAATTGGCCCCTGCAGATGGTATGACCCAGGAAGTCAATTTGTTCCATGCCCAACTCTACTTTGGACGGCTTCGCTGTGAGCCCAAACAATCGCAACCTGTCGAAGACTTGTCGAAGTTTCAGTAGGTGTTTTGTCCCGTCTTCCGTATGACTGCATATGTTATCTATATAAGTCGAAATACTGGTCGCAGTCGCGTTTACCGTAGGAACTGGTAATTCCATCTCGTCCAATACTGTTGTGCTGCTAGCTGTGTGTGTTGTTACCTGGCTAAGTGTGTTTGCGTTGTCGCTGTAGTGTGTCGCCCTATCTAGTGAAGTTGTGTTGTGTATGTCTGTCGTCTCATTGCTTGGTGTTGGTGCAATTTGTTCGTCTGTCTGTTGTTCTTGTTGTGAAAAAGTATGGTTTCAGGATGTTGATATGAAATATCTCTAAGTGTCCTTTTATCGATATTTCATGATCCGCATCTGATATTTTGCGTTCAACGTTGAGAGGCCCTTGGCAAGATGTTAGTACCATATTATGTTTATCAGGTAGTCGAATCACAACCTTCTGGTTTGGTTTAAGGTGAATCGTTTTAGTACCCTTGTTTGGATAGTTGTGGTTTCCATTACTCGACACCTGCATTAGGGGTCCAGCAATATCGACCGCTATACTCTCAAGTGGTCTAGATGCTATTACTGACCGTTGCACTTCGGCCTTTACATGCTTTTTCTTTCGTACACGATGTTGACAAACAGTACAAGAGCGACAGAAAGATTTTATGTCCGAACAGAATTTCGGCCAGTAAAATTGTGATAGAATTCTGGCTCGCGTTTTATGGTAGGCCAAATGTCCAGCAAACGGTAATTCATGTGCGCTTTTTAGCACATTTTGTCGGTATGTTACAGGTAACACCGTCTGCTGAATTTCATGGTTATTATATGTATAATAACGCATGAGAATTCCGTTAACCTTTTTAAAGTACCAGGAAGAATTTTTAGACACTTTCTTTCGCTCACACAACAAGTTAAAATATGGTGTGATTGTTTGGTCGGTGCTTTGTGCCTCGATCAACTTTTGTCGAGTAGTGTTGGTATCTGCACCACTTGGTGTTAATAGCTGTAGCATTTCATTTTGTAAGTCAGTATAGTTTGTTTCTGTATCTGACTTAGTTACAGCGTTGGCCATGTGTGTCTCTTTCCAGGCTTTTATGTTGTCGTCTGTACATTCTTTCAATGCATCTAGGCATCCCAAAATAAGATCCGTACATGGATCTTGGAGGATAGCGCACGTAAATGTGCCGGTAAGGAACGGGGTATTGATATGCGCTTTTGCCAGTGGATATTTCTCGATGGTTCCAGAGAAAGTACGGCATTTGACAAATTCACCCGTATAATCTTCTGGTCTAGCAAGTTCTCTCCTTAAACCCAGTAGAGTGCTCCCGCTATCAACTAAACATTGGCATGGTTTACCATTGACCAGTGCATCGTAGAACTTAAGTTTACCTCTGGAGGCACATGCTGCGTTAGCTTCTTCATTTGAACATGATATTACGTGTCCACATTTCAATCTCCCCTCCGCATGAAACTGCTGGCATACTTTACATGTCTTAAAGTCTAAAATATCGGTTACTGATGATACATTCTGACATTCACTCGTTGGCAACACATTCACAAGTTCCGGATCTATGTCACTCTCATCGTCTGATGATGTATCGATGAGTGCTGCATTGTTTGCCTTCATTCTCTGTCTCCCAAGACACTTATTGCTATAGTGGCCATAACTTGAACAAAAATAACATTTTACAGCACGTTTAAAGGATGATCTTCTGCTTTCTTGCTTCTTTAACACTGCTTCTAGGTGTGACGGATATGTGGGGTTCTTATCACACATCGAGTAAGCCGGATGAAAAAGATTGCAATAGTTACATCGAGGTGGTTTCTGATATGGTTTGTCCTTCTTACTGTAATCTTTCTGGTTGTAAGATCTATCAGGAACTCTATTTGCAAAAGCTGTAATTTCTGTGTCATGTGATGTAGTTTTAAATATGTCCCGATTAGATGAAAAATAAGCTGACCCCCGTTTCTCTAGTTGTTGAATGGAATCAATATCTGACTGTTGTAAGAACTTTGCAAAAGGGGTAGGTACGGTAGAAATGACTTTGTCCATTACCATTAGCTCTTCTAGTTTTTCATAGCTGTTACCTACTTTAGCAGCTTTAGTCCACTTTTTAAATGTGCTCTGCACGTTAGAGATGTAGTCTAAGAAAGTTTCAGTTGCTTTTGGCTTAATCTGTGAGAATTGAATTTGGTACCCAGTAGCGTCCAAAAGAAAATGTTGCATTATCCTATCGTGTATGTACTGGTAATTGTTTCTAAGATCTGTAGGTATGGATTCTATTACTTTTAAAGGCTCCCCACTCAGGTTCCTCATGTAAATCATTGCCCTATCCTCTAAAGGTATTTTCTGTGTTTTTAGTCCATGCGCTAATAGAATCACCTACACTGTATGGTTTGATAAGGCCCTTGTACTTACTAAAATTGTTCTGTTCTTCTTGGCTCTTCTGTTTGCTAGAGGCTATTTGTATGTTAGAATCTACCTCCATTTCTTTCATCTTTAGTCTAGTTTCTGAATCTACTTGTATCTGCTTTTGTTTGGTGGCTTCCTCTGCTTGTTTGTTAGCATGCTCTAAATCTAACTGTTTCTGTTTGGTAACTTCCTCGACCTCTTCATATTTCTTTTTGATGTTGCCTTTCTAATGCTCTTTCATCCCTGTCATGAGCAGCTTTTCTTTCTGTTTCTTCTCTCTGATGAGCTATTTCTTCTTTATACTTTTGATCCGCCCATTTTTCTAACTTATCTCCAGTGTGGCCCATTGCGATGCCCGCCTGGATACATTCATTTAGTGACGCCATTTTATGGCGTAATGTTAGTTCAAAATAATAATACGATAATATTCACACAATAGTTTATAATAATGTGTTAGTAAGTGTACATCTTTTACTGAAAAAGAAGATGCATGATTAAGTTAGAGCATACCAAAATATTCTGAAAATATACTCATCTAATTCTTTGGAAAGAACGGTACTTGGGGATGTTCCACCGCTGTCTTTCACACTTACACAATGGTTTGACTTGATACCACAAGGGCTACTTCTGGTTAGTAGAGTAGCAAAAATTAGACACAAGCTTAAGTTGTCAATACAAGCTCATATTTCATCATATTTCATCAAATATTTCATATTTCAATAAGTTGTCATAACAAGCTCATATTTCATGCGAATGATGAATGAAAATGTGATAGATAGTGATAAATGGTATTAATGGATGAATGATATGATCGTCTGAATGATTGTTAGATGATAAGTGAGATGATTAGTCGTATGACCGTCGATGTCGTCTTGTCTTCTCTTTCTGACTCTGGCGTAACTTTGTTCTAGGCTGTAGTTCGTCGCTAATCTATTTACTGACTTCGTAGAATGGTGACATTGATGGCTGTATCACATGCAATGGAATGTACACGGTGGTTACGATGGTAATGTTCACTGATGATTGTATACATTTCAATTGCTTTTAGTATAATCACACACTTTCTAATTAATATTGGTAGAATTTCACACTTTACCGATTTAATTTGACTCAATTGTGGTTCACACTCCACAAATTGGTGATCGTATAATTTACCAAAGAAAATTATTTATGGCATGTATAGAACCAAATTTGCATTACTTTGACATATATCACACAGCAATGATGTTGAATCGTGCAATGAACTAATGCTGGTTCAGAATTTTGTAATATCAATCGATAGCTAGCGTTCGTTCAGTGGTTTATACTACCACTTGCCTGCTGGGAATATTACAACAAATGCCTGCTATGACTGCTCAGAAGCGTTGCTTCACTGTAATCTGACAGCAATCGTGCTGCTGGCGTTGGTTCACTGTGTTCTGACACCAATCGGGGTCTTGGCGTTGGTTCACTATATTCTGACACCAATCGGGGTCTTGCCTGTCAGCGACTTGTGCGCTGCAGATTCTCAGGACTCCCCTACTTTCGCACCGCACGAAATACCAACTCGTGACATTTGCGAAAGGAATGCAATTTATTCAGAGCCGACATTTGAATGGCTCTACGAGCGTTATACTTCATCATCATTATACAACATGAATGCATTGACGTGATGATAGATGATGCTAGTATTTCACAATCTAAATGAACAGCCCTATGTTTGCCTATTGCCTAGAAACTATAGCATTGGTCAAGGATACGTCTGCTCTCTCTACCGTCTCCAGTCGGTCTGTCCACACGCTACACATTGCGTGGACAAGCACGGACACTCTTCTCCGTGCAGTAGCTATTATTGCGTGCATGGTCTCGCCAGCACGCTGGCTTGTGAGTACGAGTAACCGGCACTTCACGGTTACTCGCAAGGACAAGCTTCCCAATTGCTTGGGGAAAGCCCTCGCTCAGCTGTACTCATCGACCTCTGGTCTGACACAAATGTGTCTCCTTGTGAGGCTATTAATAGCGCTCGGTGTCTCTCCTGTCTGGTGTCTCCCTACTAGACTAGTAGTTAACTCCTATTGCCTTTGTAAGGCCTTATTGGGGATCTTGACACTTACGTTCCATGTTCCCAGCCTTAGGGCCGGTTTTTTTTTTTTTTTTGGTCTGTTACTAGGTGTATAGATTGCGGTCCATGTGTCAGGATTTTCCCCTAAGCTCCACACACCCTCAGGAGCAGATGAACCGTGGCGAGACAGCACCTTACTGTCTGGGGGATGCCCAGCTTAGGCGGGCGGTAGCTGTCTAGTGAGATACGATGATCTCTCCCACCGTCGGAAGTAGCCCCTGGCGCCTTGCTCTACGCCAATCGAGCATTAAGACTTATAACCGGCAAATGCTGCTTCCCGTGTTGTGTCACCGCTTTACACGGTGCTGAAGTGACCTCTTCAGGTCACAAGCCTGGGCAATGGAAATCGGAGAACCAGCTGTTACCCATTAGCAAGTTTCCCCTCTCCATGTCCGGGTTTGACTTCGGGGTTTACTCCCGAAGTCTTTCCCATATAGGTATACCCGCAAGGCAGCGGAGGTTTGAGATTTAGAGTTCCTTCTCTTAGAAGAGATACTAACTAAGGCTGACGAACCTCCTCAACCCGGGAAAATGTAGTAGTGTGATAGTGTGTAGTTATTTGAGTATCTGTGTAGTGTTATAGTTTAGGTATTTGAGTGACGTGTAATGTGATAGTTTAGTTATTTGAATACCTGCGTTATGTGATAGTTTAGTTATGTGAGTACCTGCGTTATGTGATAGTTTAGTTATGTGAGTACCTGCGTTATGTGGTAGTTTAGTTATTTGATTACCTGCGTTATGTGATAGTTTAGTTATTCGAGTACCTGCATTATGTGATAGTTTAGTTATTTGAGTACCTGCATTATGTGATAGTTTAGTTATTTGAGTACTTATGTGACGTGGTAGCGTAGTTAGTTGAATACCTGCGTTATGTAATAGTTTAATTATTTGAGTATCTATGTTATGTGGTAATGTAATTATTTGAGTACTTCTGTGGCGTGGTAGTGTAGTTGTGCGAGTACCTGTGTGATGTGATTGTTTAGTTATTTGAGTATTGCGTGATGTCAATACTTTTGTGATGCTATCGTTTAGTGATCTGAGTACTTCTGCCATGTGATAGTTTAGTGATATCATTAATTGTTTGATGTGACAGTTTAGTGATTAGATTACTTGTGTCATGTAGTAGTTAATTATTTAAGCACTTGTGTGATCTGATAACACAAATGATTCGAGTACTTATTTGATGTGATGCTTTTATGATTTTATTACGCGCGTCATGTGACACTGGAGTGATTTGAATAATTGTGTGATAGGATGATGACATTTTGGTATCAGCACTTGCACATTTCGTTGAGGAGTGGCTGGCCGAGTGGCTAGAACTCCGGATTCTCCTTCGGGAGACCCGAGTTCGAATCCTCCGTAAGGTGTGGGAATTTTTTTTCTGTCGGGGGTATAAAGAAACTATTAACCTGCACAGTTGGCGGCGACTGTACTAGCCAGGCGGCCTTAATTTGGCAGACTCAAAGACCCCACATGCCATACAACGCAAGGTACTATATTGGCAGTAAATGACAGTTGACAGTACATTTCGTTGATGTTGTAGTGGTCTGAGTTCTTGTGCCATGTTCTGAGTGTACATTGGTTCACAAATCCGTGTAATGCCATGATGGTGCAGTGCTGTTAGCACTTATGAAGTGTCATGTAGGGCAGAAAGTTTGAGCACGTGTGTAATCCTAAGGTGTGTTTATTTCCCGAGCGTAATAATAACAAGGTATCCTTACATTGGGGGACGATACATCAATAACATTAGATATGCAGATGATACGGTCTTGATTGCAGACAATGAACAGGGCCTGCAAAATTTAGTAGATGCGGTTTTCGCACATAGTGAACAACTAGGGTTAGAACTAAATATTAAGAAGACACAGATTATGGTCGTCATTGGGAAGAAGGAAATACCATAATGTGGTATACGAGTAGATGGGCATAGTCTTAAACAAGTGAATCGATACTGTTATCTCGGAACAGTCATAACATCTCATGGGAGATGCCTTGAAGAGATTAGAACAAGGATTGCCATTGCAAAGGTAGCCTTTTGCAAGATGAAAAACATACTGACCAATAAAAAGATATCAATTGAAACGAGAAAAAGAATGTTGTGGTGCTACATAGAACCTATACTTTTGTATGGATGTGAAGCGTGGACAATAAGCAGTCAAGGTGAAAAACAGCTGATGGCTGTGGAAAAGTGGTGTCTGAGGAAAATGCAAAGAATACCGTGGACAGACAGAAAAACCAATGAACAAGTCCTTCAAGAAACAAATGAAGATCATAAACTGATTAGACAGTCAAAATTTTTTGGGCATGTTATGAGAAGAAATGAATTGGAGAACTTGGTGACAACTGGCAAGATCAAAGGGAAGAGACCAAGGGGAAGACCGAGAAGTAAATACCTGGATGGCTTGGCCACATAGCATGGTCGAGACAGGAACACGGAGCTTATCCATGACTCTGGTGATCGAGTGAGATGGCAGAACATGACCGCCCACGCCTACCGGCATGGCACATGATGGATGGATGGATCCTTACAAGTTATGTTCAGAAAGCAATGGCAAACACCTGAATGTAAACTTGCCAAGAAATTACAAACAGCTAAATCAGGCTGGAGTTGACTGCGTAGTCCTATAGAGGATATGCTACTCACTGTTGTACAGGTTATAAGTAGTCCTATAGAGGATATGCTACTCACTGTTGTACAGGTTATAAGTAGTCCTATAGAGGATATGCTACTCACTGTTGTACAGGTTATAAGTAGTCCTATAGAGGATATGCTACTCACTGTTGTACAGGTTATAAGTAGTCCTATAGAGGATATGCTACTCACTGTTGTACAGGTTATAAGTAGTCCTATAGAGGATATGCTACTCACTGTTGTACAGGTTATAAGTAGTCCTATAGAGGATATGCTACTCACTGTTGTACAGGTTATAAGTAGTCCTATAGAGGATATGCTACTCACTGTTGTACAGGTTATAAGTAGTCCTATAGAGGATATGCTACTCACTGTTGTACAGGTTATAAGTAGTCCTATAGAGGATATGCTACTCACTGTTGTACAGGTTATAAGTAGTCCTATAGAGGATATGCTACTCACTGTTGTACAGGTTATAAGTAGTCCTATAGAGGATATGCTACTCACTGGTGTACAGGTTATAAGTAGTCCTATAGAGGATATGCTACTCACTGTTGTACAGGTTATAAGTAGTCCTATAGAGGATATGCTACTAACTGTTGTACAGGTTATAAGTAGTCCTATATAGGATATGCTACTCACTGTTGTACAGGTTATAAGTAGTCCTATAGAGGATATGCTACTCACTGTTGTACAGGTTATAAGTAGTCCTATAGAGGATATGCTACTCACTGTTGTACAGGTTATAAGTAGTCCTATAGAGGATATGCTACTCACTGTTGTACAGGTTATAAGTAGTCCTATAGAGGATATGCTACTCACTGTTGTACAGGTTATAAGTAGTCCTATAGAGGATATGCTACTCACTGTTGTACAGGTTATAAGTAGTCCTATAGAGGATATGCTACTCACTGTTGTACAGGTTATAAGTAGTCCTATAGAGGATATGCTACTCACTGTTGTACAGGTTATAAGTAGTCCTATAGAGGCTATGCTACTCACTGTTGTACAGGTTATAAGTAGTCCTATAGAGGCTATGCTACTCACTGTTGTACAGGTTATAAGTAGTCCTATAGAGGCTATGCTACTCACTGTTGTACAGGTTATAAGCTCCTGTTTACTACCAGCTATTTACTGTATGGGACCCGCGTCTACACCTTGCGACACTTGCTGCAGGTGACGGAGTACCTGTGTGCTTGACCGGTGTGCTATGATGTCGATCGTTAATTAACTAAATACAATATACAACTGAAATTCTTGAATGACACACACCTCCAGTTTAGTCCTTATGTTATCATTTCTGATGGTCTCTCTTCTAGATACATTAAGTATTCGTTTCAACAATCACATTTCCATTGATGTAATTTTTCTTTTCTCTTTTTTCTGTCATTGTTCAGATGTGGCATTACTAGCACATAGTTGGTAGAAAGATTATCCTGTAGAGTCTAGGGATTTAGTTCATGCAAATCGGAATAAAAACATATCTAGATCGATATTACAGTAAAAATGGCTAAATACGGGGTTCATGTCCGTTTGGACTGTACAGTACAACAGACAGACGCTCAGGTAAATAGGTAGGTAGACATAATTACACATACTGGGATATGTTGTTAGATATACCGGGTTTTTGTAAAGTCTCACTGCAATTGATATGCAGAAAAAATGTGAACAATTCTTTCTTCCGTTGATAACACCATTCTCTTTGGACTGCAAAGTATTACTCCAGCAGAGACAGCCATTCATTCGCTGCATATTGCTTCATGTTTTGATGACATCAAGTACTTAATTTTTTTTCAGATTTTTTTCTACATGCAAAGTGTATTGGGACTTTAGAAAGACCCTGAAGTTTGGCATAGATAGACAGACAGACTGACATGTGCCCAGACATATAGGCATGCAGACATATAGACAGGCAGACATACAGGCATACGTACATATATACATACTGGCAGGCAAACGTTAAAACAGATGAATAAATGGCCGATGGAAATACGGATGCACACGACATGGAGATCAACACACAGGGAGGTATACACATGAGCAGGTCAAGGAACAGATGGTCGGACACTCAGAGAGAACCAACGGACGGTCTTTACTTCCAACTGGTTCAAACTTGGGCACGCAGGCCCGTAAACATTCTGTACTTCTATTTCTCTGTTTATACATTATTTCATCCATACATCAATAATGAGGCCAATGGAGGAAACAACAACATCAATATTGCCATTACAAATGCATTGGGAATGTTCACAAAATTGGCACATACAGACTACTATTAATTAGTATGTAGGTTACTAGATCGATACAAGAGGGCTGAGTGGTCTCGAGGTATGGTGTCCGCCTCGAGTGCTGGAGGTCCCGGGTTCAGGCCCTGGTGGGGACCAGGATTTATTTAAAAAATCCCCCTGGACTTCCAGTAATTTCCCCTGGTCTCTGGGTAGTGAGATCGAACGCCCGTGTGTATTGTTGCTCACGTAAAAAAATCCCTTGGCAGTTGGAAATCGAAAAAGAGTAGCCTAACGGCGCTGTCCGGGCACAATTTCGAGTTAAAAATCTACCCAAAGCATTTCAGGATCCTCGCCGATGCAACGGAGTTCGTGCATTGAGCTGAGTTTCTCCAAACTCAGGTTTGAGTTAGGAGGAAAACGGAGCACTTATTGGTTAAACCGTGTGCCGTGATGTTGATCGGACGACTAAAACTATAAAAAAAACAACAAATAAAAACTAGATCGATACATACGTGATTAGACAGAACGGTGTTTGGGGTAGGTAGGTAGGTAGGTAGATAGGTAGGTGAATAGACAACCAAACAACAGGCCACTGAACACAGAGAAAGGCTATAGTCTGTTTACTCTTGTCTGCCCCAATATAAAATCCCATATCTCAGTAACCAACTGTGGGAAAATGATGAGATTTAGCATATAACCTTATCATTATGTCCACCCAAGAAAACATTTTTGTTCTGAAGATTGTACAGCAGACTTCAAAGTTTGTTTATATGCGGTGTATAATTTACGGGTCAGAGATGAAGTGCACATCATTAAATGTATTACGTCTTCACACGGAAACATTAGCGTTGAATAGTTAATTTTCTCGTGGGACATGGGATTGGCCTTATGACAAGAGCCTCGCGTAGTGGACAGGGGACATTACTGTAAAACAAGTTTATTAGCGAGAAATCACTAGCTTTTTCACTAAAACATCAAAGAAATGTCGCCGCTTTCCATGATTTAAGTTGCTTTTGGACCTATCAATGACATATTCTTTGAGTGGGGGTAAATATAAGACGGCAGGAAAAATTTCATAACGATGCAACAGACAGTTTTCAAAATAATTGATTGTGAATGAAGGCATTCATTTATGGACAGACTATAGGTACATATATTCACTTACGGACTGGATTTAATAGATTAGTTTGTTTGTTATCTGTTGGAGCATCATTTCTGAACGCCGGACATTTCCATAGGTGCTCAAACTTCCCCTCCCCAAAATATGTATGAACGTACGGCGGCTAATAGTGCCTGTTCTGTGGCGGTTAACGACACCCCTAAATCTCTCGATGTGCAGCTCGTGTCTGGCCGTGCCAATTATGTAATGGTTGACAAGATCCCTCAATCTCCCGATGTGCTTCTCATGTCTGGACGTACCAATTATGTAATGGTTGACGAGATCCCTCAATCTCCCTATGTGCATCTCGTGTCTGGTTGTACCATTTCTGTAATGGTTGACAAGATCCCTCAATCTCCCGATGTGCTTCTCATGTCTGGCCGTACTACTTACGTGATAGTTGACGAGACCGCGTAATCTCCCGATGTGCTTCTCGTGTCTTGCCGTACCAGTTCTGTGGCTGTCGACGAAACCCTCTCATTCTCCCGATGTGCTTCTCGTTTCTGGACGTGCCAATTCTGTGGTGATTGATAAGACCCCTTATACTGACGATGTGATTATCGTTTCTGGCCATGCCAGTCTTGTGGCGGTTGACGAGATCCATCATTCAGCCGATGTGCTTCTTGTGTCTGGCCGTGCCACTTCTGACTCTGGGTCCAACAGAAGGACATCCGTGACAAAGAGATTTCAAAGGCAAGCGGGTCGACTACATTGCACCGAGTTGTAATCATATTAACTCGAACGCTTTCCACAAGGCGTCAAGCCAAACACGGCCCACAAATCACGAACCCCGTAGCTCCAGCAAAGACCCCCACGAGTCTTCGAAAAAATCACACTCGTAAACTACGACGTAGCCCGGAATCGAACTCAACATCTTCGGAGCGGGAGGTAGAAGCGTAAACATTTTACAGCGGAGACTCCCAACCATTAGAAACACCAGTGAAAGCTGGCAATGCACAAACGTCATCAACACCCACAACAGCTGTTACTGCATTTGTCTAGACAACATAAATTACGTGATTGATTGATTGATTGATTGATTGATTGATTTAGGAACCGATATACATTACATTTGCTTATTTACTGATTCAGTGCAAAACAAAAAAAATAGGCTTCAACCAAACAAATACTCAATCAAATGAACCAGTATTATAATGTAAATTCCTATTCCCTATTGACAGCTGAATATGCGAAAGATCTATACCAACTGTTGCCATTGTACTTTACAGCAGTGCTTCCCAAACTGTTAACTTTCGCGGACCGACATAAAATTTTCCTTTTGCACCAGGGACCGGTGCCGTTTAAAAAAAATTTTTCTCCTTGTAATCTGGAATTTTATACGACCTCAATATACATTTTAATATAAATATAAGATTTAACGTAATTATGGGTGTTGTCCCGGTGCGCTAAATACTGCTCCATAATATTATTGGATGACGGTGATTTATTTAATGGTGGTCCCATTTTCATGAGTAAAAATTTTATTGTAGAGATTTACAAATCAAAAATTTTTTCAAATGTCAAAACTACATTTAGGTCTTCTTGTAAAGGTGTATATACTCGTATACACCGACAGTAATGAACGCCAATATAACATAAAAATAAAATTATCTTGGAAAACGATACCAAATCAGATTTTAAACAAGCTGACTAAATTACAGTATGTTGTAATAAAAATGATTTAATGATCAGCTGCTAACAGTAACTATTTAATGCGAGGGGTGGGCCTGTTTATTATTTACAAGCTTATCAAATCGTGGCTCGATTGTAGACAGCGCTACCCGCAAAGGAGAACAAATTTCCACACTGTTTCTGTATTTTGTCTTAATAATGCTCATTGACGAAAAAGAAATACTCTTCTTTCAAGTTGTCTTTGTATCGATATCTCACATACACCATCAGAATCGTTAAGTTGGCAACGTCCGTGCTTTCGTCCAGCTGTAATGAAAAATACTTTGCAAATGTATCTAACACCTTCACTCGCTCAGACGATGGCAAAACGCATTATAATCGTACAACAAAAATCACGTATGTTCTGCATCTTATGACAATCAGCAAATTATAATGTTCATCTTTCTCACTTTTCGTCACATAGGAAACAAAAGAAAAGCACGTCGTCAGCAAACAAATGTCGTCGACTGTGCCTGGATTTAGTATCGATCTCAGCTGGTTACTATTTTTAACTTTCCCATTGAACCAATGATTCGGTTCTCCTTAAAAATAAATACTCTTTGGGCTACTACGGCTGCAGGCTCAATTTATTTTAAAATTACATCACCATAATAACGGTGCGGATATCATGTTTTGAGAAAAGGACAATCTTATTTTTAAAAAGTTCTAAACAATCCTCAAAGGAGAAAATATTTAACTTTTTGCTTACTGTTTTCAACTCACGTTGCGAACCGACACAGAAGGGCTCGTGGACCTGCACCGGTATGCGGACCAGCCACTTTGGGAAGCACTGCTTTACAGGACACCGCAGTTAACACAAGCACTTTAGGGGTGTCTGCGCTTTATGTGCAAATGTACGTCCAGTTGTTTGCCATTGCTTTTTCAACGACTGGCACATTGTATAAAAATCAACACAAGGCGGTCTGTTTCCAGACACGCAGCTGTGTTTTGAAAGCGGTATAATACGACATTAAGAATTGCGTCCGTAATCCCTTCGGGACAGAGCCGGCCATTGTAGTAAAGGAGAGTGCAATACAAAGGACGTGTTGTGAGTATCAAGATAACAGAAGCAATGGTTATGTCGCTGACAACATGATAACGCAAGAAGAAGGTGTTCGTCACAAAGTGGGACAATTCAAATAGCTAGGAGAAATTATTACAACAGACGGAAGATGTGCAACAGAGATTTAAAGCAATATCGAGAATAGGCCAAGCAAAATATGATCTTCAGACATTGAAACATACATTATGTCACAAGTCAATATCAGTGTTTATTAGAGAGTTCAGAAATGTCTGTGTCTTGTCTTCGTACATTTCTCCATACATTTGTCATGTCTGCGCACATGTCTCCACATTTATGCTATGTGTCGTGTCTTCACAGAAGTCCCTCTATCTTTATAATATATTTCTTGCGTTAAAGTGCTGCAATTTCTGTAATTTGTTATTACTGTATTGTTGATCTAAATTCGTCTGTAATTATTATGATTTTTTTATGAATAAATCTTAATCAAAACACACTCTATAATATAATCTTTCTACCAACTTTGTGCCACTTATGCCAAATCTGGACAATGACAGAAACATACAAGAAAACATCACAACAACGGAAATGCGATATTTGAAAGGAATACTCAGTATATCTAGAAGAGGGAAAATCAGACATGATGACATCAGAGCTAAAGTAGGGGTAATTAGGAAACAGCAAGTGAAATGGTTCGGCCAAATAACTAAGCTACCAGCTGACAGTTTATCAAAACAAGCAACGACGTACAACCCAAACTGAACCAGAAGAGGAGGCCAACCATGTCTACGATGAACAGAGGGAGTAACAGATTTCATGGGAATCCCGATACATGAGGCCCATAAATGGTACTCTCCCGCTGTGTATGCTTCACGTCGACACCGCAAGGTACAGGGCAAACAACATAAGTGATGATATCCCCATTGTTTGTTTGCAGTTGGATATACTATATTCTATTACAAATGCGTATTACGACACGTTTCTTGTCTTCTCTGAAACGCTTATAATAGTAGTTTTTGTGTGCCGGTCTGTCTGGCCGAGGGGTTATACCACTTTCTCCGTAATCCCGTTTATCACGCAGAGTCTAGTAGCGGGCGAGAACTGGAAGCGGTTCTACCCCCGCTGGTGACTTGCGGGTAACTGAGCCGGCCGCTCAGAAAGTATTGGCAAACTACTGAGCGTAATCTTGCCAAGAAATCAACAGACAGCTGAAAGATGCTGCTGTTGACAGCGATGTCCTGTAAAGGATATGCGAATTTTAAAAAAAATAAGTTATTGTATGGGGGGAGGGGGGTGTGTTTGTGTCCAAGCCTGTATGTTGCTTTAACTGTCTCTATTCTTCTGTAATTGTGAGTGGGTATACATGTGCGTGTATGTAAGGAAGTGTGTGTGGGTGTGTGACTGTGTGTATGCACGCATGTATTAGTGTTCGTGTATATGCGTTTGGGAAAGTGTGTATGTGTTGGCTTTGTGAGTATAGGAAGGAGCGTATGTATGTGTCTTGCTGTATGTATGAATGAGGATATGTGGGCGTAAGACAGACAGACAGACAGACAGACAGGCAGGCAGGCAGGCAGGCAGGCAGCCAGCCAGCCAGCCAGCCAGCCAGCCAGACAAACAGACAGAGGGAGAGAGAGAGAGAGAGAGAGAGAGACGGAGGGAGAGAGAGAGTATGTATGCATGTATGCAACAGTAAACTTTTGTTAGTGAGTTTGTCATTGTGAGTGAGTATATGTGTATGCGAGGGCGTGTGTATGTGTGTGTTACAGAGTGGGTGCATAACTGTGAGAGTTTGCTAAATGATGTAAGTATGTAAGCAGTTATGCATGTATGTGTTTATGCATGTGCTATGTATGTGTGTCTGGCTGCCTGCCAGTATCATGACACGATAATATGCATTGTTTATGTTCACAACTCTTATTTATTTTTTTTCTCTTATGTGGATGTATTATAACATGAAAAATAGTTAATTGGTGCACGAAAGATGAGTGATTAGAAGGGCCGAATATAAGGCGGGCCTGCGTGCCCAATTTATGACCCTTTGAAAATAAAGTTCATCCGTTCATTCGTTGGTTATCCTGGACGTTTCAACTGTCATACATCACTGATTGTTGCCCCTTTCTTGAGGAATCATGTTTTATGCTGGTGACATGAGATTGTCCCTCGCCTGTGTGGCTAGCTTATCAGATGTCATGTATTCCTTTACCTGCCATAAACATGTCCAGTTTGTTTTGTTCTACTTCATGTAATATTCGGATCGTTTATCGCAGACATCGAACAGTATTGGTCGTGATCGTTTATCACTTTCTTCAGTTGATCTAGAAATCTGCCATAAACAGTGAGCTAGCTGTGCCACAGAGTGCTCCTGACAGACTGTTTGTAGATGTTAAATACCTCATATGCTCGGAGACGTGCCTGGCAAGCGAGTCAGGGGCGCTTTAACCCCTCCCCCGGGTAGGTGGAACCCGTTAGCTTTGAACAGCAGTCCATCTAGGAGACGGAAAACTCCAAATATAAACCTATAAGTTCCAGGTGGACCAGCGTGCCGAGAAACTGGATGGCCACGGATAAGCTGGTCGTGAACGTTGGACGTCTGGCAGGCGTGCGGGGCGGCACCAGGTGTATGGACTCCTGCGGGACATCCCCTGCCTCTTCCCTAGCAAGCAGGAAAGAGTAGGGTGACCGGTTATTTCCTGTAATATCCAAACTTTGCTTATGGAATTAATTAAATACGGGAATCGTCGCCGGAGCTACGGAGCACGTGCTCTGCGCTTGACACATCTTTCAGAGATTAGCGAAGAGAGAATGAGGAGGAGAAGACGAGGAAATGGTGTGAGAAGAAGACATAGAAATAGGAGGGCAGGCGCTAGGAGAACAAGACGAAAAAATGAGAGACTAGTTTTCAACCATGTAAGAGTGGGATACTGGAACTGTCGTAGTGCCAGACAGAGAGGTCCTGTTATGGCGCTGCGTGGTCTCGAGGTATGGTGTCCGCCTCGAGTGCTGGAGGTCCCGGGTTCAAGCCCCGGTGATGGCCGGGATTTTTTCTCGTGGACTTCTAGTAATAAAGTGGGTTGTGCACTGTTACACATCGGCGAGCCAAACACCTGTTGTCGTCAACATGTGTCCAGATGAATCAACTCCCGGACGATAGAACCCCGAGCCAAACATTGTTATTCATGCGTAAAGGGGCTGAGTGGTCTCGAGGTATGGTGTCCGCCTCGATTGCTGGAGGTCCCGGGTTCAAGCCCCGGTGAGGGCCGAGATGTTTCTACGTTGACTTCTAGTAATAAAATGTCCCCTGATCTCTTAGTAGTGAGATCGGACGCCCGTGTGTATTGTTGAGCACGTAAGAAATCCCTGGGCAGTTGGAAATCGAAACAGAGTAGCCTAACGGTGCTGCCCGGGCAAAATTTCGAGTCAAAAATCTACCCACAGCATTTCAGGATCCTCGCCGGTGCTACGGAGTTCGTGCACTGAGCTGAGTTTCTCTAGACTCAGGTGTGAATTAGGAGGAGAACGGAGCACATATGGGTTGCACCCATGTGCCGTGATGTTGATCCATCGGCTGCAAAGGTCCTGTATTGGGGAGGCTAATATTTGATTTTGATATCCTCATGCTCCAGGAGCTAAATACAGACAAATATCATTGTTCTGTGTACGCCAGTTATATACACCCTACAGGGCAGAAGAGACATGGGCAAGATCTGCTGGTGAAGGAAGGGGTGAAGCATGTGGTACTTGACTAGTGCCAGTGGAATCACAGTGCAAGAGAGGTCCAGGGTATACAAATGGAGATTGTTGTGTTAAATTGGAACATCATAAACGTATATGCAACAGTGGACTCTTTTGTCAGAAAGGAACACTGGGACTGGCTTAAGGAATTGGAGGAATTACCACGTGATAGGCTACTCATATGCGGAGACTTCAATGCGAGGAACAGAGAATGGGACAGTAGTGGATAAAACCGACAGGGAATTGCACATGGGGATGCCATGGTGGACTCCGATGTGGTCAGCATAATTTATGGGAGGCCGACTAGAATGGCAATGAGGCCTGGCGATGCAGTCACAGCTATTGACTTGGCACTTGTCTCCCAGTCATAAGTCCTTGATGTAAAGTAGACTGTTTTGAATGACCATGGGAGTGATCACATGCCGTGTTCTGTCCTAATCTCTAAATCCAGGAAAGTTAAGGCTGGGAGAGCGCGCAAGATCTTCCGGTATAAGTGGACCTATTGCCGTCTTGGACGCCTCAGACGGGAGGCATGCAACAGAACTGTTAAAATTCCTTTTTTTGCAGCCCCTATGGTGGACTCTAGAAGTAGACCATGCTTGGAAAGCAAAGACCGCTGCTGTGAAGCAGCTAAGGAAAGTGTGACAGACACCCCGAAGCTCACAAGAGGAAGTGGATACAGCGGAAAATGTTAAGAAAGATAAGGTTGAGATTTTCAAGCGCTGTGCTGCAGAAGCCAAAAACGAAAAATAGGAATGTTTCATTAAGGAGATTGAAGGTGATAAAACACTGCGAAAATGCTGAAAGTTGCACAGACAAATACAAAGAATAGATCGGCCTATGACAGTGGGAAAAATTTATAGAGATGATGGTGTGCGCGTGACAACAGACAAAGAGAAAGGGAAGGCGTTTCTATAGAGATTTTTAGAGCAGACCAATCATAATGATGCGGACACCAGGGATGCAGTTAGAGGGGAGTTATCTGGCACCATGAAGAATATGCATTATGAAGACATCATACGGGTTGAAGATGTTAAACATATTTTGAAGAAGGCAAAAGACACGGCACCAGGGCCTGATGGGGTTAGGTATGGCCACATGAAGGCTTTGAGCGATGTAGACCTGAAGGAGATGACCGACTGCTTTAACCAGACCATTAGGACAGCATAAGTGCCGCAGGATTGGGTGCACAGCTATCTCATCCCTCTCCCAAAGCCATTCAAGGAGCAATTAAAGCTTAACGGCTTTAGGATCATCACCCTTCAAAATGCATTTGGGAAGGTTTTAGAGAAGATAGTCGCTGTCAAGCTGCAAGACATTTTGGAAAGGGGGAAGCTTCTTCTAAGTGGTCTGGAGAGCTACAGGCCAGGAAAAGATACCTGGTCAAATGCAGCCACATTTGCCTTTGGCGTTTATGAGGGGTTCCAGAGTAGACAGGAAACGATGCCGGTGGCGATTGATCTCGAGGATGCGTACAATAGAGTTCTATATGATATTTTGATGACCGCACTGGAGAAGGGGGTCAATTCCTGGTTGGTGAACTGGATAGCAGCCGTCCTGTAATCTCGTCGGGTTGCTCTCCGTCTGGGTGCATGGACCTCAGGGCCACGTATGTTAACCCCGGGACTGCCACAGGCATCTGCAATCTCATCTGTGCTCTTTAACGTGTATACGAGCAAGATTGCAAACCTAGAAGCACCAGGGGTTGGAAGGATACTAACATTTGCAGATTATATTCTTGCATATAGGCAAGGGAGAGATAGGGTACAAAAAGCCCAGGGGCTACAGGCGACAGTAGACAAAGTGATTGACTGGTGTACTGAAATGAGTGCTGTCATCCACCCGGAAAAAGCGACTGTTTTGTGGTGCTCTCTGGACAATAGGATTGTGAGTGCTGATGTCCCAAGCCTCACGATAGATGGTAGAAACGTCAACAGAGAGAACAAACTGAAGTATCTAGGAATCACATTTGACAGGAGCGTGTCCTTCAAGGACCATGTGGAGACGGTTGTGACAAGATCTCAAAAGGGACTCAATGCACTTAAAACTATGGCTGCAATGGACACAGAGCAGAGAATGCTTTTCACACTATACCAGCACTTGATCCTTTCAGTGATTGATTATGGACTAGGACTGCTCACTGTCTCAAAGAGTCAGCTGGTGAAGTTAGAGCGCATACAGAACGAAGCTATGCGGGTCATTCTGGGATGCATCAGAGACACCCCAGTAGTGTGTATGCGTTACATCCTTGGTTTGCCGACTGTTGCAGGTAGGCTCAAAGTGATGCAGGTGAAGGCATACCTCAGAGTAGCTGCAGACACAGATCACCCTTTGCATGAGGCGCTGGACGCAGTTAAGGGTCAGCGACTGATAAGAGGGAAATCATGGATGGCTCAGGCGGAGGATACGATCAGACAGGTGTGCATCTTGGAGAACATTAGGCGAGGAGAGGAGTGGGTCAGAGTGCCAGCAGAGCAGTCAGACTTGTGCAGAGTTATAATCACATTGAGCCGGGAGTGCAGGGAGTGGCCAGCAGTGGCCACGGAAGTGGAAATCCATCAACTAATTCAGGATAATGCTCGCTCAGATGATGTGATTATCTATACAGATGGTTCGGTGTCTAGAGGTAGGAGAAGTGCCTGGGGGTTCATAGCAAAAGCTAATGGCAGACGTTGGTGGAGAGCCTGGCATATGATACCACACCATCTAGCTTAAGAATGGAGGTGGAGGCGGTCACTGCAGCTTTCCGCTATATCAAGAATACGATACACACACACACACACACACACACACACATATACACACACACACACACACTCACACATCGTGATTGTAACTGACTCAGAAAGCATGCTGAGGAAGGTGAGGACAGGCATGCTTCGTGCAGAGTGGCTTGCTTCGCTTAGGAGGTCACGGATGGAAAGCATCGTCTGGATCTATTCTCCAGGGCATGCCGATGTGCTGGGACATGAACAGGCGGACAGGTTGGCTGGCTCTGCAAAACTTGGTGGAGTATTGATGCATGGCAAGGCAGACTTGGTTGCGGCCTTGTGGGAGCACGTGTACACCTCGGAGGAGCAAATGGATCATCATGGTCTAGCAAGAATGAGGCAGCGAGAAGTGACGAGGGGATTTGGCGGACGCTCGACGCTCAGAGGAAAGGCGAGACGGACATATAATCAGATTGCTACTGGTACTATTGGCGTTGGAACTCTTCGCTGGCTGCTGGGGATGGGGACGGAGCGCCTATGGGAATGCCCCGAATGCTGTGATGTCGGTTCCTAGATCAATCAATCAATCAATCAATTGAAACCATCTGTGTCGTCTTAAGATACAATCATTCTGGTTGCTGTAGTTACCTTCGCGTGAGGTCGAAGTCTTGAACCTTCTTGGATTTTGTCTTAATAGATAGTTTATGATTGACAGACTATCCTCTAGGTAACTTCGATTATTTGATCTTCTCTCTCATTTCTATGCTCTATGCCAAACGAACCTCGTACTCTTTCTTCTTTCATTGTTTTCAAATCCAGTTTTTGCATTTAAATCACCCATGAAATCCCCAGGTGTACCTATTCTTAAATATATCGGGTTCAGTTGCACAATTCCTCACAGGACGTTGTAGTCAATCCCAGAAATTTTTGGCTATTGTCGATTTCTTGTCAAGTTTATGTTCAGTAGTTTGCCATTGCTTATTTAATGACCGGTATGCAAGCCATTGTATGAAATACCAGCGCAAGGCTGTCTGCTTCCAAAACGCAGTATTCTGGATTGCGAACTGCGTTCGAAACCTCTTCGCAATAGCGCAAACTATCTAGTGTAGACTACTGTAGAATTACTCTATGTTAGACAGGAAGAAAAAAAGAAAGAAAGAAAGAAAGAACGAAAGAAAGAAAGAAATACCCACAAGAAAAGAAATTTAAAGTGGAAGAAACTGCACCATCATATAGAATAAACTTGTTTTGACAAAATTGTGTAAATACAGAAAGAAGGGGAAAAACACAAATAAATAAAAACAAGAGAAACACACAAATGAATTCCAAGGTTAACAAATGTACACATTTTGCTACACCGAAGCGTCGCCAAGTGAATTGATTCCCGAGGGAAGAAAACAGCCAATGGAGAAAATCAATGTCTGTTGACATGATGCGCAAATTGACAGCAAGTCCCAACCATGTAGGATAATTAGCCATTTTGTACTTCAGTCAGAGGGTACTTGTCCAAGCTGCAAGTCGACTAATACATCACACAATTGTGTGATAATTATTGTTTGTGTATGGGGATTAATTGCTGCGTGTACAATAATCGCTGATTAAAAGAGAAGCTATTATTTATCATGCTGTATGCGTTATAGTTGCGTCAAGTAATCCATGTTGTAATATATGAGTTGTTGGTATTTTAACATATAGTAGTAGGCCTCTTTCAGTCCTGAAGGACTATAGAGTTGTGCCGCTTGGGAGGTGCCTGGCAGCACCGCTGGTGACTGTATAGTCCAATTCGAGAAAACAATATCTGTCACAGTTTCCGCATCTGTGAGACGAGGCAAGTCCCGCAGTAAGTGACTGCTCTTTGAGCCTGTGCCGTCTCTCCTCAGTTTTTTGGATCTGATTGCGCTCAAAGAGCACCAGTCCGTTTCGTACATCTCTTCTCCAGGAGCATCTGTCTGTTGCAACTCTCTCCCACGTGTCTGGATCTATTCCAATGGTTTTCATATCTTGTTTACACACATCCCTATATCGCATTTGGGGTCTTCCGGTTGGCCTCTTTCCTGTGGCTAGTTCTCCGTAAAGGAGATCTTTGGGAATACGTTCGTCCTCCATTCGAGATACGTGGCCCAACCACCGGAGGCGTCTCTGCTTGAGGAGGGTGTGCACTGTGGTAATATCTGCTCTTTCAAGCACCTGTTTGTTTGTTATGTGGTCTTTCCATGTTATGCCCAGGATACGTCTCAGACATCTTATGTGGAAGGAATTCAACTTCCTTTCCTGTCTTGAGTACAGGGTCCAGGATTCAGACCCGTAGAGTAGTGTGCTAACAACACAAGCTTTATATACTTGAGCTTTTGTACGCTCTGTTAGTCTATTATTCTCCCAAACTCTTTTAGCTAGCCTGGAAAATGTTGTGGCTGCCTTTCCAATGCGTCTGTCGATTTCTGTCTCTAATGAAAGATTATCTGATATTGTCGATCCCAGATACACAAAATCGTGGACGACTTTCAATTCATAATTAGAGATTTTGATTGACGGAGGCGCATCAGCATCTTGTTCCATCACCTGTGTTTTATTTAGGCTAATGGTGAGCCCAAAGTCTTTGCAGGCAGCTGCAAAACGATCTATGAGCCTTTGGAGATCTTCTGCTGTATGAGTAGTCAGTGCTGCATCATCTGCAAAAAGTAGTTCTCTTACGCATCTTGGTCTTATTTTGGTCTTTGCCTTGAGTCTTGATGGGTTAAAAAGTTTGCCATCAGATCTTGTGTGGAGGTATATGCCTTCAGTGGCAGTCCCAAATGCTTGCCTTAAGAGAACACCAAAGAAGATACCAAAGAGTGTAGGAGCAAGCACGCATCCCTGCTTTACTCCGCTGCTGATGCTGAATGACTGGGATGTTGAGCCGTCAAATAAAATGGTCCCCTGCATGTTTTTCGTGGAATGATTTCACGAGACTAAGAAGGATGGGTGGACATCCAACCTTTTCAAGGACCTTAAAAAGGCCGCTTCTGCTCACGAGGTCAAATGCCTTTGTGAGGTCGATGAAGGCTATATATAATGGCTTCCTCTGTTCTCTGCACTTCTCTTGGAGCTGCCGGAGTGAGAAAATCATATCGATGGTGGACCTGTTGGGTCTAAATCCGCACTGCGATTCGGGGTAGATTCTTTCAGCAAGAATGTGTAATCTTTTAAGGATTACTCTGGCAAAAATCTTGCCTGTAATGCTGAGAAGGGAAATGCCGCGATAGTTGTTGCAGTCGCTTCTGTCGCCTTTGTTTTTATAAAGGGTAACGATGTTTGCGTCTTTCATATCTTGTGGTATTGATTTTTCTCTCCAGCAGAGCTGTAATATTGCATACAGTTCTGGGATGATTGTTTCTTTGCTACATTTTAAAATTTCAGGTGGAATACTATCTTTTCCAGGTGCCTTGCCTGATTTGAGAGAGTCTAGTGCTTCGCTGATTTCTGTGAGGCAAGGTTCGTTATCCAAGGCATGCATGGCGGACTGTTGATCGATGGCTTCCAGAGCTTCTTCGCTGACAGTGTTATCCACTGAGTATAGCTCTGAGTAGTGTTCTACCCAGCGATCCATTTGTTTCGCTCGATCTTTTATGATTACCCCCTCAGTTGATCGTAAAGGTGCCATCTTATTTTTTGATGGACCGACAGCTTGCTTGATGCCCTCATACATTCCTCTTATATTTCCAGTGTCTGCAAAAGTTTGAATTTGAGCAGAGAGCTGTAGCCAGTACCTGTTCGCACATCTTCTTGCCATCTGTTGCACTCTATTTCTGGCCGTTCGCAATGCCTGCAGTGTTTTCTCTGAAGGTGATGTTTTATACATCGAGAATGCATGTCTCTTTATCTCCAGGACTGGGAGCATCTCTTCAGAGTGTGCTTCAAACCAGTCGGTTGACTTAGTTTGCTTCTTGCCAAATGTTGATAGTGCTGTATTGTAGATGGTGTCGCGAAAATGACTCCATCTCTCGGTGGAATCTCCGTCTGTGGGGCCGGGCAGAGTATCCGCTCGAGCCTGCATGAATTTGTTGACCTTCTCTTTATTTTGGGTGCCACGGGTGTCAATGCGTGGTCTTCCTTCTGTGCGGCTTCTGTAGATTCTCTTGGGCTTTATCTTCACCTTGCTGGAGACGAGTGAATGGTCGGTGTCGCAGTCAGCACCATGATAGCTGCGAGTCATCCGTACATTGCGGAGGTTGCTGCGTTTAGTGAGCACCAGGTCACGTTGGTGCCAGTTCTTTGATCTGGGGTGCCTCCACGACACCTTGTGTTGAGGTTTCGTGTCAAAGAAGGTGTTGGTCACGCACAGATTATGGTGGCTGCAGAATTCCAAGAGACGTTGTCCATTGTCATTGATCTTCCCAACGCCAAACTGTCCTAGACATGAAGGCCAAGATTCGTGGTCGATGCCAACCCTGGCATTGAAATCCCCCAGGATAAAAAGATGTTGTTTCTCTGGTGTTTCACTGACTTCTTTGCTAAGGTCGTCATAGAACTTGTCTTTAGATTCTGATGCTGCAGTTAGTGTTGGGGCGTAAACGCTTATAATACTAACTGGGCCTGCCTCTGTCTGGAGTTGGAGCTTCAATATTCTTTCAGTGCCATCACTTGGTGGTATGATGGAATTGAGCAGCTTGTTTCTGATAGCTAAGCCAACTCCATGCTCCCTGGTCTCTCCGCACGGCTTGCCATGCCAGTAGAAAGTGAAGTCCCTCTCCTTGATGCTTCCAGATACTTGGAGTCTGGTCTCTTGCAGGGCGACAATGTCTATCCCCAGTCTTAGCAGTTCGTTGTTTATCACTGCAGTTTTGCGGGCATCCACAATCTCATTTAGATCGTCTGAGATGCCAGGGGTCATGGTTCTTACGTTCCATGTTCCCAGCCTTAGGGCCGGTTGTTTTGTTTTTTTCTTGCTGTTAGGTGTATAGATTGCGGTCCATGTGTCAGGATTTCCCCCTAAGCTCCACACACCCTCAGGAGCAGATGAACCGTGGCGAGACAACACCTTATAGGTGAACGCCTGGGCAATGGAAATCGGAGAACCAGCTGTTGCCCAGTAGCAGGTTCCCCCTCTCCACGTCGCCGATGTTGACCAAGGGAAAGGTAGTAGCCAATGCAACTTGGCATCGGTGCCGTCGCAGGAGTTGCCAGAACTATGTTGTTTACAACATGGAACTGCCTTAGGGACTCCATCTCCGGATTTGTCCTCAGGGTTTACTCCCGAAGCCTTTCCCATATGGGTATACCCGCAAGGCAGCGGAGGTTTGAGATTTAGAGTTCCCTCTTAGAAGAGATACCAACCAAGGCTGACGAGCCTCCTCTGCCCGGGAATCAATAAGGAGGGAAGTCTACCATTCTTCCTTCCTGGCAGTGACCATACTGATCGGATGACCGTAGCCATTGTCTCTACTGAGAGATCCTCATTTTAACATATACAGTGCCAACAAATAGTAGGTTTGGACAAAATAAAGGAAAATGGGAAGTATCACGTGTCACGATTATGTCTTACAAACATGTTGTGTTATATATCAAATTAAAGGGAGTTATAGAGGGAAATCTACTGTATTTAAATCAATGGCGGATATGCGAACCCACTCCGACATCTGGGGTACTTGTAATTTACCTCCCTAAGTCAAGGACGGCCGTTCTCCGTAATCCCGCATACTCTCGCGAGTAACGTGATGTGGGCGAGGATCGGTAGCGATTCTCTCCGTGTCGGTAACTTACGGGTTATGTGAGCCGGTCGCTCAGAAAGCGATGGCAAACTACTGAGCGTAATCTTGCCACGAAATCAACAATCACCTGAAAGATGCTGATGTTGACAGCAATGTCCTGTAAAGGATATGCGAACCCAAAAAAAAAAGTCGAGGACGAGAAGTCAACATTGCAGTCTGACGCTACCTCGGTATCAGCAGACCGGAAGTTGAGGTTGAACATTCTTACCCATTCGGCTACGCTGATCTTTAAATCCGAATGTATAAGTAATGCGCTTTCTGTATGTAAAATCTATAGTGTTAAAATTAATGAGCTATCGGCCGGTAAAATCTGCAATGTCATTATGTATATGTTAACCATTTCTTTTAGTCTGCGCTATGTCTTATTGGTGATTCTTTCTTTCTTTCTTTCTTTCTTTCTTTCTTTCTTTCTTTCTTTCTTTCTTTCTTTCTTTCTTTCTTTCTTTCTTTCTTTTATAAAAGAGAAGCACTTTTATCTATCTCTCCACGGCCACCTGTCTCATGTACTGCCATTCATTTCTTACTCTGATGCCTGGACTGATAGAACGAGTAATGAAGATATCATGAAACTAGTTAACTCACAAAAAGCGCTGCTTATCCGCAGACAGTCGACATTCTGTGGGCATGTCATAAGAAGAATAAGTCTGAAGACGTTCGTGACAACAGGAAAGTTGGACGGGAGGAGAGGTATAGGGAAGCCAAGAAAGAAGAATCTGGACAGTCTGACATCATGGCACGGACGACCATCAGAATCAGAAGTAATTGGCAGTAAACGAGACATATTTTTGTGGGCAGAGATGATCACCAACGTCACACGGCATGGGCTATACGAACATTGGCAGTACACGAGACAGAATGTTGTGGATAGACATGATCACCAACTATCAGACGGCATGGGAGTATACAAATAAGAATTTCACAGTCAGAAAATGTACACACATATAAATGCGCATATAGTACACAATAATGACATACACGCGTTTGGATCCTCGCCGATTCAAGGGATTTTGTGTTCTGTGACGAAATTCTCCTTGTTTGATCAGTGGGTCTAGTCAGGTCTTAGTCAGATATGACTGAGCTACCGGATGACAGTAGACGGTACTACCTGCTTTCTGTCAGCGCCGAATGTTGGGCCGCGCTTACCAAACCCGACACCCCACATTGTGCCAACGGCTTCGGGCGGAAGAGCGCAATTGGGAGGGTACTAGCCTTATCCTGGAAATGCAACCCAAAGACAAAATAAGTCATGGCAGGGCAGACCAGACCCTAAGCCTTGGTTGGCAGCTGGTCTAGGATCGAAGCTCCGACATGCGGACAGTTAGAGCATTGCTTTGCTGATCCGGCAGCTTCTGCAGCTTGTCTTGTTCCAGATTATAGGTGTCAACTTTCCACTGGAGTGAACTAGGCAGGCCGAGAGAGGGATCATGCTGCATGGGCAACACATGGTTTCTTTATTTTAGCCCAGGCTTTGTGCTATGGAGAGGCAATAACTCCATCCCTGGTCTTAACCGGTCTCGGAATCAAAGCGAGAGGCAACTGTTACGGGTTATAAGTCCTTGTCAGTTGGCGTAGACATGGGGCACCACGCGTTGCCTCTGACGGTGGGAGACACCTACAGGTGTCACTGATCAGCTACCGCCCGCCTCAAGCTGGGCAGCCCCCAACCAATTGGGTGCTGATCCGCCACAGCCTGCCTGCTTCAATGGGTGCTTGGGGCTAGGACAAAATCTGAATCACAGGCTGTAAAACCAATGCACCAGGTACTAATAAAAAGAATAGAAACCTCAAGCTACGGCTTGCAACCTGGAACGTGAGAACCATGTGTCCAGGATTTTCCACTGACTATTGGATCAAGTTATGTGAGTCCATTCAAATCGCAAGTGATAAGGGAAACATCAGAAGCATGTATGAAGGGATAAAGAAAGCCTGTGGTCCAATGATCAAAAGAAGTGCACCGCTGAAGACCTTGACTGGAGAAATCATCACTGATAAGAAACAGCAGATGGATAGATAGGTTGAGCACTATTTAGAGCTTTACTCAAGTGAGACGAAGCTAGCGGATGATGCCCTCAACGCCATAGAGGCCCTGCCAACTCTTGACCACCTGGATACACTTCCCACTATAACAGAAGTTAAGTGTGCTATAAATGAGCTTGCATCTGGTAAGGCTCCAGGTAAGGATGGGATTCTAATAGAGGTGATCAGGAGTGGGCAAGACACACTCGCTCTACAGATCCACCAGCTAATAGAGCTATGCTGGCGAGAAGGACAAGTCCCACAGGATTTCAAAGATTCAAACATCATAACGCTGTACAAGAACAATGGAGATCGGAGCGACTGTAACAACTATAGGGGTATCTCACTACTGTGTATTGTTGGGAAAGTATTTGCCAGAATTGTCCTGCACAGACTTCAAGTCCTGGGAGATCAAGTCTACCCCGAATCACAGTGCGGCTTCCGTCAGAACCGGTCTACCATTGGTATGATATTCTCATTGCGACAGATGCAAGAAAAATGCCGGGAACAAAATCAGCCACTGTTTATTGCCTTCATTGACCTCGCAAAGGCATTCGATTTGGTCAGTCGTGAGGGTCTGTTCAAAGCACTAAAGAAGATTGGCTGCCCACCAACTCTTCTGTCCATTGTGGAATCGTTCCACACAGGCATGAAGGGTATAATCAAGTTTGATGGCTCAACTTCAGAAGAGTTTGAAATCAAGAGTGGAGTTAAGCAAGGTTGTGTACTATCCCCCACCCTCTTTGGGATATACTTTTCACTTCTACTGAAATATGCATTTCGTGATCAGGATGGTGGTATATACATTCACTCACGCTCAGATGGTGGCCTCTATAATGCTCAGAGATTGAAGGCCAAGACCAAAATTAGCAGGGTACTAATCAGAGAGTTGCTTTTTGCGGATGCTGCTGCGATTACGACCCACTCTGAGGAAGAATTACAACATCTACTATCTGCATTCTCCAATGCTTGTTCTGAATTTGGTTTAACAATTAACAAAAAGAAGACACAGATTATGTCACAAGGTGCACATGGTGTACCATCAATCTTTATTGACGACGCCGAACTGGAGATAGTAGACCATTTTACATATCTAGGATCAGAGGTAAATAGCAAATTATCTCTCGATCAGGAAATCAACATCAGGATTGGCAAGGCAGCAACAACAATGAACATGTTAGCAAAAAGAGTCTGGGAGAACAGGAAGCTTACTGCCAAAACAAAAGTCCTCGTCTACCAAGCCTGTGTCCTTAGTACTCTTCTTTATGGCAGTGAAACCTGGACAACTTACTCACGCCAAGAGAAACGTTTAAACAGCTTTCATATGCGGTGTCTGCGAAGAATACTTGGTATTAAGTGGCAAGACAAAATCACAAATACTGAAGTATTGGAAAGATCAGGTTGTGTGACGGTGTATTCCATGCTCAGTCTTCGTAGACTTAGATGGATAGGACACGTTAGGAGGATGGATAATGGTAGAATACCAAAGGACAATCTTTTTTGGGGAATTACAGACGGGTAGGAGATCTCAGGGTCGGCCTCTACTACGATACAAAGATGTGTGTAAGCGGGACATGATTGATACAGGCATTGATAATGCACATTGGGAGCACGTCGCCGCTGAACGTGTTGCATGGAGGGCAACTATCAGAAATGGAATAAAGACAAAGGAGAAAATGATTGCAGATAAAGCACACATAGAGCGTGAGAGACGTAAGATGGTGCAAAATGGTGGAAGTGACCATGTTTTCACATGCACCTACTGTGGGCAAACATTTGCAGCAAGAATTGGCCTTACCAGCCACACTCGCCACCGCCATGGATCGTAGTTATTAAGCCTTTTTTGAAGCACAATGTATCAAACTATCGTCTGTCAAGACGGAAAGGTGCCAATGAATGATCAGTGGGATAAAGCAATAGGATCGGCTACATTACAACGGGTTGTATCCCATATGGCTTGGTCTATGTCACCAGAGCGGTTTGCCGAAAGATTCGCACAGAGCACGAAATCCACAGCTTCAGCGACAACCCCTTAGCGTTTCCGAGAGAATTGAACTCATGAACCACATGACGGATTTCTGAGCCCCGAAACATACTCTGTAGGAAATTAACAATTAACTATATTATGTAGGAAATTAGCCGTTTAATATATTCTACGGGAAATTAGCCATCAAACATATTATGTAGAAAATGGGCCATCAAACATATTATGTGGGAAATTTGCCATAAAAAAACATTCTTTAAGAAATTAGCATCAAACACATTATGTGGGAAATTAGCCATAAACCAGTTTCAGAATGATGTCTGAATAATTTCCCAGCAGGTATACTAAAACCATAGACATGTTGGAATATGTCAATGATTAAGTAGCAAAGTCGCTTGGGTGATTGTGGACAATATGGCATCTCGTCCCTGGCTAGAGAATAGCCCCTATCAAAGGAGAACTAAAGCACGTCCGTTCCTTAGATAGCCTGCGGGGTGCTCTTGGGCAAGGTAAAGATCCTTTTATACTCCCACCCGAACCTCCTCCCGAATTATTCTCCCTCCCTCAAACAATGTCATAGGAAACCTTGGTAGCTAGTGGCTATTGAGCATGAAAGCAGCCAACATGTAGTTTTTAGTTTTTGTCTCAATTATACGGCGGTTGTCTGAGATTAGAACAAGAATCGCCATTGCGGAGGTAGCCTTAAGCAAGATGTAAAACATACTGAAAAATAATAAAATGATGTCAATTTTAACGAGAAAAAGACGTGCTACATAGAATCCATATTTTCGTATGGATGTGAAATGTGGACGATGAGTAGACAAGCTGGAACACATCTAATGGCAGTGGAAATGTGTTTCAAGAGAAATATGGAACGATTATCATGAAAAGACAGAAAAGCCAATTAGCAATTGCTACAAGAAACAAAAGATTAGAGAAATAAGACGTAGTTGGTCAAAATTGTTTGGACACGTTACGTGAAGAAATAAACTGAATACTTGGTGACAACTGTCAAGACTGAGGGGAAACGAACAATAGGGAATACAGATAGATAAATATGTTGTTTGTCCATCAAGAATGATGATGACCATTCATTTCATCCAGTGGGGTTGAAGGTATGGAGCCATGGGTTCTAAGATGGCTGATAAGGCCTATTTTGGCTCGAAATGTTCTTTGACAATGTGGGCAAGGAATGCTTGACGATAAATGTATAGTTTGCTTGACAACAATACATAATCTAGACACGAACACGGAGCTGATCCATGACTCTGGTGATCGTGAGAGATTGCAAAACATGACCGACACCGCTTATCGGAATGGCAACTTATGATGGTGATGATGCTGATGATGCTGATGATTGGAGAGCATCGGTGTCATAAATGATTGGCAATACGAGACATAAGTCTGTGGAATGACAATATAAAGAAGGACTGTCAGGGGAATATACAAGGGGTTTCTCATAAGTCTTTAGCCTGACCATGAAGGAGTAGGTGGAAAAAATTGAAATTTGGCACACGTGTAGCTCATTAATTTTGTAATGGACATATGCATTATGAATTTCCCTCCTCAACTGGTTTTCCCAATATGGTGCATGGCACAACACACCCTATCGACCAGATCTGCACGTCCAACGGCTTGTCAGAACAATGGAGAAATCAGACGCCAGGACTGTGATAACATTTTTGATGTTACAAGGAAAAACACCTACTGAAATACACAGAGAGATGGAGCCTGTGTCTGAGGAAGTCCGTCCATCGTATGCTTCAGTAAATAAATTGGTGTTTGCAATTTAAGTGTGGCCGTTCCCAAGTTGCCGATCTGCCAAGATCAGAATTGGAAACAAATAGGTATATTAAACTCCTGCGAGAAGAAACGTACTAAACATCAACACGTTGCACATACCTTACAAGGAGATCCATCGTATCGCGAAATACAGGTGAAAATCCGAAATCAGAAGCACTCAATAAATATATAAAATGAATAATACAATAAAATAAAATAAAATAAAATACACACAAACGAGTACAATATGACACACAGGACGGCCGACGTTTCGATTCTCAGAATCTTTGTCAAGGACAGGATACTACAGATAGCTAACACAACGAAATACAGCAAACAAAGAAACAAACACAACTATCCCTATGCCATGTGGGGCAGAAAAGCTGCCCATTTTCTGCCCCACATTCTGTGGGCATGTCTTGAGAAGGGGAAATCTAGAGTATGTCGCCACAATGGGAATTTTGGATAGGAGGAGAGGCATAGGATGACCAGGAGAGAAGATGTTGGATAGTTCGGCATCATCGCATGGAGGAACACTGCATCAGATAGGATTAGCAGTAAACGAGACAGATGGCTGTGGAAAGACATGATCACCAAAGCTACACCGTGTGGACTATAATAAGACATTTTGGGTGAAAAGTTATGTATAAAGCAAACAGTAGATGATGATTATGATGATTATGACGATGATACATGATCACCAAAGCTACACCGTGGGGACTATAATAAGACATTTTGAGTGAAAAGTTATGCATAAAGCAAACAGTAGATGATGATTATGATGATTATGACGATGAAACATGATCACCAAAGCTACACCGTGGGGACTATAATAAGACATTTTGAGTGAAAAGTTATGCATAAAGCAAACAGTAGATGATGATTATGATGATTATCACGATGGTTTCTTTTCCCCCTTCTTTCGTACGCTTGACATTTATTGTTTATATCTTCAATGATGTCTCTTGTATACACTTCACTGTGTTGTTTTAGTGGTCCCTAGAGTTTATCTTCCACTGTTGTTTCTGTAAGCTAGAAGAGTTGCCGAGATGTGTCCGCTAGATTGCATTCCGCTGGGTGGCTTGCTGAAAGCGTTGCATACAGCACGAATTACTTAGCTCCTACGACGACACGCAGGCGACTCCAAGGTGAAAGGAACGGGGTTCCTTAGTGAAACCCACAAGTCTTGGAAACGCGGGGCGAGCGGTGTACCTACTTCGCCACTGCGGCCCCGTGATTAATACTAATAACACTGAATACTCAACCACAATATGCACATTGTGGACAGCTGCACGGATTAAAAGCAGACAGAATGTAATAAATATGTACGTATGTATATTAACATGCGCAGCGTGGTAATGTCAAAGGGCCTTCATAATCTGTGTTTATGGCAACTGGATTATGGTGATATGCCCTATATTCATGTACGAGTATATAGTGGAGAGCCGGCTTCCTGGCCTTGTGGTTAGCAACTTTTCTCCGTAATCTCGTATACTCTCGTAATTAACGTGACGACGGTGAGAATCAGCAGTGGTTCGAATCACGTCGGTAACTGTACGGGGTATGCGAGCCGGCCGCTTAGAAAGCAATGGCAAACTACTGAGCGAAATTCTGCCAAAGAAATCAACAATCAGCTGAGAGATGCTGATGTTGACAGCGATGTCCTGTAAAGGATATGCAAACTTTTATATATATATATAGTGGAGATGTTGTGCCCTTATATTCATGAGTTTATTCTGGATGGTGTGCCCTTAATGTATGGATACAGTAGGGACATCAGTGGGAATGATGCGACCTTATATTTGTTGATACAGTCGGGATAATGTGACCTTAAATTTATGGATATAGTAGGAATGATGTGACCTTATATTTATGGATACAGTGGGGATGTTAGTGGGGATGATGCGACATTATACGTATGGATACAGTGGAATGTCAGAGGGGATGATGCGACTTTATATTCATGGATATTTTGTGGACGTTAGTGGGATGATAAAACCTTATATTTATGGATACAGTAGGGATGATATGACCTTATACTTATGGATACAGTGAGGATATTAGTGGGGATGATGGGACCTTATACGTATGGATACAGTGGAATGTCAGAGGGGATGATGCGACATTATATTTATGGATACTATACGGATGTTAGTGGGATGATATGACCTTATATTTATGGATACAGTGGGGATGTTAGTGGGAATGATGCTACCTTATACGTATGGGTGCTGTGGAATGTCAGAGGGGATGATGCACCTTATATTTATGGACACTGTACGGATGTTAGTTGGATGATATGACCTATATTTATGGATACAGTGTGATTCATGTGACCTTATATGTATCAATACATTGGGAACAAAGTGACCTCATATTTATGCATACAGTGGGAATGAAGTGACCTTGTATTTACGAATACAGTGGGAATATTGTGACCTTATATTTAGGGTTATAATGGGAACAATGTTACCTTAAATTTATGGATACAGTGGGAATGATGTGACCTTATATTTATGGATACAGTTGGAATGATGTGACCTTATCTTTATGGATACAATGGTAATGATGTGACCTTATATTTATGGATACAGTGGTGATGATGTGACTTCATATTTATGGATACAGTGGGGATGATGTGACATTTGTATTTATGGGTTCAGTGGCGATGATGTGACTTTATATGTATGGATACAGTGGTGATTTTAGTGGGGATGATGCGACTTTATATTTATGGATACTGTTGGGATGTTAGTGGGGATGATGTGGCCTTATATTTATGGATAATGTTGGGATGTTATTGGGGATGATGTGGCCTTATATTTATGGATACTGTTGGGATGTTAGTGGGGATGATGTGGCCTTATATTTATTGATACAGTTGGGATGATGCGACCTTATATTTATGAATATTGGGGGGATGTTAATGGGGTGACGTGACCTTATATTTATGGATACAGTGGGACTCATGTGACCTTATATGTATGAATACAGTGGGAATGATGATACCTTATATTTATGTATACAGTGGGAATGATGTGACCTTATATTTATGTATACAGTGGCAATGATGTGGCCTTATATTGAGGGTTGCAGTCCGAACAATGTGACCTTATTTTATGGATACCTTGGGAATGATGTGACCTTATATGTATGAATACAGTGGGAATGATGATACCTTATATTTATGTATACAGTGGGAATGATGATACCTTATATTTATGTATACAGTGGGAATGATGTGACCTTATATTTATGTATACAGTGGCAATGATGTGGCCTTATATTGAGGGTTGCAGTCCGAACAATGTGACCTTATTTTATGGATACCTTGGGAATGATGTGACCTTATTTTATGGATACCTTGGAAATGATGTGATCTTATTTTATGGATACTTTGGGAATGATGTGACCTTATATTTATGGATACAGTGGCAATGATGTGGCCTTATATTGAGGGTTGCAGTCCGAACAATGTGACCTTATTTTATGGATACCTTGGAAATCATGTGACCTTATTTTATGGATACTTTGGAAATGATGTGACCTTATTTTATGGATACTTTGGGAATGATGTGACCTTATATTTATGGATACGATGAGAATGATGCGACGTTATATTGATGGATACAGTGGGGATGTTGTGACCTTATATTTATGGATTATATTCATACATATCCTTACTGTCATTCATAGTATACATTTCACTGCAGAATTCCTGCCATCTTTCTAGAATTTGTCTAGATTCTGTTAAGGCACTCCCCAACTTGTCACAGATAACATGTAATTGAGGGTGAACATTTCTTCTCAGTAACTTTATTTCATTTAATATTTCGTAATCTCTTCCATTCTTAAAATAATGCTCTATTCTGGTATATTGGTTTGTGTTCTCTCTTATTTCTCGAGTTAAAGATTTATACTTTATCCTGCTATTATCGGTTTCATCGCCTTTCTGTTTCAGTTCCGTTAGTTGTATTATTAATTCTAACGTGCCTGATGTAATACATGGCTTATGTTGTTTATTCTTGTTCGGAATTAAATCTTTGACTGTTGTTATCAAGATATCTCTAGCTTGTACTGCCAATTCATCAGGTGTCAATTCCTCCTGTATAGACATTAAGACCCCAATACGATTCTTTACTTCTTCGTTGTATGACTGCTATTTTTGTGAAATCGCAACGAAATGGCGATGGTCTTCGGGTAAGCTTTTAGAATTTACTGTCACATCTGCTTATAATAACTGATTATCTCTATCACAGTCTGCACATTTTAAGGTTTTTGCCGATGTCATGCTTGATTTCCATCTTCTTTGTATTAAAATATAATCTATCTGGTCTTTAGTACTACTGTCTGGGGACATCAACGCGAAGAGTCTTCTTGGGTGTTGTTTGTAAAATGTGTTGGCTATCGTTAACTCATTTTCTGTGCAAAATTCAATTAATTTGTCACCTGCATCATTTCTATTTCCCAATCCAAATTTAACTAAAATATGCCTATCATGTTCAGTTCTTCCTGTACCTACGTAAGCATTAAAATACTCCATTACTATTGTTATGTCATTATGACAAATTTTATGTAATGTGTCTTGCAGTGTGCTGTAAACATCTTCAATGTCATTCTCCTCTGCTGTTGATGTAGGTGCATATATTGTATGAGAGTTGTGTTTTTTGGTTTAATTTTAAGCCTGATAGTGAGGTTTCTATCAAGAAAATGCTTAAAATGCAGTGGCGCTTACAATGGGATAAGGGGTTCTTTCTCTACAATTATCACTTGGACTCACAGGTTGACTTCTCGTTGCTAAAGCAATGGCAAACTGCTACACCTTCTACATTCCATCTTTTTGTGTAATACGTCACGGCGGGAAAAAAATGACCATGTTCATCGAAACACGAAAATTATCGACAAGAGAGACGCAGGGGTGAATAGTTATTGATGGGACGTTTTGTTGACTCCCGGGCTGGAGATTTCTCTGTGGTCAGAACTAAAGCCAACATTTTGTAGTGACAGAGACCAGACTCAAATCTGCTGGTGATAATGAGATGAGTTTTTTTCGGATAAGATCATATAGCTATACTGTAAATTGCGCGCTAAATATTGCATGACAAACTCTAGGCTGTGTTACTTAGGAGAGTCCCAAGGATTTTATCTTCTTCACTGTAAATGTTGCTTTTTGGCAGTTCAGGGAGTTTGTTTCTTATATATACTGCGTGGAGTTTATAAATTAGTTGTTTTATTGAAATGTTAAAATGTGACAATAGTGAGTTATGCCTGTGTGTGTGTGTGTGTGTGTGTGTGTGTGTGTGTGTGTGTGTGTGTGTGTGTGTGTGTGTGGGCGCGTGAGCGTGTGCGTGTGGTGACGTCAGTAGCCTAGACTAGAGTATCCTGACAGGCAGTTTCAATTTCCCAACATACCAAGTCGAGGCTTCGAAACAAGCTGCAGGCGATCTTAGAAGCAGACCGCTTTCGGTTGATTTCGATGGTATTGGCTGTCGGTCGTCTAGAAAGCAATTTAAAAAATACTGAACTATAACATGGTCTAGGAAGTCACAATCAATCAGAAAATGTTGGGGTGATTCTTCGTTGGAAATGTGGTTTTTTGGTAGTTGTGGGATTGTGTTTCTTCAGAATACTGGCCGTGATGTTTAGGTGAGTTGTTTTATAGAAATGTCACAACGTGGCAATAATCAATCGCGCGCGTGTGTGTGTGTGTGGGGGGGGGGGGGGGGGAACGGAGAGAGAGAGAGAGAGAGACGGAGAGAAAGAGACGGAGAGAGAGAGGGAGAGTGAGGGGGACAGAGAGATAGAAAATGAGAGGAAACAGTGAGAAAGAGAAGGAGGGAGACAGAGAGGGAGAACGTGAGACTAAGAGGGCTAGCGAGGAGGCGAGACAGAATGAAATATGGAAGAGACGGAGGGAATGGGAGCTAGGGAGAGAGAGACAGGACAAGAGAGGAGAGACCATAAAAAAATAGTTGGTCAATAAATTAAGCTCAATTCTTCAGTGTCATTCGTGGCGAAAGGGTTACGGACATAGCTCGTGATCCCGCATACCCCTTGTTCGAAACACAACTGAGCCCGATTTGGCAGCAGATTGCGTTGCGTCGGTTTTTTACTAAATGATATAAGTTTCGGTCGTTCAGAAAGCAATGGCAAACTACTGAACGTAAACTTGCCATGAGATCACAACAGCAAAAAATGCTAGTGTTGACTGTAACGTCCTGTAAAGGATATGCAACTACCTAACTTCAGTATCTGGCCTATACCTTGGCCTCTGATCTTGATCTGTCTGTGTATCTTTAGTTTCAAAATAGTTTTTGCCAACGACGGCAAATAAAGTACTACGATAAACCCAGGTTTCACCTTCGACACTCCATCTTTCTGTGTAAAACGTCACTGCGGAAAAAAGATCGTGTTCAGCGAAATGAGAAAATACAAGAGCGAGGCGAGAAAAACAGTTGAGGAATTGATACGGGCGATATTCGACAAGAGAGACGCAGCGGTCTGAAAGTGGGGAGTAGTTGTTGATGGGACTTTTTGATGACACCCTGGCTGGAGCGAACTCTGTGATCAGAACTAGTCTACATTTTGTGGTGACAGATACTAGACTCAAATCGTGTGGTGATAATGAGATGGGTTTGTTTTCTGGTAGGATAATATAGCTGGCTATAAATGGCGCGCTTATGGTTTCATGACATACTCCAGTCTGTGTTTCGTGGGAGGGAATCTTTGGGGTTGTTTTCTTTGTTGGAAATGTGGTTTTTGGCAGTTCTAGAATTCTACTTCGTGGAAATACTACTGTGATATTTAAGTGAGTTGTTTTATATAACTATTGCAATGTGTTAATATTGGGCCATGTGTGTGTGTGTGTGTGTGTGTGTGTGTGTGTGTGTGTGTGTGTGTGTGTGTGGTAGAGATGAAAGGGGAGAGAGACGGAGAGAGAAAAGTAAAGGGAGAAAGAGAGAGAGGAAAGTGATGAAAAACGGGAGAGAGTGGGAGATACAGAGACATAGAGGGAGCGAGATAGACAGACAGAGGGAAAGAGAGGGGGGAAAGAGAGGGAGGGAATGTAAGAGAGGGGAAGAGAAGAAGGAAGAGATATGGAGCGAGAGAGAATGAGAGAGAAGGAGAGAGAGGGAGAGAAAAATAGAGAGATAAGACATGGCGTAACAAAATAGTGTTATTTTAAATAAACTAAACTCAATTTTTCAGTATCTGGCATACACCTTGACCTTTGATCTTGATCTGTCTGTGTATCTATAGTTTCAAAGAGTTTTAGTCAACGACGGTAAATAAAGTACTTCGATAACTCCAGGCTTCACCTTCGACTCTCCATCTTTTTTTTGTCTAGCACGTCACCGCGGAAAAAACGATCGTGTTCAGAGAAATACGAAAATAAGAGAGCGAGGAGAAAAATACAGTTGAGGAATTAATACGGGCGATATCCGACAAGCGAGATGCAGCGGTCTGAAAGTGAGGAGTAGTTGTTAATGGGACTATTTCATGACCCTCGAGCTGGAGAGGACTCTGTGATCAGAACTAAAGTCTACATTTTGTTATGGCAGAGACTAGACTCAAATTTTGTGGTGATAATGAGATGGGTTTGTTTTCGGGTAGGATAATATGGCTGGGCTATAAATGGCGCGCTCATGATTTCATGACAAACTCCAAGCTTTTTCTTTGGAGAGATTCTCGTGGTGTTCTTTTTCTTCGCAGGAAATGTTAATTGTTGACAGTTTTGGGATTGTGTTTTGTCTAAATACTGCCCGTAATGTTTAAGTGAGTTTTGTAATTGAAATTTTGCAATGTGGTAATGATGTGTGTGTGTGTGTGTGTGTGTGTGTATGTGTGTGTGTGTGTGTGTGTGTGAGTGTGTGTGTGTGAGAGAGAGAGAGAGAGGGGGAGAGAGAGAGAGAGAGAGAGAGAGAGAGAGAGAGAGAGAGCAGACTTAATCTAGAACAGCAAAGACCGAGATCCGTGGAACAACATAAAGACCTAGTCCAGTTGACAGGACACGTGGTGAGATGATGTTGTATGTGTAAGTGTGTGTGGGTGTGTCTGTGTCCGTAGTGTATGGTGTGTATGTTGCCTGTTAATGAATGTGTGGGTGTGTGTGGGTGTGTGTGCGTGCGTGCGTGTGTGTGTGTGTGTGTGTGTGTGTTGTTCAGGCAACACCGCACCAGCTGGTGACTCACACAGTGTCAACATATTGGGACTCGGGTCTGGATGGTAGACGGTCACAAACAGCGAAAGATGACAAGATAATGAATGTCAACGGATGAGACCCGACATCAAAGGACAGATGTCATCATGTCAGATCTCAATACAATAGGCCGGCATACATTTAAATAAATAAATAAATAAATACCATCAAAGCCAAGCGCCCGTATCACTGATCGGGTATATTATGCTACACCCACATCGCTATAGAACATTCGGCACTCAGTGGGTGATGGGGTCAGTATGTCGCAGGCCACATTCACTTCCCAACCCATTCTTGATACCCAGTTTATGCAGGATCGACTTGCGAGCCAATTTTGAAACATCCGAATTTGCCCAGCTGTGAACCGAACTCGTGGCTTTCTAGTGGGCCGGTGAGTATCTAGCCATTACTACGTTGCCTAGGCTCCTTTACATACGAGGGAAGAATGTTTCAGTAAGTACAGTAATATACAGTGCAAATCAGTAAATTACGGTAAAGTCTTGTACAGTAAAGTAGTGAAGGTAAAGGAAATTTAAAAACAAATAATTGAATGGAAGCCGGCTACGTGGCAAAGTGGTTAAGAACTAAGTTCGTATTCCCGCATACCGCGTTCGTCATAAAGCTGCTAGCGATTTGGCAGCAGACGGCCTTGCGTTGGTTTTCTTTTATGAAATGGTATTTGTGCCGGTCGTTCTGAAAGCAAAGGCAAACTACTGAACGTAAACTTGCCAAGAGATCACAAACAGCAAAAATGTTTCGGGGTTGACAGTGACATCCTGTAAAGGATATGCACTTGTTTAACAATTGAATGTAAGCCTGGGTAAAAGTCCAGACAGAATCATCTCATTTTATCGTGTTTATCGTGTACCTCGCTGTGTCCAGGTAAAACAGAATGGAAACATCGTTAATGGATGCATGCAATGTACTTAATAGGGTTTGCAGTGTTACTATTAAATTTTAAAATGTAGTTACATATCCTTTTCAGGACGTAGCAGTCAACCCCAGCATAATTTGGCTGTTCGTGATTCCTGGGAAAGTTCATATTCAGTAGTTTGTCATTGCTTCCTGAAAGACCGGCACCCATAATAGTTAATTAAAAACCAACGCAAGGCGGTCTGCTGCCAAATTGCCAACAGCTGTGTTTCTAACGCGGGTATGCGTTACTTCGAATTGCGTCCGTAACACCTTCGCCACGGAACCGCAGTGTTACTATATCACAACACAATTAAGTTAGTTCTACACCCCTTACGTCGCAGTCAACCCTAGCATTTGTGGCTGTGTGTGATTTCTTAGCTTGCTTACGTTCAGTAGATTTCCATTGCTTTCTTACCTACGGGGACTCGTAACATTATATGAAAACCAACGCAAGGCGTTGCCGAATTGCTCGCAGCTGTGTTTCGACCTCTATATGAGGGATTACGACTTGCGTCCGCAACCCCTTCGCCATGAAGCAGTTACAGCCTTGTAATGACAGAAAAGTAAGAAACAGAAAATAACATAATTTAATTAACAGATTTTGTGTCAAACAGAAAGTAGGTTCAGACAAAACAACAACAGATGGCTGAAAATGGAAAGTAGGGATGTGACACAGTTATGGCTTAAACGTTGTTAATATGGTAGCAAACATATTCTATTTTATATCAAATTAAATGAGGATTAATAGGAAAATGTTGCTGTATTTATATTTTAATTGGGATAACCTTTCGTAATGACAATATTTCTGCAATATATAAGTCCACGGCAAATACGGGAAGTTGCTAAAGACGATGTCATCATCACCTGGTACTTAATCAGCTTACACAATAAAGCTGCTGGAAATAAGCCGGTGTCTGTGGAGTAGGGGTAGCGGACGCGTATCACTATCCGGCATACCGTGTTCCAAATCACCTAGTTGCAGGCGACGTGGGAGCTGACGCATTGCGTTGATTGTTGACAATTGTTGACAATTATATGAGCGTCGGTCGGAAAAAATATAACGCTACTGAATGTTAAAATTTCATGGAAATTACAACAAAATATATCCATTAAATACTGGGTTGAAAGCGACGGCCTGCAAAAGACATGAAACTAACTTTAACAATAAAGTCCAGTGTGGTACTGGAAAGTAAGGGGCAACACAACGTCGAGTACAGTACAGTGTATTTAAGTAAAGTAAATTTGTTAAAGTAATATTAAGTAAACTATCCTTCTTACTAAACAAGCCGAATAGCGCATGAATATAAATGTTATGGACGGGTTCGAAGAATATCTTGGATACAGAAAAGAACAAATGCATCCATACTTCAAGAGCTGCATATTGAAGAAGGCTGGCTATTAAAGACGATAAATCAAAGAAAATTTAAATATTTTGGTCACTTGAAACGTCACGAAAGTTTGGAGAGAACAATAATTGAGGGGTATATGTCTGGGAAGAAAGAAAGAGGAAGGCCAAAGAGAGGATGGGTGCAGGATGTGGCGGATGATCTCCAAATGGGTGTATCGGTCGCGGGACATCTTGCTTAAGATCAAAAGGTTTTCCGGAAGGTTGTTGTGGGAGCGAAGTTCTGTACAATACATGCTACTGAATGAATGAATCCTTCTCACACTTTGAGACGTATTATGTGTATAATACGTGCCCCTTCTTTTACTTTCAGACCAATCGGCACTCTATAGGTCAGGTTTTCAATATCCCGCCGGTCGTTTTTACTTCGCAACACATTTCCATTTACCCATTTAAATTTGCATTGACCTGGTAGCGCAGGCAAAGTTTGTAATCTGCAGTGATGGGATTCCGTTGCACTTTACTTTATATACATTTTACCAATACAGAGATTCCGGTTCGCTTTACTTTATATACATTTTACCAGTACTCGGATTCGGTACGCTTTACTTTATATACATTTTACCAGTACTGGGATTCCGGTACGCTTTACTTTATATAAATGTTACCAGTACTGGGATTCCGATGCGCTTTACTTTATATACAGTTTACCAGTATTTAACTTAAGCCGTCCTTGTGGCTCAGGAGCAGTGAACATGTTTCACAATTCTCTACCGTGCCGAGTCGAGAGATTTGAAAGAAGATCGTTTTGCGTTGATTTCGAGGGTATGAGATGTCGGTCGTTTAGAAAGCAATAAGAAACTATGGAAAGTAAAAAAGTACTTTCTAATGAATCATCAATTAATCATTTGTGCTCTCCACAATGAAAGTTGGTATTAATCGATCTCCAACACTGTCTGTGTCTTGCCTTAATTGTACATTCTGTCAAACAGATGTTCCTCCATCTGTTGATGTTATCTTCCCACTCGTATAGTTGTCTACCTCTTGCTCACTTGCCTTAAAACTTATACTCCAGTATGGTTTTTATAAGAGAGGTATGTCTTCTAATGTGGCCAAAATATAGGGTGTAATTTTAATGACTGTGCAGTGTTTGAAAATATTGCCAGCTCAAGTTTTCTATTTACCTATTATGTTGCATGAACTTTACAGAGGGTAAATACAAAACATCGACCGGAAATGTTTTCAAACACTGCACAGTCATTAAAAATACACCCTGTATTTCACTTGATTATTTTCTCATTTATTTCATCAACTCTCTTTTTCTAGAACTTTTGTATTTCACCGACTCTGTGGCGAAGGTGTTACGGACGTAATTCGTAATCCCGAATACCGCGGGTGATTTGGCAGCAGATCGCTTTGCGTTGGTTTCCCATCCAAAAGTATGTGTGCCTCTCTTTTAGAAAGCCATGGTGAACTACTGAACGTAAACTTGCCAAGAAATCACGAAACGCCAGTAAAGGCTAGGGGTTGACTGCGACGTCCTGTAAAGGATATACAACAAACTAACTGTATTTCATTGTTTTTGTTTCCAGGAAATATATATATATATATATATATATATATATATATATATATATATATATGTGTGTGTGTGTGTGTGTGTGTGTGTGATGTGTGTGTGTGTGTGTGTGTGTGTGTGTGTGTACACGTAATTATGGATGTAATTAGAACGTCCATATGTATGTTCACTATGGTATGTTGAATATCCACATCGACTTTCTAATTAATTTTGCATGCCACATAGTAAAGTTGAATATATATATATATATATACCATTTGACAAATTCTCATTTTTTAAATAATTTTTATATTTGTTAATCTCTTCATCAAGTGCCACACCATTCTTTATTATTACTGAGTTGTGTAGTATTGATTTTTGCATTTTCTCCATACCTTTATAATGAATAACTTTTATATTGTTGCTGTTCTCAGTTTGCCTTGAATGATGTGTGAATGAAATAATGTATGGCAGAGAGTGATAGAAGGGCAGAATTCAATGTTTTTTCTATGTGAATGTAACATTCACATGAAAGATGAGTGATTGAATGGGCTGAATGTAAGACGGGCCAGCGTGCCCAATGTGTTACCCTTTAAAAATAAAGAGTGTTCGTTCGTTCGTTCGTTCGTTTGTTCGATCGTTCGTTCTCTCTCTCTCTCTCTCTCTCTCTCTCTCTCTCTCCCTCCCTCTCTCTCTCTCTCTCTCTCTCTCTCTCTCTCTCTCTCTCTCTCTCTCTCTCTCTCTCTCCTTAAACTGATTTGAGAAATTAGACGCAAACAGTCACATTGTTTGACACGTTATGAGAAGAAATAAATTGGAGAACTTGGTGACGACGGGCAGGATTGAGGGGAAAAGTACAAGGGGAAAGCAGAGAAGTAAATACTTTAATGGCTTAACTACGTGGTATAGTCGAGACAAGAACATTGAGCTGATCCATGGTTCTGAGATATCGATACAAGATCGCCTACGCTTATCGGCATGGCAAATGATGATGAATATCTATAGATGTTAATACTGATTTAATTATGTTGAAAGCATTTTTGGCCATTCATATTTTCGTTTTGATTTCTATTTCACGTCTGTCTCCATCTGCTACAACATGTCCAAAATGGATGAACCGTTTCACTTATTCCTCTATATCCCCGTTTACTGTGATGTGCATCGATGGCTTCTCAGAGTAAATCACGAAAATGTCAAAAATAATACTGGGACTGATTGCAACGTCATATAAAGACCATGTAACTAATTTAACGAACATTTTAAGAACTTGGTAGGTTCCTGGAATGCAGCGTGTAGAAATTTCCCATTGTGGAGATTTTGATCCCTGGATTGCAATAAGTCAAACCAACTCATTTGACACGTGGCACCAATAATAAAGAAGAAACACGTATCAGTAGAGTCTTAAAAAGAACTCTACAACACAATCTTCCTACCAACTCTATGCTACCAATGCCAAACCTGGACATTGACAGCAAAATAGAACAGAACAATTACAACAACGGAAATGAGGTTCCTGAGAAGAATACTCAATGTATAAAGAAGAGAGAAAATCAAAACTGGTGAAATCGGGACTAAAGGAAGAGTAATAGCTAGATTTCTTTAGAAAACAGCACGTGAAATGGTTCGGCCATATAACTACGCTACCAACTATCAGTATACCGCAACTAGCAAATGATGTACACACCAAATGGCACCAGAAGAAGAGACCCACCATGTAAACGATAGAAAGAGGGAATAGCAGATTCCATGAGAATATGGATATATGAAGCCCATAAACTGACACTCTCCCGCTGTTTATGCTTCACCCCGACAGTGCAAGTTTCAAGAGTAACAAGATGAGATGAGATAAGATGAACTCAGGATCAAAGTGAAGATTATAATATACAAGTACATCTGACACAATGCTCGCAGACAAAAATGCATTTCAACCAAAACCAGCTATCAATAATGCCAAACTTAGCAATGCTATAAGCAATACATACATAGGTTTGCAATTAACAGCACTGAGGAGTGTTCATCGAATACAGAAGGAGACGACAAAGCATTGCAGATGTTAAACAGTATTACGTGCACAACTTCAGAAAATAAATATTATGCTTTTTTTGTACGTTATGCTTCTTTACAAAGCAGGGTATTAACTTGTCCTGGCAATCGGAAATGGATGTCAAAGACAGAGGCAAACGTCCCTCACATGGATGTAGCAGGGAAAGCACACGTCATCAGACGTGATTCAAAACACTAAAGACAGAGAGAGATCCTTGGAGAGACATGAACGCCTACGCCATTTTGAAGGGCAAATGATGATGAAGATGATTTTTTGTTGTCGCACCATACATATGTGAATATTGTACTATGTCGCAATAGCTGAGGAAGAAAACCGGAACGTTTGAAATTAAATGTTACAGAAATACCGTAGACCAAGGACAGGAAACTTTACGGATATTCCAAAACATCTAAAAGTCGAATAAATCTGCCTTATAACTAGCATCACGTCCCGGGCACGGAAATACCTTTGCCAAATTAAACGTCTCACTGGTTTTGAAAGAGTAATGATGAAAGTCAGTGTTCCTTGTAGAAGAGGCTGAAGACAACCATAACGAAGATGGAAATAGAGCATTTAAGACCCGCTAGGCATGGACAAGCATGAGGCAGGGATACTGGCGAAGGGTCGGGGGGTTTTTTCTGCGGAGTTTAATGTTCGTTGGTTATTATTCCTGGTGATTCTAAAGTATGAGGTGGCTTCAAAGTGTGATATAAATTACAATAACCATTCCATTATCTTGCAGCCTGTCAATATTGTTGTTAAGGATGTGCGGAGTGTTAAGCACGTGATATCACGGTACAGAAGAACACAATTACTTCATACAGACGGTTTGAAGATGGCATACCCACTTTTGACATGCACCAAAGAGGAGCGGCGTTTGTTACCTGCCTTTTTTTTTAATCAGTGAAAGGGTAAAACCTATAGACGTTCATCGGCGAATAGAGGTCCATTATGGTAATGCATACCTGTCAGCCCAGCAACTGTATGAATGGAGTACGGAGTTTCAAAATGACTCGACTTATGTGAAGAGGTACAGCAAGTGATGTATGAGTGGTTACACATGCGACCAATGGAATTCTTCTCTGCAGGAATCCAAGCACCCTATCGGCGCTGAATGACTCGTATTGAACTCAGTGGTGAATACATTGAATAATGCTACAATTGTTCTGTACGTTTTCAGAATATATCCATAGACGCAACAACAACATACAATATATATATATATATATATATATATATATATATATATATATATATATATATATATATATATATATATATATATATATATATATATATATATATATATGTGTGTGTGTGTATGGTGTGTGTAGTAGTTATATGGCCGATATATATATATATATATATATGTGTGTAGTAGTTATATGGCCGATATATATATATATATATTGGGTAAATGTTTGTCCACATGGGGATTCATGGGAAAACATGGTCATTTCCACCATCATGCACCATCTTACGTCTCTCACACTCTGTTTGTGCTTTGTCTGCAATCATTTCTCCTTTGTCTGTATTTCATTTCTGATAGTTGCCCTCCATGCAACATGTTCAGCGGCGAGTTGCTCCCAATGTGCATTATCAGAGAAGTTAGGAATCGTTTTGGGGTCTTGATGTCTGTACAAGAGGAAATGACACCTGATGAACTGGCAGTACAAGCTAGAGATATCTTGATAACTGCAGCCAAAGATTTGATTCCGACCAAGAAATAGCAACTTAAGCCATGGATTACATCAGACACGTTAGAATTAATAAAACAACGATGGGAACTGAAACAGAATGGAGGTGAATCCGATAACAGCAGGATGAAGTATAAATCTTTAACTCGAGAAATAAGAAAGAACACAAGAGAGAACAAAGATCAATATTTTCAAGATTGCTGTACCAGAATAGAGCAATATCGTAAGACTGGAAGAGATTACGAAATGTTCAAAGAAATGAAGTTATTGACAATAAATGATCAACCTCAGTTGAATGTTATCTGTGACAATATGGGAAATACCTTAACAGAATCTAGACAAATTCTAGAAAGATGGCAGGAGTACTGCAGTGGAATGTATGATATGAGTGACAGTGAGGATATGAATGAGATACATGAGCCAAGGACAGCAGAGACAGAACCTGAACCCTCATTAGATGAAATTGCATGGGCAATAAAGAACCTGAAGAATGGTAAATCACCTGGATGTGATGAGATACCAGCTGAACTAATTAAAGCGGGAGGTGAAGAAAGCATACAAATCTATCACGCATTATGTAAAAAAAGATATGGAAATATGGTATATGGCCAAAAGATTGGAAGAGAACTATCTTAATTCCAATACCAAAAAAGGGCAACCTGAAATTATGCACCAACTATAGAACTTTCGCCTAATTCTACTAAAAATCATAATGGGAAGACTTCGAAAGACAATTGAAGAAATTAACGTGGTTGAAGCTGGATTTAGACAAGGAAGAGGAACAAGAGATCACATTCTCGATATGCGTTTAATAATAGAGAAGTGCAGAGAATTTAATGCAAACCTATTCTCATGTTTTGTGGATTATTCAAAGGCATTTGACTGTGTACAACATCAGAAACTTTGGGAAATCATGAGGGATATGGGCTTTCCACCACATGTAATACAACTCATAAGAATGCTCTATCTAGACCAACAAGCAGCGGTTAGAATAGATGGCGAGACATAAGATTGGCTTGACATCAAGCAAAGAGTCCATCAGGGATGTGTGCTGTCCCCCTATGTGTTTAACCTGTACGCCGAAAATATAATGAGAAATGTAAGAGATGATATAAATAGGAAGCTATATGATGCCCTAAATATCGGTGGTCATGACATACCAGAGATTCTGTATGCTGATGATACAGTATTGCTATCCGCAACACAGAATGGTATAGAAAACCTAATAGCCTCAACCCAATTGAATAGTGAAAATCACAACTTATATCTTAACATAGCAAAAACAAAGATAATGCATACAGATAAAACCACTATGGAGAAAGAAATATAATTGTAATTGAGGAAAAATTGGAGGTGGTGGAAAATCTTGAATATCTTGGGTCATTGATTACCAACATCGGTGACACAATGAAAAAAATTAAACGACGATAATCAATTGCTCTTCAAAGACTAAAACAACTGAATAAATTATGGAATGGAACAGAATGAACTACAAAAATTAGATTTTTAAGAGCATGCATCTTTCCCATTGCAACATACGCCTGTGAGACATGGACACTTACTTCAAGAGCTGAATATTGAAGGCGTTTGGCTATTAACGACGATTCCGCGTTCTCAGCGAAACTTTGCGCCCTTTTGAGTGCAGACTTATCATCGGGCTTCCCCTCATAGCGCATGAGGAGAGTGGAATGAAAAATAGCAGACTTTCCCAGAATCACCACTCCATAGTGCTTGTGGAGCCCCACTTTATCCACTAGGAATGGGCCCTGCCACCCGATTTCGAATTCGTTCCCCTTGATTAGGAGGAATACTAGAACTCGGTCTCCTACCGCAAAGGATATCTTCGTCTTCGTCCTCTTCTCTGGTGTGCATTTACGGAACTCAGGACAAGACCTGATATATCTGCGCACGTCGCCTGTCATTCCCGGCCACGTATAGTACCGTGAAAGACACTTACCGGTTGTCCCTAAGTTAGATGTCCGGTTGGGGACCTGACAACGTAACGCTACAGCACTCCTACTGGCTGGCTGTATCTCCGTTATCTCCCCGATGAGTTGCTCTGGGCCTGTCAGGTGGGATGCAATTACAGTAGGAAATTGCAATCCTATGTCATAGAGGCACATCACCTGTTGCCCGTTCACTTCCACTCTCTCAACCACTGGAGGACTCTTCGGTTCACGATTCCCATCACCCAACTTCACTTTCCTGCATGGTCTATCCCTAACCTCTGCAAGACAAGCAAAGTGTAAGTCCTTTGTCTTACTCTTGCACTCACTCGTATTATGGGTGCTGGACTTGCAGAATTTGCACCACCGCTCACTCCACTTCCTCTTTGGAGAGATAGGTGGGCTAATCTTACATGAGTTGATGTTAGAGATCTTTTCTAAGGAGTTTACCTGTTTCGTCGGTTCATTAGAACCTTTGGCCTTCTTTGATGCCTTACCTGACTTACTTTGATCTTTATCTTTCGATCTTGGATCTGTTGGACTGGTATCTCCAGTCTCGCCATAGACTTCAACGTACTTTTCAGCTAACGTGGTGACTATATCCAATCTCTCAGCCCCATTCTCACCTAAGAAGTTTCGCAAGTGTTTCGACATTTGCATGCGCATCTGATCTACAACCATCAACTCACGCAAACTTTCATACTCTTCTTTAAATCCGGCCAAGGCTATCCATTTCAGAAGGTATGAGTTCAACCTCACACTGTATGCTGAAAACAATTCACCAGGTTCCCGCTTAGAAGTTCTGAACTTCCGTCGGTACGAGTGCGCTGTGATCTCAAATCTCTTCAACAGTGCAGCTTTTAATGCCGGGTAATCATTCTGCATTCCCGGTGGCAAGCGTGCATAGACTTCGTAACCGGCACCGCGAAGTCCCTAGGAGAGTTTCAAACACCATTTCTGTTTGTCTAACCCCATTGCAATAGACATGACCTCATACTTCTCTAAGTACTGGTCTATAGTTCTTTCTCGGGTTCGAACGGCTGCAACGGCCATTTCATAGCCTGGTAGTCACGTCTACTGGTTGACCCTGAGCCAGGAGGTACATCTCTTCCCACAGCTCCCTCAGATACACCAGTAGCTGGCGTTTGTGCCTCAAGTAGCTTCATGCAATACTCGTGGTCACGTCTCTCTCGGTCTGCTTCCAATTCGAGCCGTTTCATCTCGCTGTCAGCAGCTATCTTCTTTTCTTCTAAAGCTACTTTACTAGCTTGCAGTTATTCCCTTTCTGCTCCCCTCCTCTCTCGTTCCTCTTGGCGAAAATTTCTTTCCACCTCTTGAACATAGGATTCCAATGCATCACCCTCTAGACCTAACTTATGCCCAGTTGCCTGAACTTTGGCTAAGTCTAACTCTTGGGTAGACATGTTGACTATGAGATGTGGTTACCTAAGTGTATGTGTGTGCCTAGCAATACAATTAATAACTAACCAATGGTATTAACTAAAGCAACACAACAACATAAATGTCCGTCAGACAGGTATGAGATCGGTAGAAGTAGTAGAATCTTATGTAGACTGATGGTAGAGGATAGAGACTAAGTCACTATCCCTACGAGAGGTCGTAACAACACACAGAGTCCGATAAAGATCCCGGACGAGCCCCCAAATATCTCTGGAGTGTGACAGGTACGCCTTAGGTATTGAGAGTTAACCAAGCCCGAGGTGTCCTTAGCACTCCCGTGTATTCTAACCCCAGGGGTTGGACAGGTAGATACACTGTTTACTCTGCTGTTGACCTCGTATTAGTTGAATACGTCTACAAGCCCCTCTCAGATTCTAGACCCACACTAACTACCCTCTCCCTTGGAACAATGAACACTGAGGCATCGTCCGAGACCACACTCAATAACAGTATAAAGAATAAGTCACCATAAACAAAGTTTATTCTACCCTAAAGAAAATTAGTATGAATTGAACACCCTGATAGAATAATTCTATTTATAATAGTAGAGGATAGATTAGAGACAGAATCAGAGTCAGAGATGCTACTAGATTCACCAGTAGGCTGAAATGCAGATTTGATGTAGATGTTCCGTCCAGTCGGTCCGACACTCACCCGGCTCTCTTCCAGAATGATGACTGGAACCTTTGGAGACCACTCCGTCCCCAGAGCTAAGATCAGGTGTCAGAGGACTTAACCACTTGGACCACACACGGCTGGAGGAACTTCACGTCTGCACTGTCCCAATGAGTCGCTGTTACCACCTTAAACAGTTCTCAACGTACAGCCTGGTTGGGAGACCCTTCCTCCTTGAGGTGACCCCAGTTGATCTCTTAATGTTCCTAGAAGTAGTAAATGACCAATCTAATGGTCCCGGAATAGAAGCGTTTACCCCTGATCGAACAATGGATCATTACTGCAACAAGTTCGACAAAGTCACACGAAATACACAAATGTACCTGCAGATGATTTCACTACAAAGTCACTCATATTCAGACTCCCTCGGAGTCAAGGCACACCAAAATCATGAAACATGGGTGACCTCGTTAACAGAACATATTGTCAATATTTCTTTGACTCAGTTGTCAGAATTATTTGGTAAGAACTAATTCTCGTTCAACACACAATGTTCATAAGGACAAGGATGAGTTGACCTGTCTACCATCACGAGTTCCTGTAAACCAATACGCAAGCTTGTGTGGGTCTAATCATGACCGGACACTAGTTGCCCACTTAGTTACAGCCCCTTGGTACGGGCCAATCTATACCTGGAGTCTCCGACGGTTATGCGGATAAACATTTACTTGGAATTGATGAGCTCCCAGAGCTGCGCCTACCCCAACTTGGTAAGTGTCTCTGGAGCGAGCATGTCATCATATTTCCGTAGTACATCAATCTTCTGTATATCCCGACAGGATTGCTCAGGTAGACGAAAACCTTGCTGAAATATAGTCTTAACCACAGTTCTAAATTAGACACAAACCATCTCGTTTTCCACTAGTGATGCTGCAGGGCTCCAGAATCACGTGGTGAGTATTAGTCATTCATGGTGATTCTCCCTCTTGCAGGATGTAGCACAGTCAGGCGTGGTAAGTAGGTATAGTGACCATTCGCCATGGATCAGATAGTGGTTTCCGGCAAACAACTTAGTAATAGGCTGGTTCTAACAGGCAACACCTGAAAGTAAGAGCGATCGGTGAAAGTATTCGGCTCCAAACATTGGCTTATATGCATCAAATCAATAACTAGTCAACCTTCAGTATTGCTACCTAGTTATTCAACTAAGTAGAGTAACATCTCTATGTTGACAGTATTAAAGCATAAGTCTCAGTCCAATGTCAGCTGGCCCTTCAGAACAGCCCGTCAAACAGATAAAGTATCAAGAATGGCGAGTCTGATCTAACGTTTCACCTATCCCTATTCACGTAAAGGTTGTCGCTAACGTCAATCACAATATTTGTTCTAGAGTTTACGAGAACTAAATATCAAGGAAAGGAGTCCCTGGACTCCACCCTTACATTACACATCCTATAAGAAACAAACAACGATCAATGCACCATCACTTGGGATATAGTAACAATACATGACCACATAATGTATATACACCTTCCATTTCGCTAGTGGGACCTCCTGCCAACTCTGTGGCGAAACTCTCCTCGTTAGACTCTGTCCTAGAGTCAAGAAGACTTCCTGGTAAAACATGCACCCTGCATGTTCAAAGGTTCATTCCAGTTCTGACCTTCCAAGCGGGTTAGCCTTGGCTGTGGCCGAACTTCATGGCTGGCCTGGTTTGCCAGTCCCATACTTTAATAACTCACACGCAGTCCCCAAATCCCATTTGTCCCCGTGCCTCATTCATCCTCCATTTGTTCCTCCATACTTTCCTCACATCAGCACTGACGTACTCACGCAAGTATGAACAGAACAGGACAGGAAAGAACAGAATCGAGAACGCATGTTTACATCCCGACGGTAACGAAATGTTATCTCGCGTCGAACCACTTCGGCGGTCGGTACATCATTCATAGAAGTATTACACAACATGATCTAATATATATATATATATATATATATATATATATATATATATATATATATATATATATATATATATATATATATACATCATGACACATCATAAATATATTTAGCACTACTGAAGAACTTACCTTCTGTGAATTCCCCAGTTCCTCGAAATGAATTCACTATTTACTTCACACAAAATAGCTACATCACTTCCTATGGCTAACCACTAAGTGCTCTATTTCCCTAGCACTTCAGTAAATCACTAACTAAATCTCCATCTGCCAACTTACCTGCCTAATTTCAAGGCTCTGCTGACCTTAATTACTGACTGATATAGATTTGGTTCATTCTATACAACAGTTTACTGTTCCCTATTATAATACAGCAAACATAGTATATACAACTACTCACTATAATCAATCAATAACATTTGAACACAATATGCCGATTTAACGGACTTTTATTTCTAAGCAGTTGACAAAACTTCATTGTTTCACGACGGTTTGAAAACACAGATACACACAGCTGTGTGCTGCCCTCGTTTTCAACCTGCTTAGCGATCGGTCTCTCATTAGCGATGCAAAGTCGACCGCATATTTAATTAGTTCTGAACTATAGCATTCTATGTTCAAATTACAGCGTTAACTTAATTAATAAAGTCAGTACCTGAATCCTAGAACCTTGTCCAGTCAGCTACAATTACTGTCTGTGAGCCAGCAGGCCGTAAGATTCGACAGTCAGCTGCATCTTGGTTGAGAGTGAGGGAATGTTTCAACTGCCCCACAAAAGCAGTACCTCCTCACACGAGATGTAGAAAGCGTATGAGCTGTGACTGCTGCATTTATCCTACGTGCGTACCAATGCGTACGAGAAATGAGTGCTTCACGATGTGTTTCAACTCCACGAGAAACTCTATTTTCCGCCCTGGAATTCTAGATATAGCCGCACGAGAAGTTGGTGCTGTGCTAAGCAACCCTGGTCATCCGAATCCAGGTGCTTCTTGAACCTTCCGGATGGAAAATCCTGCTCGACTATCCCCGATCTATTAATAACAGGGAAAGTTCCTGATGACGCGACGAATAAAGTGGAATCACGCCCAACGAAGCACAAATGAATTGCCGTTTCGTCACAGATACAGTGGGAATGATGTGACATTATCTTTATGGATACAATGGGAATGATGTGACCTTATATTTATGGTTACAGTAGTGATGATGTGACTTCATATTTATGGATACAGTGGGGATGATGTGTCATTTGTATTTATGGATTCAGTGGCGATCATGTGACTTTATATTTATGGATACAGTGGGGAGGATATGACCATATATTTATTGATACAGTGGGGATTTTAGAGGAGATGATGCGACTTTATATTTATGGATACATTGGAGATGTTAATGGCGATGATGTCACCGTATATTTAGGGATACAGTGAGGATTATGCGACATTATATTTATGGATACTGTTGGGATGTTAGTGGGGATGATGTGACCTTATATTTATGGATACAGTGGGGATGTTGTGGCCTTATATTTATGGATACAGTGGGGATGATGCGACCTTATATTTATGAATATATGGGAGATGTTAATGGGCTGACGTGACCTTATATTTATGGATACAGTGGGACTCATGTGACCTTAGATGTAACAATACAGTGTGAATGATGATACCTTATATTTATGTATACAGTGGGAATGATGTAACCTTATATTTATGTATACAGTGGCAATGATGTGGCCTTATATTGAGGGTTGCAGTCTGAACAATGTGAGCTTATTTTATGGATACCTTGGGAATGATGTGACCTTATATTTATGGATACGATGAGAATGATGCGACATTATATTGATGGATACAGTGGGTATGACGTGACCTTATATTTATGGATACAGTGGGGTTCGTATGACCTTATATTCATACATATCCTTACTGTCATTCATAGTATACATTTCACTGCAGAATTCCTGCCATCTTTCTAGAATTTGTCTAGATTCTGTTAAGGCACTTCCCAACTTGTCACAGATAACATGTAATTGAGGGTGAACATTTCTTCTCAGTAACTTTATTTCATTTAATATTTCGTAATCTCTTCCATTCTTAAAATAATGCTCTATTCTGGTATATTGGTTTGTGTTCTTTCTTATTTCTCGAGTTAAAGATTTATACTTTATCCTGCTATTATCGGTTTCATCGCCTTTCTGTTTCAGTTCCGTTAGTTGTATTATTAATTCTAACGTGCCTGATGTAATACATGGCTTATGTTGTTTATTCTTGTTCAGAATTAAATCTTTGACTGTTGTTATCAAGATATCTCTAGCTTGTACTGCCAATTCATCAGGTGTCAATTCCTCCTGTATAGACATTAAGACCCCAATACGATTCTTTACTTCTTCGTTGTATGACTGCTATTTTTGTGAAATCGCAACGAAATGGCGATGGTCTTCGGGTAAGCTGTTAGAATTTACTGTTACATCTGCTTATAATAACTGATTATCTCTATCACAGTCTGCACATTTTAAGGTTTTTGCCGATGTTATGCTTGATCTACATCTTCTTTGTATTAAAATATAATCTATCTGGTTTTTAGTAGTACTGTCTGGGGACATCAACGCGAAGAGTCTTCTTGGGTGTTGTTTGTAAAATGTGTTGGCTATCGTTAACTCATTTTCTGTGCAAAATTCAATTAATTTGTCACCTGCACCATTTCTATTTCCCAATCCAAATTTAACTAAATTATGCCTATCATGTTCAGTTCTTCCTGTACCTACGTAAGCATTAAAATACTCCATTATTATTGTTAGGTCATTATGACAAATTTTATGTAATGTGTCTTGCAGTGTGCTGTAAACATCTTCAATGTCATTCTCCTCTGCTGTTGATGTAGGTGCATATATTGTATGAGAGTTGTGTTTTTTGGTTCAATTTTAAGCCTGATAGTGAGGATTCTATCAAAAAATGCTTAAAATGCAGTGGCGCTTACAATGGGATAAGGGGTTCTTTCTCTACAATTATCACTTGGACTCACAGGTTGACTTCTCGTTGCTAAAGCAATGGCAAACTGCTACACCTTCTGCATTCCATCTTTTTGTGTAATACGTCACGGCGGAAGAAAAATGACCATGTTCATCGAAACACGAAAATTAGCGACGAGAGAGACGCAGGGGTGAGTAGTTGTTGATGGAACTTTTTGATGACTCCCGGGCTGGAGATTTCTCTGTGGTCAGAACTAAAGCCAACATTTTGTAGTGACAGAGACCAGACTCAAATCTGGTCGTGATAATGAGATGAGTTTTTTTTTCGGATAGGATCATATAGCTGTACTGTAAATTGCGCGCTAATTATTGCATGACAAAATCTAGGCTGTGTTACTTAGGAGAGTCCCGAGGATTTTATCTTCTTCACTGTAAATGTTGCTTTTTGGCAGTTCAGGGAGTTTGTTTCTTATATATACTGCGTGGAGTTTATAAGTTAATTGTTTTATTGAAATTTTAAAATGTGACAATAGTGAGGTATGCCTCTGTGTGTGTGTGTGTGTGTGTGTGTGTGTGCGCGCGCGTGCGTGCGTGCGTGCGTGCGTGCGTGCGTGTGTGTGTGTGTGTGGGCGCTTGGGCGTGTGTGTGTGTTGACGTCAGTAGCCTAGACTAGAATATCCTGACAGGCAGTTTAAATTTCCCAACATACCAAGTCGAAGCTTCGAAACAAGCTGCAGGCGATCTTAGAAGCAGACCGCTTTCGGTTGATTTCGATGGTATTGGCTGTCGGTCGTCTAGAAAGCAATTTAAAAAATACTGAACTATAACATGGTCTAGGAAGTCACAATCAATCAGAAAATGTTGGGGTGATTCTTCGTTGGAAATGTGGTTTTTTGGTAGTTGTGGGATTGTGTTTCTTCAGAATACTGGCCGTGATGTTTAGGTGAGTTGTTTTATAGAAATGTCACAATGTGGCAATAATCAATCGCGCGCGTGTGTGTGTGTGGGGGGGGGGGGGGGGCCGAGAGAGAGAGACGGAGAGAAAGAGACGGAGAGAGAGGGAGAGTGAGGGGGACAGAGAGATAGAAAATGAGAGGAAACAGTGAGAAAGAGAAGGAGGGAGACATAGAGAGAGGGAGAAAATGAGACTAAGAGGGCTAGAGAGGAGGCGAGACAGAATGAAATATGGAAGAGAGAGAGTTAATGGGAGCTAGGGAGAGAGAGAGACAGGACAAGAGAGGAGAGGCCATTAAAAAAATAGTTGGTCAATACATTAAGCTCAATTCTTCAGTGTCATTCGTGGCAAAAGGGTTACGGGCACAGCTCGTGATACCGCATACCCGTGTTCGAAACACAACTGAGCCCGATTTGGCAGCAGATCGCGTTGCGTTGGTTTTTTACCAAACGATATAGGTGTCGGTCGTTCAGAAAGCAATGGCAAACTACTGAACGTAAACTTGCCATGAGATCACAAAAGCAAAAAATGCTAGTGGTGACTGTAACGTCCTGTAAAGGATATGCAACTACCTAACTTCAGTATCTGGCCTATACCTTGGCCTCTGATCTTGATCTGTCTGTGTATCTTTAGTTTCCAAAATGGTTTTGCCAACGACGGCAAATAAAGTACTACGATAAACCCAGGTTTCACCTTCGACACTCCATCTTTTTGTGTAAAACGTCACTGCGGAAAAAACGATCGTGTTCAGCGAAATGAGAAAATACAAGAGCGAGGCGAGAAAAACAGTTGAGGAATTGATACGGGCGATATTCGACAAAAGAGACGCAGCGGTCTGAAAGTGGGGAGTAGTTGTTGATGGGACTTTTTGATGACACCCTGGCTGGAGCGAACTCTGTGGTCAGAACTAAAGTCTACATTTTGTGGTGACAGAGACCAGTCTCAAATCGTGTGGTGATAATGAGATGGGTTTGTTTTCTGGTAGGATAATATAGCTGGGCTATAAATGGCGCGCTTATGGTTTCATGACATACTCCAGTCTGTGTTTCGTGGGAGGGAATCTTTGGGGTTGTTTTCTTTGTTCGAAATGTGGTTTTCGGCAGTTCTAGAATTCTACTTCGTGGGAATACTATTGTGATATTTAAGTGAGTAGTTTTATATAACTATTGCAATATGTTAATATTGGGCCATGTGTGTGTGTGGGGGGGGGGGTGTTGTGGTAGAGACGAAAGGGGAGAGAGATGGAGAGAGAAAGGTAAAGGGAGAAAGAGAGAGAGGAGAGTGATGAAAAACGGGAGAGAGTGGGAGATACAGAGACATAGAGGAAGAGAGACAGACAGACAGAGGGAAAGAGAGGGAGGGAATGTAAGAGAGGGGAAGAGAAGAAGGAAGAGATAGGGAGCGAGAGAGAATGAGAGAGAAGGAGAGAGAGGGAAAGAAAATAGAGAGATAAGACATGGCGTAACAAAATAGTGTTATTTTAAATAAACTAAACTCAATTTTCCAGTATCTGGCATACACCTTGACCTTTGATCTTGATCTGTCTGTGTATCTATAGTTTCAAAGAGTTTTTGTCGACGACGGTAAATAAAGTACTTCGATAACCCCAGACTTCACCTTCGACTCTCCATCTTTTTGTCTAGCGCGTCACCGCGGAAAAAACGATCGTGTTCAGAGAAATACGAAAATAAGAGAGCGAGGAGAAAAATACAGTTGAGGAATTAATACGGGCGATATCCGACAAGCGAGATGCAGCGGTCTGAAAGTGAGGAGTAGTTGTTAATGGGACTATTTCATGACTCTCGAGCTGGAGTGGACTCTGTGATCAGAACTAAAGTCTACATTTTGTTATGACAGACACTAGACTCAAATCCTGTGGTGATAATGAGATGGGTTTGTTTTCGGGTAGGATAATATAGCTGGGCTATAAATGGCGCGCTCATGATTTCATGACAAACTCCAAGCTCTTTCTTTGGAGAGATTCTCGTGGTGTTCTTTTTCTTCGCTGGAAATATTAATTGTTGACAGTTCTGGGATTGTGTTTTGTTTAAATACTGCCCGTAATGTTTAAGTGCCGGTCTCTCTGGCTGTGGGGTTACAACACTTTCTCTCTGTAATCCCGTTTATCACGCAGAGTCTCGCAGCGGAGCGAGAGCTGAGGTGGTTCACCAGCCGGTGACTCACACAGTGTCTACATATTGGGACTCGGGCGTGGATGGTAGACGGTCACAAACAGCGAAAGATGACAAGCTAATGAATGTCAACGGAGGAGACCGGACATCAAAGGACAGATGTCATCATGTCAGATCTCAATACAATAGGCCGGCATACATTTAAATAAATAAATACCATCAAAGCCAAGAGCCCCTATCACTGATCGGGTATATTTTGTTACACCCACATCGTTATAGAACATTCGGCACTCAGTGGGTGATGGGGTCAGTATGTCGCTGGCCACATTCACTTCCCAACCCATTCTTGATACCCATTTTAGGCAGGATCGACTTGCGAGCCAATTTTGACAAATCAGAATTTGCCCACCTGCGAACCGAACTTATGGCTTTCTGGTCGGCAGGTGAGTATCTAGCCATTACTACGTTGCCGAGGCTTCTTTACATACGAGGGAAGAATGTTTCAGTAAGTACAGTAATATACAGTACAAATAAGTAAAGTACGGTAGAGTCTAGTACAGTAAAGTAGTGTAAGGTAAAGGAAATTTTAAAAAAGTAATTGAATGTAAGCCGGCTACGTGACAAAGGGGTTAAGGACTAAGTTCGTATTCCCGCATACTGCGTTCGACATAAATCTGCTAGCGATTTGGCAGCAGACGGCCTTGCGTTGGTTTTTAATGAAATTGTATTAGTGCCGATCTTTCTGAAAGCAATGGCAAACTACTGAACGTAAACTTGCCAAGAGATCACAAATAGCAAAAATGTTTCGGGATTGACAGTGACATCCTGTAAAGCATATGCACTTGTTTAACAATTGAATATAAGTCTGGGTAAAAATTAACACAGAACCATCATCTCATTTCATCTTTATCGTCGTGTACCTTGCAGTGTCCAGGTTAAAACAGAATGGAAACATTGTTAATGGATGCATGCAATGTACTTAATAGGGTTTGCAGTGTTACTATTAAATTTAAAAATGTAGTTGCATATCCTTTTCAGGACGTAGCAGTCAACGCCAGCATAATTTAGACTGTTCGTGATTTCTTAGCAAGCTTACGTTCAGTAGATTTCCATTGCTTTCTGACCTACGGGGACTCGTAAGATTATATGAAAACCAACGCAACGCGTTGCCAAATTGCCCGCAGCTGTGTTTCGATCGCTATATGAGGGATTACGAATTGCGTCCGCAACTCCTTGGTCATGGAGCGGTTACAGCCTTGTAATGACAGAAAAGTAAGAAACAGACAATAGCATAGTTTAATTAACATATTTGTGCTAAACAAAAAGTAGTTTCAGACAAAACAAAAATAGATGGCTGAAAATGGAAAGTAAGGATGTAGACACATTTATGGCTTACATATTTTAATATGCTAGCACACATGTTCTATTTTATATCAAATTAAATGAGGTTTCTTAGGAAAAAATTACTGTATTTATATTTTAATTGGGATAACATTTCGTAATGACAAGATCTCTGCACTATATAAACCCACGGCAGATATGGGAAGTTGCTTAAGACGATTTAATCAACACATGATACTTAATCAGCTTATACAATAAGACTGCTGGAAATAAGCCGGCGTCTGTGGTGAAGGATATGCGGACGCGTATCACTATCCTGCAGACCAAAGAACAAGAGAACCAGAGAACAAACTGAAGTATCTGGGGATCACATTTGACAGGAGCCTATCCTTCAAGGACCATGTGGAGACGGTTGTGACAAGATCTCAAAAGGGACTCAGTGCACTTAAAACTATGGCTGCAATGGACACAGAGCAGAGAATGCTTTTCACACTATACCAGCACTTGATCCTCTCAGTAATTGATTATGGATTAGGTCTGCTCACTGTCTCAGAGAGTCAGCTGGTGAAGTTAGAGCGCATACAGAACGAAGCTATGCGGGTCATTCTGGGATGCACTAGAGACACCCCAGTAGTGTGTATGCGTTACATCCTTAGTCTGCCGAGTGTTGCTGGTAGACTCAAGGTGATGCAGGCGAAGGCATACCTCAGAGTAGCTGCAGACACAGACCATCCACTGCATGAGGCGCTGGACGCAGTTAAGGGTCAGCGACTGATAAGAGGGAAATCATGGATGGCTCAGGCAGAGGATACGATCAGACAGGTGTGCCCCTTGGAGAACATTAGGCGTGGAGAGGAGTGGGTCAAAGTGCCAGTGGAGCATTCAGACTTGTGCAGAGTTATAATCACATTAAGCCAGGAGTGCAGGGAGTGGCCAGCAGGGGCCACGGAAGTGGAAATCCAGCAACTAATTCAGGACAATGCTCACTCGGGTGATGTGATTATTTATATAGATGGTTCGGTGTCAAGAGGTGAGAAAAGTGGCTAGGGGTTCATAGCCAAAGCCAATGGTCGACGTTTGGGGCAGGAGAGCCTGGCATATGATACTACAACACCCAGCTTAAGAATGGAGGTGGAGGCGGTCACTGCTGCTCTCCGCTGGATGGAGAATACGACACACACACACACACATCGTGATTGGTAACTGACTCAGAAAGCATGCTGACGAGGGTGAGGACGGGCAGGCTTCGTGCGGATGTGGCTTGCTTGGTCTTCGGAGGTCACGGGTGACAGACATCGCCTGGATCATTTTCTCCGGGGCATGCCGGTGTGCTGGGAAATGAACAGGCGGACAGATTGGCTGCCTCTGCAGAACTTGGTGGAGTATTGATACATGACAAGGCAGACGTGGTTGCGGCCTTGTGGGAGCACGTGCACACTTCGGAGGAGCAAATGGATTACCATGGTCTGGCAAGAATGAGACAGCGAGGAGTGACGAAGGAATCTGGCCGACGCTCAACGCTCAGAAGAAAGGTGAGACGGACATATAATCAGATTGCTACTGGTACTATTAGTGTTGGAACTCTTCGCTGGCTGCTGAGGATGGGGACGGAGCGCTTATGGGAATGCCCCGAATGCTGTGATGTCGATTCCTAAATCAATCAATCAATCAATCAATCAATCAATCCTGCAGACCGTGTTCCAAATCACCTAGCTGCAGGCGACGTAGAAGCTGTCGCATTGCGTTGATTGTTGACAATTGATGACAGTTGTATGAGCGTCGGTCAAAAAGAAATATAACGCTACTGAATGTTAAAATTGCATGGACATTAAAATAAAATATAGTCGTTAAATACTGGGTTGAATGCGACGGCCTGTAAAAGACATGAAACTAACTTTAACAATAAAGTCCGGTGTGGTACTGGAAAGTAAAGTACAACAACGTCGAGTACAGTGCAATGTTGTTAAGTAAAGTAAACTTGTTAAAGTAATATTAAGTAAACTATCCTTCTTACTAAACAAGCTGAACAGCGCATGAATGCCTTCGAATATAAATGTATAGACGGGTTCGAAAGAATATCTTAGATACAGAAAAAACAATGCATCCATACATCACAGCGCTGATTATTGAAGAGGTTGGCTATAAAGACGTAAATCAAAGAAAATTGAATATTTTGGTCACTTGAAACGTCACGAAAGTTTGGAGAGAACAATAATGGTGGGTATATGCCTGTGGTAAGAAGGAAGAGGAAGGCCCAAAGAGAAGATGGTGCAGGATGTGACGGATGATCTCCAGATGGGTGTATCGGACGCGGGATCATCTTGCTATGATCGAGAGGTTTTCGGACGGTTGTTGTGGACAGCGAAGTTCTTTAAATACATGCTACTGAATGAATGAATCCTTCTCACATTTGATTACGTTTAATGTTTATAATACGTGCCCCTTCTTTTACTTTCAGACCGATCGGCACTCTATCGATCAGTATCCCACCGGTCGTTTTATTTCGCAAACACATTTCAATGTACCCATTTAAGTTTGCATTGACCTTGTAGCGCAGGCAAATTTTATAATCTGTAGTGATGTGATTCCGGCGCGCTTTACTTTATGTACATTCCACCAGTACTGGGATTCCGATGCGCTTTACTTTATGTACATTTTGCCAGTACTGGGATTTTGGTGCACTTTACTTATATACATTTCACCAGTAATGGGATTCTGGTGCACTTTACTCTATATACATTTTACCAGTACTGGGAATCTGGTGCACTTTACTCTATATACATTTTACCAGTACTGGGAATCTGGTGCACTTTACTCTATATACATTTTACCAGTACTGGAATTCCGTTGCGACTTTATATACAGTTTACCAGTACTTAACTTAAGCCGTCCCTGTGGCTAAGGAGCAGTGCACATGTTTCACAATTCACTACCGTGCCGAGTCGAGGGCTCGAAATCAGCTGAAAAAGATTTGAAAGAAGATCGTTTTGCGTTGATTTCGAGGGTTTGAGCAGTCGGTCGTTTAGAAAACAATAAGAAACTACGGAAAGTAAACAAAATACGTTCTAAAGAATCATCAATTAATCACGTGTGCCCTCCACAATGAAGGTTGGTATTAATGGATCTCCAACACTGTCTGTGTCTTGCCATGATTGTACATTCCGTGAAACGGATGTTCCTCCATCTGTTGACGTTATCCACCCACTTGTATCGCTGTCTGCCTCTTGCTCACTTGCCTTCAAACGTACACTCCAGTATGGTTTTTATAAGAGTGGTATGTCTTTTAACGTGGCTAAAATATAGGGTGTATTTTTAATAACTGTGCAGCATTTGAAAAAATATTGCCGGTCCAAGTTCTCTATTTACCTTTTGTGTTGCATGAGCTTTAAAGAGAATGAATACAAAACTTGGACCGGCAATATTTTCCAACACTGTACAGTCATTAAAAATACACCCTGTATTTCACTTGATTATTTTCTCATTTCTCTCATCAACTCTCCTTTTCTAGAACTTCTGTATGTCATCGACTCTGTGGCGAAGAAATTGCGGACGCAATTCGTAATCCCGAATACCGCAAACGAAACACAGTTGCGGGTGATTTGGCAGCAGATCGCGTTGCGTTGGTTTCCCATACAAAATGAATGTCAAAGACAGAGGCAAAAGTCTCCCATGTAGATGTAGCAGGGAAGACACGCGTCATCAGACTTGATCCAAAACACCAAACACGGAGATCTTTGGAGAGACATGAACGCCTACGCCATTTGGCAGGGCACATGATGATGAAGATGCTTTTTTGTTGTCGAACCATACATATGTGAATATTGTACTATGTCGCAATAGCAGAAGAAGAAAACCGGAACGTTTGACATTAAATGTTACAGAAATACCTTGGCTAAGGACAAGAATATATACGGATATTCTAAAACAACTGAAAATCGAAGAAATCTGCCTTATAACTAGCATCACGTCCCGGGCACGGAAATACTTTTGCCAAATTTAACGTCTCACTGGTTTTGAAAGAGTAATGATGAAAGTCAGTATTCCTTGTAGAAGAAGCTGAAGACAACCATAACGAAGATGGAAATAAAGCATATAAGACCCGCTAGGCATGGACAAGCATGAGGTAGAGATACTGGCGAAGGGTCGAGGATCTTTTCTGCGGGGTTTAATGTTCGTCGATTATTATTCCGGGTGGCTTCAAATGACAACATTAAAAGTGTGATATAAACTACAATAACCATTCCATTATCTAGCAGCCTGTCAATATTGTTGTTAAGGATGTACGGAGTGTTAAGCACGTGATATCACGGTGTAGAAGAACACAGTTACGTCATACAGAAGGTTTGAAGATGGCCTACCCACTTTTGACATGCACCAAAAATGGGATCGGCGTTTGTAATCCGTTTATGTTTTTTTTTTTTTTTTTAATCGGTGAAATGGTGAAATCTATCCACATTCATCGACGAATAGAGGTCCAATATGGTCATGCATACCTGTCAGTCCAGCAACTGTATGAATGGAGTACGTTGTTTCAAAATGACGCGACTTATGTGAAGAGGTACAGCAGGTGGTGTATGAGTGGTTATACATGAGCCAATGGAATTTTTTTCTACAGGCATCCAAGCACGCTATTAGCGCTGGAGGACTTGCATTGAACTCAGTGGTGACTACATTGAATAATGATACAATTGTTCTTTACGTTTTCAGAATATATTCATACTCGCAACAACAAACAAAAAACGTTTCAGGTTATATATATATATATCTTATATATAAAAGGCAATCTCCGTCTGTATGTCCTTTATGTGTTCGCGAACGGTCCATCCGATTGAGATGAAATTTTCTACACGTCTTCCTCTCATTCCCGCGCTGCCAACTGTGATATATTTTTAGTGTGAAATCGGCTGCTTACTTAATATTATTTAATTTTCATTTTCATTATAATTCTATATAGCAAGGGACTTAACTCTAGAAAAGTTATTTCAAGGGGCATAACTTTTAATAACTTTTCTGTATACCTTATAGTCATATTGTTGCATGGTTTCAAAGATTTATAACGTCTTTGTCTATAGTTATGTACAGGCATATGAGTTATAATAAATAATGATACAATCTTTAAGGCATTTTCAAGTTTCATAAAAATAATGCATATGCATACATTGTAACTCATCTTTTATGCTTAAGAAGTTATCTACAGTCATGTCGGTGATTAACAACATATAAATAAATAATAGTTACCTTATCTCTATCAAGTTTGAAGATTTTATATTTCTTTACACTGTCGCCAACTCTAAGAAGACATGGAACAACTTCAGCCATTATTAAATCTACAGGCATATGCGTTATAATCCTCCTCCTCCTCTCCCTCTCCTCCTACCCTCTTCTCTTCCCCTCCCCCTCCTCCCTCTCCCTCCTCTTCCTCATCCTCCTCTTCCTCCTCCTCCCTCTCCTCCTCCTCCCTCCTCCTCCTCCTCCTTCCTCTCCTCTCTACCTCTCTCCCTCCTCCTACTCCTTCCTCCTTCCTTATCCCTCCTCTTCCTCTCCTCCCTCTTCCTCCTCCTCTCCTCCTCCCCCTCCTCTCCCTCTTCCTCTTCCCTCTCCTCCTTCTCCCTCCTCTCTCTTCTCCTCCTTCTCCCTCCTCTCCTCCTCCCCCTCCCTCCTCCCCTCCCTCCCTCCTCCTCATCCCTCCTCCTCATCCCTCCTCCCCTCCTCCTCCTCCTCCTCCTCTCTCCTCCTCCCTCCTCCCTTTTCCTCCCTCCTCCTCCTCCCTCCTCTCCCTCCTCCTCCTTCCTCCACATCCCTCTTTCTCCTCCTTCCCTCCTCATCATTCTCCTCCTCCTCCTCTCTCCCTCCTCCCTCCTCCTTCTCCCTCCTCCTTCTCCTCTCCTCCTACCTCTTCTTCCCTCCTCCTTCTCCCTCCTCCTCCTCCTCCCTTCTCCTCCCTCCTCCTCCCTCTCCTTCCTCCTCCCCTCTCCCCTCCTCCATCCTGCGTCTCCTTCCTCCCTCTCCTCCTTCCTCCTCTCCTCCTCCTCCTTTCCTCCTCCCTCTTCTCCTCTCCCCTCCTTCCTCCTTCCCTCTTCTCCCTCCCTCCTCCTCTCCCTCTCCCTCTCTTCCTCCTCTCCTCCTCCTCCCCATTCCTCCTGCCTCTCCTCCTCCCCCCTCCCTTCTCCCTCCTCCCCCTCCCTTCTCCCTCCTCCCCCTCCCTTCTCCCTTCTCCTCCCTCCTCCTCATCTCTCCTCCTCATCCCTCCTCCCTCCTCCTCCCTCTCCTCCCTCCTCCCTTTTTCCTCCCTCCTCCTCCCTCTACCTCCTCCCTCCTCCTCCTTCCTCCACTCCCTCTTCCTCCTCCTCCCTCCTCCTCCTCCCTCCTCCTTCTACCGTCCTCCCTCTTCCTTCTCACTCCTCCTACTGCTTCCTCCCTCCTCCTCCCCTCCTCCTCCCTCCGCCTCCTCCCCCTCCTCCTCCTGCGTTCTCCTTCTCCCGCTCCTCCTCCCACTTCCTCCTCCCTCTTCCTCCTCCCTCCTCCCCTCCTCCTCCTGCGTCGTTCTCCTCCTCCCTCCTTCTCCCTCCTCCTCCTCCTCTCCCTCATCCTCCTTCTGCCCTCATCCTCCCTCTTCCTCCTCCCTCTTCCTCCTCTCGGGTCCTCCTCCCCCTCCTCCCTCTTCCTCCTTCTTCCTCCTCCTCCTTCTCCTCTTTCCCCCTCCTCCTCCTAATCCCTCCTCCTCCCTCCTCCTCCCTCCTATTCCTCCCTACTCCTCCTCCTCCCTCCTCCTCCCTCCTCCTCCTCTCTCCGCCTATCTCTTCCTCCTCCTCCTCCCTCTCTCCACCCTCTCCCTCCTCCCTCCTCCTCCCTCCTCCTCCTCCTTCCTCCTCTCTCCCTCCTCCTCCCAAAAATCCTCGCCCTCCTCCCTCCTCCTAATCACTCCTCCGCCCTCATCCTCTCTTCTCCTCCTCTTCCTCCTACCCTCATCCTCTTCCTCCCTCCTCCTTATTCCTCCTCCTCCTCCTCCTCCTTCCTTCTCCCCCTTCCTCCTCCTCCCTCTCCTCCTCCTCCTCCTCATCCCTCCTCCTCCCTTCTCCTCCTCCCTCCTCCTCCTCCCTCCTCCTCCTCCCTCCTCCTCCTCCCTCCTCCTCCTCCCTCTACCTCCTCCCTGGGTGTTGTGTGGAAAGTATTCGGCTAAAACATGGGTATATGCAATAAATCAATAAACTAGCAACCTTCAGTATTGCTACCCCCTCAGTTATTCAACTAAGGTAGAGTAAATCTCTATGTTGACAGTATTAAAGCATAAGTCTCAGTCCAAGTCAGCTGGCCCTTCAGAACAGCCCGTCAAACAGATAAAGTATCAAGAAGAATGGCGAGTCTGGATCTAACGTTTCACCTATCCCTATTCACGTAAAGGTTGTCGCTAACGTCAATCACAATATTTTTCTAGAGTTTACGAGAAACTAAATATCAAGGAAAGGAGAGTCCCTGCGCTCCACCCTTACATTAAACATCGATATAAGAAAACAAACAACGAATCAATGCACCAATCACTGGGGATATAGTAACAATACATGACCACATAATGTATATACACCCCATTCGCTATTAGTGGGACCTTCGGACAACTCTTGGCGAAACCTCTCCTCGTTAGAACCTCCCCGATCGTCTAGAGTATCTAAGAAGACTTCCTAGGGTGTAAAACATGACACCTGAATGTTCAAAGGTTAATTCCAGTTCTGACCTTCAAGCGGGTTGCTAGCCTTGGCTGTGGCCGAATTCATGGCTGGCCCTCGGGTTTGCCAGTACCATACTTTAAATAACTCAACAACACGCAGTCCCCCAAACCAATTTGTCCACGTCTGCCTCACATCCTCCATTTGTCCTCCATACTTTCTCACATCAGCACTGACGTTTTTTTACTCACGCAAGTTGTGAAACAGAACAGGACAGGAAAAAAAAAAGACAAAAGATACAGAGAACGCATGATCTTTACATCCGACGGAAACGAAAAATGTTATATCTCGCCGTCGAACCCACTTCGGCGGTCGGTACATCATTCATGAAGGATTACACAAAAATGATTAATAGATATATATATATATATATATATACTATAATATATATATATATATATATATATATATATATAATATATACAGCATGACACATAATATTATAAATAAATATATTTAGCACTACCTGAGAACTTACCTTCTGTGAATTACCCCAGTTCCTCGAAAAAATGAATTCACTATTAATTCACCCCACAACAAAATAGTCACATCACTTCCTCATGGCTAACCACTAAGTGCTCTATTTCCCTAGCACGTCAGTAAATCACTAACAAATCTCCATCTGCCAACTACCTGCCTAAGTTTTCAAGGCTTGCTGACCTTTTAATTACTGACGTGAATATAGATTGGTTCATTTCTATACAACAGTGTTATCTGTTCCTAGTATAATACAGCAAACATAGTATATACAACTACTCCCCACACGATAAATTCAATCAAAAGAACATGTGAACACAATTTATGCCGATTTTTATTTTAACGACCTTTTATTCTTCTTGAAAAGCAGTTGCACAAAAATTCATTGTTTCACGACCGGTTTGAAAAAAAAAAAAAACACAGATACACACAGCTGTGTGCTGCCCTCGTTTTACAACCGCCATTGCGACGGTTCCTCATTAGCGATGCAAAGTCGACAGCATATTTTAATTAGGTTCTGAAACTATAGCGTTCTATGTTCAAAATTACAGCGTAACCTTTAATAATAAAGTCAGTACCTGAATCCTAGAACCTTGTACAGTCAGATACCAATTACGTCCTGTGCGCCAGCCAGGCCGAAGATTCGACATGTCAGACGCATCGGGTTGAGGAGTGAGGGAATGTTTTCAACTGCCCACACAAAAGCAGTAGTAGAGTACCTCCTCACACGAGATGTAGACAAGCGTATGAGCTTAGCTGTTCGGTACTGCTGCTGCATTTATTCCCCTACGTGGTACCCAATGAGTACGAGATAATGAGTGGCTTCACTATTTGTTTCAACTCCACATGCTGAGAAGAAACTATTATTTTTTTCCGTCTCACTCCTGGAATTCTGATGATAATAGCCGCCACACGAAGGAACGTAGTTGTTGTAGGAGAAGGTATCGTTGTAGTTTTTGCGTTGCCTTGTCTTGTTCCTGGCGCATTTAAGCAACCCTGGTCCCTGTGGAGGTATCCCCCGAAAATATAAAAATAAAGAAACATAAATTCCAGCGTGCTTCTGGATGTGAACTTCCGGTTTATGGGTGAAAGGGGGTTGGAAATGGGAAAAATAAAAAAAAATCCTGCTCGACTATTCCCGATCTATTTTTTTTTTTTTTAAAACAGGGAAAAGTTCCTGGATGACGTCGACGAATAATAAGTGTGGAATCACGCCCAAACAACGAAGCACAAATGAATTGCCGGGTTCTCGTCACAGATACTAGTCGTGGAAATGTGTTTTTTTTTGTGTTTTAGTGTGTTGTGACATTCATTCTTCCTATGGATAATACAATGGGAATGATGGTCGTATGTGACCTTATATTTATAGGTTTTCTTACAAGTAGTGATGATGTGACATCCATATTTATTTGGAAAGAGATCGGACTGGAGGGGTGAGTGTCCACGAAGGATACAGTGCGCGGGGGGATGATATAGCTACCGAGGTGTGGACCTTTGTTATTTATAGGGATGGAGGCGCGTGCGTGGATTCAGTGGCGATCATGTGGAATGTTATATTTATGGGGATACAGTCGGGGAGGATTATGACCATTATTTAGTGCTACATGGGGATTTTTTAGAGGAGATGATGCGACTTTTTTTTTTTATTATTTAGGTGAATACAATTGGAGATGTAATGGCGATGATGTCACCGTAATTTAGGGATACAGTTGAGATTATGCTGCGACATTATATTTATGGATACTGTTTGGATGTTAGTGGGGATGATGTGACGTATATTTATGGAGAGGATACATGGGGATGTGTGGCCTTATATTTAGCGATACAGTCCGGGGGATGAATGATGCGACCTTATATTTAGGAATATATGGGAGATGTTTATATGGGGCTGCCGTGACCTTATATTTATGGAAGACAGTGGGACTCATGTAGACCTTAGATGTAACAATACAGTGGAATGATGATACCTTATATTTCTTGTTTATTTCACAGTCGGAATGATAGGTAACCTATATTTAGGTTTTATTATACAGTGCGGCAATGAGTGCCTATATTTAGGGTTGCAGTCTTGCTGACAATGTGAGCTTTATTTATGGATTACCTTGGGAATGAGTGACCTCTATATGGATGGAACATGAAGAATATGGCGACATTATATTGATGGATACAGTGCGGTATGACGGTTCTGGACCTTATATTTATGGATACAGTGGGTTCGTATGACCCTTATATTAATACATATCCTTACTGTCATTCATAGTATAATCTTCATGCAGAATTCCTGCCATCTTTCTAGAATTTGATCTAGCATCTGTTAAGGCACTTCCCAACTATGTCACAGGATAACATGTAATTTGAGGTGCAAACGTGAACATTTCTCTCAGAACCTTTATTCATTTAATTATTCGTAATCTTTACATTCTTAAAATTAATGCTCTATTATGGTATATTGGTTTGTGTTCTTTCTTATTTCTCGAGTTAAAGATTTATACTCTTATCATTGCTATTATCGGTTTCATCGCCTTTCTTGTCTCAGTTCCGTTAGTTGTATTATTAATTCCTAACGTGCCCTGATGTATACATAGTATGTTTGTTTATTCTTGTTCAGAATTAAATCTTGACTGTTGTTTATCAAGATATCTTAGCTGGATAACTGCAAATCATCAGGGTCAATTCCTCCCTTCGTATAGGGACATGTAAGACCCAATATTACGAATTCTTTACTTCTTTTTTTCGTTGTATGGACTGCTATTTTTGTGAATCGCCAACGAAAATGGCGATGGTCTCTTTCTTCGTGGCGGGTGGCGTGGTAAGCTTTTTCGAATTTACGTTTACATCTGCTTATAATAACGATTATCTCTATTACAGTCTGCACATTTTTAAGGTTTTTGCCGTGTTATGCTTTGATCTTACATTTCTTTGTATTAAAATATAATCTATCTGGTGTTTTAGTAGTACTGATCTGGGGACATTGTCAACGCGAAGAAGACGTCTTCTTGGGTGTTGTTGGTAAAATGTGTTGGGCTATCGTAACTCATTATTTTCTTCGTTTTTGCAAAAAATCAATTAATTTGGTCACCTGCACCATTTCTATTTTCCCAATCCAAACTTTAACTAAGTATGCCTATCAGGGCTTCAGTTCTTCCTTTACCTACGTAAAGCATGAAAAATACTCCATATTATTGTGTGTGAGGTATTATGACAAATTTTATGTAATTTGTGTCTGCAGTGTTTTGTGCTTGTATAAACATCTTCAATGTTCATTCTCCTCTGCTGTTGATGTAGGTGCATATATTGTATAGAGTTGTGTTTTTTTGGTTCAATTTTTAAGCCTGGATAGGCTGAGTGATTTTAGTGTAGTTGAGGATTTCTCTATTCAAAAAATGCTTAATAAAAATGCAGTGGCGCTCTACAATGGGAAGAAAAGAATGAATAAGGGTTCTTTCTCTACAATTATCACTTTGGACTCACAGGTT